>WFMF01000324.1:0-205309 GCA_011033025.1 Beroe forskalii
TTTTGCAAGTCAGTACAGTTTGATCCAACTAAGAAAGTTAGCAGATTGATTTTTAAGCCAATCTGGCATGCTGCACAGTGCCAAGCAGCCAGGATAATCCAGGGGTCCTTGTAGACCTTGCCACTGTGATCTTTAGAGAGAGTGCTCTTGTCAGGAGTAGTGTTGACGTAGGGCACTGTCAACACGAGGATGATGCAACCCAGCAGCATCACACCCGGCACCCAGAACGCTAGACTGCGGAGGAGAGAGGTTTTAGATAGATCTTAGATGAGATTTTTTAAAGACAGTTGATGGTAGAACAAGAAAGTTAACCACTTTGCTCCCTGTAACCGCCTATGGGGGTTGCCCCCCTTCTTGTACCCCCTATGGGGCTGCCCCCCACCTGTACCCCTATGGGGCTGCCCCCTTACCTTTATCCCCTATGGGGCTGCACCCCCCTCCTACCTGTACCCCCTTTGGGGCTGCCCCCCTACCTGTAACCCCTATGGGGCTGCTCCCCACCTGTACCATCTATGGGGCTGCCCCCCTACCTGTAGCCCCTATGGGGCTGCCCCCTACCTGTAGCCCCCAGTCTCCCAGAGCACGCTGCCCAGGAAGGGTCCGAAGGCCTGGGCCCCGTTGAGGGCTGCCTCCGCCAGGGCCGTCACGAAGGCTACTCGGGTGGGAACTAGCTTAGTCAGGATGGAGAAAGAGGTGACAGCCATCGTGCCAGTAGAAGGTTGGGTTTGTCGGCAGTAGGGTCATACTCATATGGAATTGGAAAATCGTTATTCTCAACAATAACGTTATTCTCCCCAAATCTCTATGCCTATGATTCCGCCTTTCACGTTTTCGACAAACATACAATCAAATGATATCACTTAATCATTTAAACTGAGATAAGCTACTTGGACTTATCATTAACTTAGATAAGCTACCCACCAGTAGAAACTCCACAGAAGATTCGAATCAGGCAGGACATGACAATGTACACCGTGTTGCTCACTATCTTGTTGAAGAAACTGAGGGGATTTGAGACTCAGCTCAGGGAATTACACTTACAGCTAATATCTTTCATTCCAGATAGACCTATGATTTCGTCGAGATCAATTTCTGTGTTGTCGAAAAAACCTTTTGGTACTACTGTAAATATAATGCTTCAGTATCAGACTTCCTTAGAGCTTCTGAGGAAATCTGAAAGTCAAGGAAATCTGCTAGTCCCGCAGAAGTTTCCGAATAACATCTCCTAAAATTCCAAATGATATCTGAATCTCTAAATTCTCGAGGCGTGCGTGACGCATGAGATAAGACAAAACAGTAATGAGATAAGACAAGACAGTAATTGGATGAGAATAATATCACTTACTGCAGAATTCTATTAAATTCCTAAGAATTGGAATTTGGATCAACTCAACAAGATAAAATCCTATGGTATTTTTCATTCCGAAGAAGCGTGTGCGGTACACTTTCGCCTTATAATTACCCTTGCCTAATTCAAAATGATGACCAATGATAAGCCCAGAGCACTTGTGTTATTTTTCAGGCCTTGAATTATCAGTAGCACCATGGATTTATTCTTCATTGAATCGAGCATGGTCTTCAAAATAACACAAATGAATCTCTGACCTGTTGACGATGAAGAATGCTCCTAGTGTTGCGGATGCCCCAATTAGGACCGGTTTGTTGGACACGTGGTTCAACAGGACTCCAGCACACAGAGTCGCTCCCACACTCCTGCGAGAGTATTGCAGAGTGTTATTTCCAAAATGCAGGCAACATTAATTAAACATTTATATTATACATGGACATGTCGCTCCCACACTCCTGCCAGAATATTTAGTGTCAGTTTCAAAATGCTGACAAACATTAATTATAGACATGGACATGTCCGAATGCATCTTAACATCGGAGAGGATCATGACTGATATGAAATTAGTCAGCATTTCACGGCCCATATGCGAATGTATCTAAACACTAACACTTAACAGTGAACTTGAAGAGAATCGTGACTGATGACCAATAACTATGAGGGATTTTATGTCCGAATGAATGTATCTAAAACCTGCACTGGAGCATGACTCACCCGACTGGCACGACGCCAATAATGACTCACCCGACTGGCACGACGCCAATAATGACTCACCCGACTGGCACGGTGCCAATAATGACTCACCCGACTGGCACTACGCCAATAATGACTCACCCGACTGGCACGACGCCAATAATGACTCACCCGACGGGCACGACACCAATAATGACTCACCCGACTGGCACGACGCCAACTAATGACTCACCCGACTGGCACGACGCCAATAATGACTCACCCGACTGGCACGACGCCAATAATGACTCACCCGACTGGCACGACGCCAATAATGACTCACCCGACTGGCACGACGCCAATAATGACTCACCCGACTGGCACGACGCCAATAATGACTCACCCGACTGGCACGGTGCCAATAATGACTCACCCGACTGGCACTACGCCAATAATGACTCACCCGACTGGCACGACGCCAATAATGACTCACCCGACTGGCACGACGCCAATAATGACTCACCCGACTGGCACGGTGCCAATAATGACTCACCCGACTGGCACTACGCCAATAATGACTCACCCGACTGGCATGACGCCAATAATGACTCACCCGACGGGCACGACACCAATAATGACTCACCCGACTGGCACGACGCCAATAATGACTCACCCGACTGGCACGACGCCAATAATGACTCACCCGACTGGCACGACGCCAATAATGACTCACCCGACTGGCACGACGCCAATAATGACTCACCCGACTGGCACGACGCCAATAATGACTCACCCGACTGGCACGACGCCAATAATGACTCACCCGACTGGCACGGTGCCATGTGACTCACCCGACTGGCACTACGCCAATAATGACTCCCGACTGGCACGACGCCAATAATGACTCACCCGACTGGCACGACGCCAATAATGACTCACCCGACTGGCACGACGCCAATAATGACTCACCCGACTGGCACGGTGCCAATTATGACTCACCCGACTGGCACTACGCCAATAATGACTCACCCGACTGGCACGACGCCAATAATGACTCACCCGACTGGCACGACGCCAATAATGACTCACCCGACTGGCACGACGCCAATAATGACTCACCCGACTGGCGACGCCAATAATGACTCACCCGACTGGCACGACGCCAATGACTCACCCGACTGGCACGACGCCAATGACTCACCCGACTGGCACGACGCCAATAATGACTCACCCGACTGGCACGACGCCAAGCCACGACTCACCCGACTGGCTGGCGACGCCATAATGACTCACCCGACTGGCACGACAATGACTCACCCCTGACTGGCACCCGCTGGCGACGCCAATAATGACTCACCCGACTGGCAATGACGCCAATACCTGGACAAGGCACCCGACTAAAGTGACACTCCCGACTGGCACTACGCCAATAATGACCCCGTCCCAGAGGGAGGACACGTTCCGCTGAGAGTGGTAGATGGGCAGGAAGGGAGCCGGAAGTGTGTACAGCATGAAGGACAGAGCTGCGGGGCATAGGGGGTTAGCAGGGTGTTAGCAGGGTGTTACACAGGCAGGATACTGGTCATACATATCATACAACTAGAGAATACCTAACTTGGTACATTGAAGGACCTGCCTGTTATACCTGGGGCATACTTCGGTCATATTTTTCAGTCAGACATACTCTTGAACATATTTGGTGACACTTCAGTCATAACTTGACCCTGGTGACCCTTGGCTGACCCCCTGAACCCTGGTGACCCCCTGAACCCTGGTGACCCTGAAAAAAAGTTTCCTGGTTTCAATAAGACCCCTGAATGGCGACCCCCCCTGACCCCTGGTTACCCCCTGAACCTTGGCTGACCCCCTGAATACTGGTGACCCTCTGAACCCCGGTGACCCTTGGCTGACTCCTTGAACCCTGGTGACCCTTGGCTGACCCCCTGAACCTTGGCTGACCCTTGGCTGACCCTTGAACCCTGTTGACCCTTGGCTGACCCCTTGAAGTTGAACCTTGGTGACCCTTGACTGACCCTCGGCTGACCCCCCGAACCCCGGTGACCCTTGGCTGACTCCTTGAACTCTGGTGACCCTTGGCTGACCCCCTGAACCCTGGTGACCCCTGAATGACCTCCTGAAGTCCTGAACTCTGGTGACCCTTGGCTGAACCCCTGAAGTCTGGTGACCCTTGGCTGACACCCTGGTGACCCCCTGGTGACCCCCTGGTGACCCTTGGCTGACACCCTGGTGACCCTTGGCTGACCCCCTGAAGTCTGGTGACCCTTGGCTGACTCCCTGAACCCTGCTGACCCTTGGCTGACCCCCTGAACTCTGTTGACCCTTGGCTGATCTTTGAACCCTGGTGACCCTTGCTGACCCCCTGAACCCTGGTGACCCTTGGCTGACCCCCTGAACCCTGGTGACCCTTGGCTGACCCCCTGAACCCTGGTGACCCTTGGCTGACCCCCTGAACCCTGGTGACCCTTGGCTGACCCCCTGAACCCTGGTGGCCCTTGCTGACCCCCTGAACCTTGGTGACCCTTGCTGACCCCTGAACTCTGGTGACCCTTGGCTAAACCCTGGTGACCCCCTGAACCCTGGTGACCCTTGTCCGACCCCCTGGTGACCCTTGCTGACCCTTGCTGACCCCCTGATCCCCTGGCTGACCCCCTGGTGACCCTTGGCTGACCCCTGAACCCTGGTGACCCTTATTGCTGACCCCCTGAACCCTGGTGACCCTTGCTGACCCCTGGTGTCCCTTAGAGTTAAGACAGAGAGAGGACGATGGTCACGACAGTAAATGCGTAGAGCATCTTAGTCTGGCTCAGCTGATAGCCTCTACTTTCGGTTTGTCCGGGTTTCGTCATTGTGTGAAGATGTGGACAAATTCCCTTGGAAAATATTGCTTTTAAATTTTGAGGCTAGATATAACAGGACATTGCTATTGTGACGTATGTGATTATACAGAAACGATTTAGATCAAATAAAAACTGTCGCCATTGTCGAAAATGACAATGAAATCGCCGTATAGCGTCATGATGATGAAGCTGGAAAGCATCGAACACAAATAAAGAGAAGTTTTTTCAAATTGAAATTCAATGATAAACATATTCTTAAGAACCAGTCATGCTCAAGCAACAATTCGCTGTACGTACTGAACGCAAAACCTAAAGCACTGATTATAAATATATTGTATTTATAATTGTATCTGATAAAGTACAATGACTGATTGACTGAAAGCACGTAAATTTTAATCTAATATTATTATTATACATTATCAACTCAACGTCAAACAACCGGTGAGAAATTATCTCAAAACTTCAGAAAATTAGTGTTAAAGGTGTTTGTTTTTAGTTGCCGAGCCCAAACGCAATTACGCCCTATATAAATTATCTTATGTTTTTGTAGAGTTGCAGATAAGGACCTTACTATCAAAAATCAAAATTACTAAATCAAAATGAGTGCAACATCACAAAACTATAACTGATAAGAAAACGTGTTCCAGTTTGTGATGAAACGAGTTTTAGGTAAAATAAACTGGCCTGCGACTGCGATATTCATCCAAAATTCCCCCATATCATATTTGCTCACAAAATTGGATTGACCGCTGTTTTTAATTTTTATCATTTGATCAGGCGAGAGCTAATTACACCAGATAAATTGTATAAAGTAGGCCATGAATCCCCGGGACAGATAAGAATTTGAAATATGAGATGAGTTTGATGACGCAGTGGGGAATCGCATCTGGTCCCGAGTCCGATTGTCATTGTGATCACAATTTAATTACCTCATTAACGAGTCATGTAGCGGATGCACTGTCGCATGGAATTGGATGAACAGTGGCTGTTTGCACCCACAAAAAACTGAGCGCTCATTTGCGCCCATTTTTGGTACGTCTCCCATGTAAACGGGAGCCTTCATTATCTGTGACAATGACGTCACTCAGAAAAATATAATTAAGCGCACCTAGCGCTTTAAGGACTAGGGTTAGGGTTCTGATTAATGTGTTTTGTTAGGTTCTGTGTTAGATTAAGGTTAGGGTTTTGGTTAGGGCAATGGTTAAGTTTTGGATACAGAAAAATTGACGTTTAGATCTGTGACGTCACTCAGAGCCGTTTATATGGGAGAGATACCCAATCTCCGCTTGCTCTCAGAGCGCAAATGGGTGCAAAAATGTAAAGACAAAACCCTAACCTTAATCCTAACCCTGAACCTAACAAATCCTGGCCCTAATCAGAACCCTAACCCTAGTCCTTAAAGCGCTAGGTGCGCTTAATTATATTTTTCTGAGTGACGTCATTGTCATAGATAATGAAGGCTCCCGTTTACATGGGAGACGTACCGGAGATTGGGGGCAAACGAACGATGCTGGGCGCAAATGAGCGGAAAATTTTGTGCTCATTTGCAATCAGCCATTTTCAGGGGTCTAGAGCGTAAATGATCGCAAATATTTGCACTCAATTTCGCCTAATAGTAATTCAAATTGCGCCCACTCGCGCTCAATTAAGCCTTGCAGTTGCGTTAAACTTATAGTTATTCCATTTGTCGTCTGCAACAATCGGATCCGATGTCATTTTGGTCGAAGGGGGTTCAATTTGCTTTTTTTTTTTTTTCGGCATATTCACTGTCACCCCCTTGCGGTGATGGCAGCTCTCCAGCACGGAGAGCTCGACTGGTTCCACCTGGCTGCACTCGAGCCCCTTACCGGGCACCAGGTGACGATACCTGACGGTATTGCCAATTGAGCGGAGCCCTCAAGATTGACTACCTTGATCCCTTGGTAAGTGTGACTGAAAGCCTGTCCCTCTAACTCTGGGTGCTAAATCACCAAGGTTAGGTCGTGCAGGAACGATCTGTAGATGCCACTGTTTATTGAATGTTTTGTATTCCTTGTTATAATAGTGGGATTATGCTTAGTTTCGGGAGATAATTTGATTCGTGATTTATTTTGATGTTTGTGATAGTATTGGTGAGCCGTTATCGGTGGTTACTGGTTCCACTATGTATATCATCTAGCATCTGTGGTGACTATATGATTAATTTACTTTTGGCAGTGAAAGTTATTTATCGTCGGAGATAAGAGATCATTGAGCAAGTATTGTATGATACTCTGGAAACAACGCACACGACTAGGTAGAAGACTGCAACAGTGCTTTCTACTCAGAGATTGTAATGCCTGCCCTGTAGGTTGGTAAGAACAAAAAAGATATAACTTATAAGGGGCCATAATGGCATCATGACGGTCATCATGAAGACATCATGGCAGGATGGGGAGATCAGAGAGTTTCCTGAGATCTTAAAATGACTCTAGGGATGAAGAATCTTTAGAGAATGACCGTCTGGTCCTAATTCTGCTGTCATCCTAAAGTTCTATTATAGAGTCAGGGTGTGATGAGATCTTGAACAAATTTATTAAAGCAGTACTCATCATCAAAAAGTCAATCATAGCCTTCTCATTGCCCATGTGTTAGACGATGATATGGTAGTCAACCGAACTTATGAGATACCCTCAACAGAACATTGAAGTGGCCCAAAAAGCAGAGAATATATTATGCTTATGTATCTTTTTTTTAAATGTCGACTTTGTTGTTTTTGATACCACCCTAAAGGATATCCGAAATAGTGCAGACAAAGTATTCTCTAACAAACTGTGTGATTGCATATAGAGTGGTAACGATGTGGTAGTCTTACTTACTGCGTATTCAAGCTTAAGTAGGGTGTTAAGGGTTAAGTTCCACTGTAATGGCGAAAGTATACCTCCTTGCAGGCATCCCTTGTATATTTTTTGGATATTGAGCGTCCACGTATTCATTATCTCTTTTCATATTCATTCATTATCTCTTTTCATATACGTTGCTAAATTAGCTGCTTATCGCAACTTGTTGAGTTTGCTAGTTTGATTATACAAGTAACCATTATACTTGTATAATGAGTGGTGATGAAAGTCCCGTACCATATGATGCGGGTGAAGCTTCCCTACTATCGATCAGAGAAGTGAAGAGAGTAATCAGAGTGTACACAAGTTCCGAAGCAGCAGATTCTCACGTTATATCCCAGTTGAAAAGCTACCTTACTCGTGAGAGGAAGGACGTTGCAGTACACCTCATGACAGAGGCAATGGGCATCATCTTGAAGCAGAACGAGCTGATCAGAAGACTGAAACGCTCTGTGGAGGAACAAAACGAAAATACGATCGAGTTGCAGGAAGAACTTATGAATCAGAAAAGCGAGTCTGAGAACTCAATGAAGAGTATGATCAGCCATGAGCCAAGCCATCACCGAGTCTGTGTCTGATACCGTCAACGAGATAAAGTCCTACAGTTCAGCTGTGTCAAGCAACCAGGCGCAGACGTCGATCAGTCAGAAGTTTCTTCAGATGGCAGTCAAGACAGTGATTGAAGAAGAGGAGAAGGTGAAAAACGTGATAGTTTTTGGCCTTGAGGAGACACAGGGTGAAGCTTTGGAGGCAAAGGTCGGGGCAGTGTTTGAGGAACTTGGCGAGAAGCTGAAACTAGAGAGTAGCAGGATTGGATTGAGGAAGCCAGGAGTGTCAAGACCAGTCAAGGTGAAGCTCAGGAACGGAGCAGCAGCGCAGCAGATCCTCAGGAAGAGTTCTGAAATGAAGAAATCAGCTAGGTTCACGAGGGTGTTTCTGTGTCCAGACCGGTCAGAGGAGGAACGAGAGGTTCAGAGGAAGCTGGTGGTGGAACTCAGGAAAAAGATAGCGGAGAAGCCCCACATGTTCCACGTCATCAGGGACGGGTCAATCATTTCTAGAATTAGGACTGAGGGTGGGAGTGGCTGATTTGTGTCGTATATTTATCTTCCCACAAATCATTTTTAGATGTTCAGGAAATTGTGCTGTTTTAAGTTTTTCTAAATATTGGTCACACAAAACTTAATTGTTTTCGCATCATTATTCTGAAAGTTTAAGTTTGATATGTATTAATTTTAGGATCAAATTTTTAGGGATATTTGAAGATTTGTGGGTTTCATATTTATTAATTCTTTGTAAATTTCTCTATTCACTGCCCATAAAAGAGGCAACGCCCCTAAGGGGGTGGTTTCAATCAATCATATGTACCTAATTCTAATATAATGAATCGATCTTGTAGCATTTCTCTGATCCAGTCTGCTATGAGAGATGGAATTTTTGCTTTCTTCAGTGCGTTGTGAATCGAGCTGTATTTTATGTTATCAAAAGCTCCTTCTACGTCTATGTCTGACAATTTATAGAATTGCTGATGAAAGCAGGAATTAGTTCACTGTTTTGTTAATAAAGCTCTGCTCCTCACTGCTCAATTTATTAGGATGAAGTATCCGATAAAATGGAGGAAAGAGATTAAGCGTATCTCATAGACCAAAGAAGTCAGAAGGATGTCGTGGCGTACGCGGGATTACGTGTTTTGATTATCATTATTTAGAGACACCGAACAATAAGGGTATATAGGAAATGGCTGCTTATCTCTCCCATATGGTTAGAGGTGTCCTGGGTCGGTTCTAACCGGTTCTGGTAAGTGTTAGTTACTTGTGTAACGTGTTATCCCAAACGGTATGCTTTTTACCGCGCGTTGGTGCGCGCGCATAAAAACTATACTGAAAGAAATTCTTATATATTTTTCCTTGTAGAAATGTAGATCCTTGCTGTACGGCATGTTAAACAAGGAATCGAAACTGAGGGGCTCTGTACAGGACATTACTATTGCAGTGTATGTGATTATACAGAAAAGATTTAGATTGATTCCGTAGTCCGGTGAGCTGCACTTGATGATCGGTTCTTCCGCCTCGTCTCTCACATAAAGACTAGCTTGTAGAACATAAAATTGGAAATTAATTAGTACTGTGTGAGCATTAATTGTCAAACACAAGGAAACACTTCCATTAGACAAGAGGTATAAAACCAACTTATGTCGTAGTAATAATGGGTGTCTATGTACCTAACCATGGTGAACTCAGTGTAGATCCTTGCTGTATCTACGTACGGAGGAATCGAAACTGAGGGGCTCCGTACAGGACATTACTAATACCACTGCGGTGTATGTAATTATACAGAAAAGATTTAGATTCCGTATGTCGGAGGTACTTTTTGGATGGCGCAAAATGCGTGATGTTTGCCTATCGTGGCAGGTCGCTAATTGACCTCGAGCAGTTAGCATAATAGCTATTCGCTCTTGATTTGAGACAGTCCCGGATGTTGTCCAGGATGTCTACTAGCTGAGATTCTAGCACTACTAAATCTTAGCATGTGCAAGGGTAGAATCTCCATGCTGAACTTGAAGAAGTTAAAACTGAAAGGAAATGACTTTTTATTGATGTAAATAAAATAATTTACAAATACAATTAAATTTCAATACAAATTTAAAACATAGCTTCATACAGGTATAAATATCAACTCAAGCGCAAGTAAAATAAGTCAGGTATATAGAAACATCTCGAACCTCTTTTTTCTTTATCAATCTTACAGTTACCGAAATTAAGCAAGGATTTCATAAAAATAATTTTATATACCGCCTAATTATGATAAAATTTGACGTAGAAAAATATTTTTGTTAATTTCAAGAACCATCTGTGGTCAGGAACAATAAATACTCGATCTTGCTTTATTTTGACGATATGAGAACGTTGTCGATAGCACTTCTAGTTCTTAATCTTTTTAAAGTGAATTTACGTCGACAATGAATCCACCGTCGACATTGGACCACTTTCGACATACGACAATGATGGATCCACTGTTAACAAAGGATTGGCAGTGTACAATGGATCCACAGTCGAAACTGGACAAAATTATTCGACGACGTTCAGTATAGCATTGCCATTAAATCTAATCGAGTTTTCATCGATTCCTGATTTTTCAGTTTCAAAAAATCGGAATATAAAACTTTATCCTCGTTGTATATACTATGAACTTACAGTTATATAGCTCTAATCGTATAAACATAAACATATGAACACATTTAATCACAGCTATAAACATTGTATATTGTGCTTGGATTTACAAATTCAATACATACCAGACACTCTGTTTATAGGCCTAGAAAACAGAATCCACTTAATAATTCATTGAAGATTGCATCATTCGGATTCTATACTTTGCAACTAAATGTGGTGCTGGTTTTGATAATATTAATAGTATAACAAATAAAATTCTCTAAAATAACATAAAAACAAGGGGGGAACCTATCGCCGGCAGTATCTTACACTTACCCACAGGTCTCTCTCACATTGACCAATCAGCGTGCGAGTTGACTGTCCACTCGCACGCTGATTGGTCAATGCCAAGACGATTTTGGTATCCTTTAGGTAAACACTGCCGATCTAATGGTTACCAATGTTTTCCAGAACTAGTTCGGATCCTTTCAGCTTCCTAAATGCTCCTCAAAGAATGAATCTGAACGGTGATTCGAGCATTTTAACTTTCATCTTTCTCAGGAACTCGATTTCTTGACACTATATTTACATGGCAAGGATCTTGGCAACATTGTTCTATTACACAGGAAATCTCAGCTTTACTGCAACGATCCACCACAGATCGGTGTGGCAAGTTTACCAATCATCGCAGGTGATCAACAACAGGCGATTGTTTTTTCAAATGGTTCTTTTTCCTTTGTCTCCGTACTCTGAACAAATCACTCTCCATACAAAAGGGGACGTGGAAGTCGTACTGACCCGTGTCGTAGCAGGTGATGGTCGTCCTGAAGTGAAACATAGTGAAACACAAGGAAATATTTTATGGGAGAGCTTCATTCTTCAAACGCAAGGAAATATTTTTGAATGAATGTCAAACACAAGGAAATATTAAGTGAATGCATTTAAAACACAAGGAAATGTTTTGTGAATGAATGTAGAACACAAGGAAATATTAAGTGAACGAATATCAAACACAAGGAAATTTTTTTGATTGATTGTCAAACACAAGAAAATGTTTTGTGAATGGATTTCAAACACAAGGATATATTTTGTGAATGAATGTCAAACACAAGGAAACATTTCGTGAATGAACGAACATAATTTGTGGAAATTGCTGAGACGATAGTTTTAGTTGATTTAAGCTTGACGTACAGATTAATTGAGTAAAAATAATTGATTAAATTAAACATGCACATAATCTCACATCAATGATTCTTCTCATTAAATACGAAAGTTTTCATAAATCAAAAAGTTTGTGAATCACTAGAGATCATCAGATCAATCATCTTGTATTATGAATCAAAATAATTTTCATAACCCCAAAATATCATTCCATTAAATACTGGAATTAGGTAGTATGGTCCAGTGCACTGATAAAATATTGAAACCTGAAATTGTTCTGATTTATGGACTTGAAATGAGCTCACAAAATTCATGCCCGTATTTGGACCTATCTGAGGATTTACCTCCATTCTCACAGTAATTTGATGAATTCAAGTCTACGATGCTGCTATATTATCACCGGCTTATTAGCTCATCCGTAGGATGCTGAAACCTTCTCGACACTGACCAATCAGCGCGCGACTTGATAGTCAGCTCACGTACTGATTGGCCTAGTGTGCACATGCATAGATCGATGTAGGGATTGTTAAAGGCGCTCATTTTACAGCGTGCGCAATTTGCTTTTCATGAAATTTCAGTCGAAAGTGGTATTTTTATGCGTTTTTTATGCATCGATCCCTGCGCCCACATGCGAGTAAGGGGGTCTACGAGTAAGCTAATCTAGTAATCGATAACAGCTTGTTATAATTCCATTATTCCCGTTAGTACTGATTGATCTGAGGTCCCTGACTCACATAGGTTCAAACCTGCCGATGGTTGTATAGCCTGGCTTGCACAGGAATATCACGCTTTTACCGCACCGTGTCGGGATGGAGCCCTGCACTGACTCGTACAACCTCCTGTTGATCTGCAGATAGGTAATAGGGATGGGAAACAGCTCTTTTTTTGAAAAAAATTGGGAAAATAATGGAAAATTTATGATTTTCAATCGCAATAGTTATCCTGAAAATCTGACATTTCCTGCACGATCCTGCTTTTTTTTGGAAAAAATGGGCAAATATTGGAAAAGTTTATGATAATATGATTTTCAAGTTGAAAGTCATAAACTTTCCCCCTTATTTGCCCAATTCAACCGCCATAGTTATTCTTTAAATATGATATTTCCTGCACGATCCGTTAACTTTTTCAGTCTCTTATGAAATGATGTCTCGAGTTTGAGAAATGGGACGTATCAGTGAGACTTTACCTTGGTGGTGCAGACGACCTTCTCACAGGTGCCTAGGGGCGGGTCCCACACTTACCTTGGTGGTGCAGACGACCTTCTCACAGGTCCCTAGAGGCGGGTCCCACACTTACCTTGGTGGTGCAGACGACCTTCTCACAGGTCCCTAGAGGCGGGTCCCACACTTACCTTGGTGATGCAGACGACCTTCTCACAGGTCCCTAGAGGCGGGTCCCACACTTACCTTGGTGGTGCAGACGACCTTCTCACAGGTCCCTAGGGCGGGTCCCACTTACCTTGGTGGTGCAGACGACCTTCTCACAGGTCCCTAGAGGCGGGTCCCACACTTACCTTGGTGGTGCAGACGACCTTCTCACAGGTCCCTAGAGGCGGGTCCCACACTCCATCGTTCCCACAAACACTCCGCCTCTCCCCCTTCCTCTTCTCACAGCTCTCACAGCTCAGAGACGCTGTGTCGCCTACTTTAGTGCCCGTTCTGAGGGGGGAATGGAGTTATGGAATGAAGGTAGAACATGAATAGAACGCAGTTGTCCGCTGAAAAGTAATCGCGGCGACTCATACTTCACGCCAAGAACATGAAAAGAATGTTGCAGTTGTCGGCATTTACTCATTTAGATAAGAAAGCCGTCTGAAACATATTGTGGCAGTGTTTCAGCATTAGGATTAAGAAATTCATTATGCTATAGCAAAGCCCTTTTTAAAAAGGAGGATGATATTTAGGCAAAAGACAGTTGAAAATTCAAATTAGTAAAAAGGATATTCTGTGACCTACTGCCTAGAAACTCACATGGTAACATCACTACTCAGTACTCACATGGTAACATCACTACTCAGTACTCACATGGTAACATCACTACTCAGTACTCACATGGTAACATCACTACTCAGTACTCACATGGTAACATCACTACTCAGTACCATGGTAACATCACTACTCAGTACTCACATGGTAACATCACTACTCAGTACTCACATGGTAACATCACTACTCAGTACTCACATGGTAACATCACTACTCAGTACTCACATGGTAACATCACTACTCAGTACTCACATGGTAACATCACTACTCAGTACTCACATGGTAACATCACTACTCAGTACTCACATGGTAACATCACTACTCAGTACTCACATGGTAACATCACTACTCAGTACTCACATGGTAACATCACTACTCAGTACTCACATGGTAACATCACTACTCAGTACTCACATGGTAACATCACTACTCAGTACTCACATGGTAACATCACTACTCAGTACTCACATGGTAACATCACTACGGGAGATGTCAGGACACTCAGGCAGCTGACAGGTTGGAAGGTCACTACTCCACAGTCCGGACTCAGTGCAGGTGAGAGGGGTGGGGTCACTAATCACATGACCCGGAGAACAGCTCACTGTCACCTGGGAATGAGGAATGTTACTATGACAACAACTCACTGTCACCTGGGAATGTGCAGGTGAGAGGGGTGGGGTCACTAATCACATGACCAGGCGAACAGCTCACTGTCACCTGGGAATGAGGAGTGTTACTATGACAACAACTCACTGTCACCTGGGAATGAGGAGTGTTACTATGACAACAACTCACTGACACCTGGAAATGATTCAAAATGCTTTTTACGCAGTGATAAACAATCAATTCTTCTAAATTTTACCTTATCACGAAAATATATGGCTAGACTGGAACCCGTTGATTTACCACCTATAGCATGGAGATGAATGAGTAACTGGGGGATGTGAGATGAATATGTAAGTAAGGGGGGGGGGGGTATGTGAGATAAGTATGTGACTAGCTTGTCTCTGTGTTTTGAATATAGCATGGAGATGAGGGGGGGATGGGATGTGAGATGTAAAAAACCTACCTCTGTGCCGTACTCGGTTTCATTAGAGCTGAGGGTGCCTGCTGGAGGGGGTGTCAGGACAGGACACTGCACATCAGGAGAACACACTGGGATGGAACTGTTCCACCTGCCGTTGTGACACCTCAGTGAGGCACTACCTCCCCGCACTTTATAACCTGCACAGGTTTACATGATAACAGAGGGTTTAAGAGGTGGGGGGGGTAAGCCTCCCCGCACTTTATAACCTGCACAGGGTTTACATAATAACAGAGGGTTTAAGAGGTGGGGGTAAGCCTCCCCGCACTTTATAACCTGCACAGGGTTTACATGATAACAGAGGGTTTAAGAGGTGGGGGGGGGGGTAAGCCTTCCCGCACTTTATAACCTGCACAGGGTTTACATACGACAGAGGGTTTAAGAGGTGGGGGGGTAAGCCTTCCGCACTTTATAACCTGCACAGGGTTTACATAATGACAGAGGGTTCAGGGGGTTAGGTTAGCAGAGGTTTATGAGGGTTTAAACGATAAGCGGACAACTTTCAAAGGCGGATATTTGATAGGTCATTTAAAGATATCGATTGACCTGTCGAACTGTTGCGGGGTGATATGACAATCAAATTTAAGAATGATTTATTGATTTAAATGGCCTGTCAAACTCCCTCCTTTGAAACTAGAGAGGTTTAATGCCTGTCTCATTACGATAACATTTCCTTTGAGTTAAGAGCTGATGCGAACCGTGGTTTTGTGCAGGAAATGAATAAAATACTGAATACACAGTAACGGAGTATCGAGCCCCAGGTCCATTTTGGGCTATTCCCCGGGGGCGTTGCACAAGGGATGTGTCTGGTCAGGCATTCAGGCAACTGGCAAGTATTATAAACCCGATGAGAACGTGAGAAGGCCCTGCAACTCTTACCCGCGTCACACTTTAGCTGCACCACGCCCTCAGGCAGACCAGTGAACCGGCCGTCGTGGGGCCGGGAGAGTTTGGGGCACCCGTTGGAGACACATTCCAAGTCGTCTATACCCCTCCATACCCCTGAGGGAAGTGGGAAGTGGTTACTAAATAGTAGTCTATACTGGGGGGCCGGGGGAGCTTCCACAGGTCCCTAGAGGCGGGTCCTTAACACTTACCTTGGTGGTGCAGACGACCTTCACAAGTCCCTAGGTGGCAGATTCCCCACACTTACCTTGGTGGTGCAGACGACCTTGTCACAGGTCCCCAGGGGCGGATTCCCACACTTACCAATTGGTGCAGACGACCTTCTCACAGGTCCCCCTAGGGGGGGTCCCACACTTACTCCTTGGTGGTGCAGACGACCTCTCACAGGTCCCTAGAGGCGGGTCCCACACTTACCTTGGTGGTGACGACCTTCTCACAGGTCCCTAGAGGCTGGATCCACACTTACCTTGGTGGTTCAGACGACCACAGGTGCTCAGGGCGATCCCAGGCCTTGGTGGCAGACGACCCACAGGTCCCAATCCCACACTTACCTGGTGGTGCAGATGACCTTCACAGGTACCTGAGGCGGGGTCCACACTTACCTTGGTGGTGCAGACGACCTTCTCACAGGTCCTAGAGGGGCGGGTCCCACACTTACCTTGGTGGTGGTGCAGACGACCTTCTCTAAGTCCCTATAGGCGGGTCCCACACTTTACCTTGGTGGTGCAGACGACCTTCTCACAGGTCCCTAGGAGGCGGGTCCCCACACTTACCTTGGTGGTGCAGACGACCTTCTCACAGGTCCCTAGTGGCGGGTCCCACACTTACCTTGGTGGTGCAGACGACCTTGTCACAGGTACCCTAGAGGCGGGGTCCCACTTACCTGTGGTGCAGACGACCTTCTCTCAGGTGCCTGGGAGGCGGGTCCCAGCCTTACTTTTTTGGTGGTGACGACCTTCTCACAGGTGCCTAGAGGCGGGTCCCACACTTACCTTGGTGGTGCAGACGACCTTCTCACAGGTCCCCTAGAGGCCCGGGTCCCACACTTACCTCCAGGTGGTGCAGACGACCTTCACTCTAGAGGCGGGGTCCCTAGGTGCAGACGATCCCCCACTTTCCCTACCTTGCAGCAGACGACCTTTCTCACAGGTCCCTAGAGGCGGGTCCCAACACCCCCCTTGGTGGCAGACGACCTTCTCAGGTCCCTAGAGAGGCGGGTCCCACACTTGCAGACCTCCTGGTGGTGCAGACGACCTTCTCACAGGTCCCCAGGGCGGGTCCCACACTTACTCAGGGTGGTGCAGACGACCTTCTCACAGGTGCCTAGAGGCGAGGTCCCCACACTTACCTTGGTGGTACAGACGACCTTGTCACAGGTGCCCCTAGAGGCGGGTCCCACACTTACCTTGGTGGCAGACGACCTTCTCACCCCAAGGTCCCTAGAGGCGGGTCCCCACTTACCTTGGTGGGTGCAGACGACCTTCTCACAGTGCCCTATGGGGTCCCCACACTTACCTTGGTGGTGCAGACGACCTTTTCACAGGGTCCTCAGAGGCGGGTCCCGCCTACCAATTGGTGCAGACGACCTTCTACAGGTCCCTAGAGGCGGGTCCCCACACTTACCTTGGTAGTGCAGACGACCTTCTCACAGGTCCCCAGGGGCGGGTCCCCTGGTTCACAAGTCCCTAGGGCGGGTCCCACACTTACGGTGGCAGACCTTCTCACAGGTCCCCTAGAGGCGGGCCACCTTGGTGGTGCAGACGACCTTCCCCTTAGTGCGGGTCCCAGGTCCCTAGACTTACCTTGGTGGTGGCAGACGGCCTTCACAGGTCCCTAGAGGCGGATCCCACCTTACCTGGTGGTGCAGACGACCTTTCACAGGTCCCTTGGTGGTGCAGACGACCTTCTCACAGGTGCCTAGAGGCGGGTCACACTTACCTTGGGTGGTGCAGACGACCTTCTATGGGTCCCTAGAGGCGGGTCCCACACTTACCTTGGTGGTGCAGACGACCTTCTCACAGGTCCCTGGGAGGCGGGTCCACAGGGGTCCCACACTTTTTGGTGGTGCAGACGACACCTTCTCACAGGTCCCTAGAGGCGGGTCCCACACTTACCTTGGTGGCAGACGACCTTCTCACAGGCCGGTCCCCAAGTCCCTAGGGCGGGTCCACTTACCTTGGTGGTACAGACGACCTTTTTCACAAGTCCTAGAGGCGGGGTCCCACACTTACCTTGGTGGTGCAGACGACCTTCTCACTTACCCAGTCCCTAGAGGGCGGGTCCCACACTTACCTTGGTGGTGCAGACGACCTTCTCACAGGTCCCTAGAGGCGGATCCCACACCACCCTAGGTGGTGCAGACGACCTTCTCACAGGTCCCTAGAGGCGGGTCCCACACTTACCTTGGTGGTGCAGACGACCTTCTCACAGGTCCCTAGAGGCGGGTCCCACACTTACCTTGGTGGTGCAGACGACCTTCTCACAGGTCCCTAGAGGGCGGTCCCACACTTACCTTGGTGGTGCAGACGACCTTCTCAGGTCCCTAGAGGCGGGTCCCACTTACCTTGGTGGTGCAGACGACCTTCTCACAGGTCCCCAGAGGCGGGTCCCACACTTACCTTGGTGGTGCAGACGACCTTCTCACAGGTCCCTAGGGGCGGGTCCCACACTTACCTTGGTGGTGCAGACGACCTTCTCACAGGTCCCCAGGGGCGGGTCCCACACTTACCTTGGTGGTGCAGACGACCTTTTCACAGGTCCCTAGAGGCGGGTCCCACACTTACCTTGGTGGTGCAGACGACCTTCTCACAGGTCCCTAGAGGCGGATCCCACACTTACCTTGGTGGTGCAGACGACCTTCTCACAGGTCCCTAGAGGCGGGTCCCACACTTACCTTGGTGGTGCAGACGACCTTCTCACAGGTCCCTAGAGGCGGGTCCCACACTTACCTTGGTGGTGCAGACGACCTTCTCACAGGTCCCTAGAGGCGGGTCCCACACTTACCTTGGTGGTGCAGACGACCTTCTCACAGGTCCCTAGAGGCGGGTCCCACTTACCTTGGTGGTGCAGACGACCTTCTCACAGGTCCCTAGAGGCGGGTCCCACACTTACCTTGGTGGTGCAGACGACTCACACCTTCTCACGGGTCCCTACTTACCTTGGTGGGAGACGACCTTCTGGGTGGTGCACCTTGGTGGTGCAGACCTCTCACAGGTCCCTAGAGGCGGGTCCCACACTTACCTTGGTGGTGCAGACGACCTTCTCACAGGTGCCTAGGGGCGGGTCCCACACTCCATCGTTCCCACAAACACTCCGCCTCTCCCCCTTCCTCTTCTCACAGCTCTCACAGCTCAGAGACGCTGTGTCGCCCACTTTAGTGCCCGTTCTGAAGAGGGTTTGGAGTTATGGTATGTTGGTAGGACATGAATAGGGGTTTCACTTGTCTGGTGATAGCAGTTGCTCGCTGAGAAGTATGCGCGGCGACTCATACTTCACGCCAGGAACATGAAAAGAATGTTGCAGTTGTCTGCATTTAGATAAGAAAGCCGTCTGAAACATATTGTGGCAGTGTTTCAGCATTAGGATTAAGAAATTCATTATGCTATAGCAAAGTCCTTTTTAAAAAGGGGGATGGTATTTAGGCAAAAGAAAGTTGAAAGTTCAAATTAATAAAAAGGATATTCTGTGACCTATTGCCTAGAAACTCACATGGTAACATCACTACGGGAGATGTCAGGACACTCAGGCAGCTGACATGATGGAAGGTCACTACTCCAAAGTCCAGTCTCAGTGCAGGTGAGAGGGGTGGGGTCACTTATCACATGGCCAGGCGAACAGTTTACTGTCACCTGGAAATGAGGGGTGTTACTATGACAACAACTCACTGTCACCTGGGAATGAGGAGTGTTACTATGACAACAACTCACTGTCACCTGGGAATGTGGAGTGTTACTATGACAACAACTCACTGTCACCTGGGAATGAGGAGTGTTACTATGACAACAACTCACTGTCACCTGGAAATGATTCAAAATGCTTTTTACGCAGTGATAAACAATCAATTCTTCTAAATTTTACCTTATCACGAAAATATATGGCTGAACTGGAACCCGTTGATTTACCACCTATAGCATGGAGATGAATGAGTAACTGGGGGACAACAGATGAATATGTCACCTGGGAATGAGGAGATAAGTATGACTAGCTTGTCTCTGTGTTTTGAATATAGCATGGAGATGAGTGGAGAACATGTCACTGTGAGTGAGTAACTGGGGGTGGATGTGAATGTAAAAAACCTACCACCTGTGGTAGAACAGTTTAGAGCTGAGTGTGCCGATTTAAAGGGCTTGTCAGGACAATGACTGCACATCAGGTGAACACACTGGGATGAACTGTTCCTTATCACGTTGTGACACCTCAATGAGGCACTGCCTCCCCGATTTACCGCCTATTTTAATCTACAAAAGAGGGTTTAAAAGTTGCAATAATTCGATCCCCGCACTTGTCTCTGTGCACAGGGTTTATAATAACAGAGGGTTTAAGGGGTGGGGGGGAGATGTAAGCCTCCCATACCTGGGTGCCTGCACAGGGTTTACATGATAACAGAGGGTTTGCGTGCTGGGGGGTGTCAGGACAGGACACTGCATCAGGGTTTACACATGACAGGGTTTAACTGATGGGGGGGGGTAAGCCTTCCCGCACTTTATAACCTGCACAGGGTTTACATAATGACAGAGGGTTCAGGGGGGTTAGGGTTAGCAGAGGTTTACATGAGGGTTTAAACGATAACTTGGACAACTTTCAAAGGCGGCAATTTGATAGGTCGTTAATAAATATCGATTGACCTGTCGAACTTTTGCGGAGTGATATGACAATCAAATTTGAGAATGATTTATTGATTTAAATGACCTGTCAAACTCGCTCCTTTGAAACTAGAGACTAGAAAGGTTTAATGCCAGTCTCATTACGATAACATTTCCTTTGAATTCAGAACTGATGCGAACCGCGGCTTTAGTGCAGGAAATGAATAAAATACTGAATACACAGACACGCGCCTAACGGCGTATCGAGCCCCATTTTGGGAAACTTCCCGAAGGATGTGTCTGGTCAGGCATTCAGGCAAGTATTATAAACCCGATGAAAACGTGAGAAGGCTCTGCAACTCTTACCCGCGTCACACTTTAGCTGCACCACGCCCTCAGGCAGACCAGAGAACCGGCCGTCGTGGGGTCGGGAGAGTTTAGGGCACCCGTTGGAGACACATTCCAAGTCGTCTATACCCCTCCAAACTCCTGAGGGAAGTGGGAAGTGGTTACTAAATAGTAGTCTATACCCCTCCATACCCCTGAATAGTAGGTACTGGGTAGTGGTTACTAAATACTAGTCTACACCCCTCCATACTCCTGAATAGTAGGTACTGGGTAATGGTTACTAAATACTAGTCTACACCCCTCCAAACTCTAAAAGTCTAAATACTGGTCAATAAATACTGGGAATATCTAGCCCAGATTGGAATTTGAAACAAGGTCAATTACAGGTAAGTAGGCAAGTATGATTTACTTCTACACGCTGTAGAACACCATCTGAGAATTTGATAACTCCAAATTTCCGACCTTCCAGAGGCCTTCTAACTCATCTCTCTAACATGAAACACCCACCTTTTCAACACACCTACCTTTCTAACAAACCCGCCTTTCTGACACACCTACCTTTCTAACATACCCACCTTTCTAACACACCCACCTTTCTAACCCACCCACATTTCTAACATACCCACCTTTCTAACATCCCCACCTTTCAAACACAATCACATATCCAACCCACCCACCTTTCTAACACACC
This sequence comes from Beroe forskalii, assembly GCA_011033025.1. Taxonomy (NCBI): domain Eukaryota; kingdom Metazoa; phylum Ctenophora; class Nuda; order Beroida; family Beroidae; genus Beroe; species Beroe forskalii. The sequence goes on from WFMF01000324.1 coordinate 21,866, forward strand.
CACCTTTCTAACACACCCACCTTTCTAACACACCCACCTTTCTAACACACCCACCTTTCTAACACACCCACCTTTCTAACACACCCACCTTTCTAACACCCACCTTTCTAACACACCCACCTTTCTAACACACCCACCTTTCTAACACACCCACCTTTCTAACCCACCCACATTTCTAACATACCCACCTTTCTAACCCACCCACATTTCTAACATACCCACCTTTCTAACATACCCACCTTTCTAACCCACCCACATTTCTAACACACCCACCTTTCTAACACCCCCACCTTTCTAACACACCCACCTTTCTAACACACCTACCTTTCTAACATCCCCACCTTTCAAACACAATCACATATCCAACCCACCCACCTTTCTAACATCCCCACCTTTCAAACACAATCACATATCCAACCCACCCACCTTTCTAACATCCCCACCTTTCAAACACAATCACATATCCAACCCACCCACCTTTCTAACATCCCCCACCAAACCTTCCATATCAACCCCCACCTCTCTAACCCACCCACCTTTCAAACACAACCACATATCCAACCCACCAACCTTTCTAACATCCCCACCTTTGGAGGAGCAGATCACATATCCAACCCACCCACCTTTCTAACATCCCCCAGATTTCAATGTCTCCCACCCCTCCCACCTTTCTACACACCCACCTTTCTAACGTACCCACCTCTCTAACACACCCACCTTTCTAACATACCCACCTTTGGAGGAGCAGACTGTCTGATATCCACCTGGAGGTGGCTTTCTAACATCCCCACCTTTCAAATCAGCACTCCAATGTCTCCCACCCCGTCCCCTGACCCGTCTACACACCCACCTTTCTAACGTACCCACCTCTCTAACACACCCACCTTTCTAACATACCCACCTTTCTAACATACCCACCTTTCTAACCCACCCACATTTCTAACACGCCCACCTTTCTAACCCACCCGCCTTCCAACGCCCCCACCTCTCTAACCCACCCACCTTTCTATCACAACCACATTCCTAACCCACCAACCTTTCTAACCCACCCACCTTTTGAGGAGCAGACTGTCTGAGAAACACACCTGGACCATTCTAAAGCCCGCCTTTCACACTTTTCTAACATACCCACTCCAATGTCTCCCACCCCGTCCCCTGACCCGTCTACACACCCACCTTTCTAACGTACCCACCTCTCTAACACACCCACCTTTCTAACCCACCCACCTTTGGAGGAGCAGACTGTCTGAGAAAGCACCTGGAGGGGGGTGAAGCCCACCTCACAAATCAGCACTCCAATGTCTCCCACCCCGTCCCCTGACCCGTCTATGTAACCTGGGAGATGTAAAATAGTAACTCAGCAAGAAGGAAGCAAAGTTCGAATGGATGGATAAAGATGGGATTAGAAATAGATACTCTTAGTCTAAGATGAGAACAGAAGCCAAACTATAGGAAATAAGGGGAGCCATCACTATTTTACATGCCTAAATAAGTGTTATTTTGGTCAACTTTTGTAGTTCCGGTAACCTAAAATACCACCAGACCCCAGTACCTTTGTAAAGGACAGGGAAGGCAGGACAGCGGACCCTCTCACAGCGGACAGTGCCCCTCCATAGCCCCTGCTCCCCACACACCACATCTCCCCCCGTCCTCTGGTAACCATAGTGACACGCCACCTCCGCAACACTCCCGAAAGTGACGTCATCAGACAGAACATCCCCATGTTGTAGAGAGAGAGGGGGGCAGGTGAGGGGGATACAACGAGAGTGGGAGGACTTCAGCAACGTGCCATTCGCGTGACAAAACACTGTCTTAGGACCTGGGAGAGGGTGGAGGTAAAGCTGCCGTCTGGGCCAGCGAGGGCCCAGACGGCGCCAAATTGTGGGAGCTACAGGCCGGAGTCGAGCACTCCGGTGCAGTTGGACTCCCGGATGGTACGAGATTCCCACCTATCAGCAAAAAATAAAGCACATTATTGTTTGCATGTTACGAGCCTTATTTTGGTCATGTTTCTTCTAAGAAGAAGAAAGAAGAAAGAGATGTTACCTTCTAGGAGGTATCCCTGATCACAATGCATCTCTGAGGAGTGTTTTAGAGGTACTATCTCAGCAGCAATCCACCCATTGGGGATAGGGTCAGGAACACATCCGAATATCTGACACTTTGGCATCGCGCCAGACCACTGACCTAAACGTTCAGATTGAATATTAAACGTTTCACATTAAATAGTTTAGGTTGAGACAAATAATAATAATACTGAGACAAATAATTCATAGAAGTGGCATTTTAACTAATGGTTTTCAATAATAGGTTTAAATAGCAGTGAATTTAGCAGGGGTCACAAGAATGTTTGTCAAACTTGTGACCCCACTGAACTCTTTAAAATCTAAAAGCTTTGAACACCATCAATAGCTTCAATTCTAACTTTGACAGCAATATACGAGTTGGTGTTAATTTGAAGTGGAACTATCGGAACAGAGCAAAGTTTGACTACCACTGCCAATAGCCAATATAAGTCGATGATTTACGGTTGCCTTGACTGGAAATATTTACCTACCTTACGTGACATATTTACGTGGAACGAAATTTTGGGGATTTTACGAAAAAATCCAAATATTTTCGAACCCCGCAGAATTAATATCTAACATAAATACATGCTCGTAAGGTAGATTAATTTACCCTATTTACTATTTACCCAGATTTCACCCTATGTAAGGCATATTTACCCTATATTTACCCTATATTTACGGTTACCCTATATTTACCCCATATTTACCCTATATTTACCCTATATTTACCCTATATTTACCCTATATTTACCCTATATTTACCCTATATTTACCCTATATTTACCCTATATTTACCCTATATTTACCCTATATTTACCTAGATTCCACCCCGTGTATTTACCTGAGTGTAAGCAGGTAAGGTATATTTACCCTATATTTACCTGGATTCCACCCAGTGTATTTACCTGAGGGTAAGCAGGTAAGAGTGCCTTGCCCCACCAGTCTGTGTCCTGGCTCACATATCACTTCCACAGTGGCTCCCTCTGTGAACCTGCAATAGCTGTGTCGGCTCTCGTGAAATGGAACAACTAGTGGGGGTTCTAGGGGAAATAAGGGGGGTTCTGGGTAAATTGGTGGGGGTTCTAGGTGAAATAGTGGGGGTTCTAGGTAAAATAGTGGGGGTTCTAGGTGAAATAGTGGGAGCTCTAGGTAAAATAGTGGGGGTTCTAGGTGAAATAGTGGAGGTTCTGGGTAAAATATTGGGGGTTCTAGGTGAAAAAGTGAGGTTTTAGGTAATAACGTGGGGGTTCTAGGTGAAAAAGTGGAGGAAAATAATGGGGGTTCTCCGGTTCTAGGTAATAATGTGGGGGGTTTTAGGTAAAATATTGGGGCTCTAGATAAAACAGGGCTTTATGGTCATCGCCCTCTTTTCTGTTGGATAGTTTATGCAGGAAGTGTGAGGAAGAGGTTTACCAAGAAAACATTGAGCTGACTGCTGGCACTGTCCCGTACACATCATGTAAATGTACAGTTCCCCAAAAATATCATGGCAATCCACACGTGCAGCAAAGTGAGGATGGAACATTACCATTTCCCTGCTTTCCTCAACTCCAATAAGTTTATTTCGTGTCTCAAGGTGGATCATTTCACATGGGCCTATGAAGGTCTGTAAACTTTCGAGACCAGGAAGGCAAATGAAGAATCCCATCCTGTACTGGGGGCTTTTGTGGTCAGTTTTCGTTACTAGATTTCCAGCTTGATTGCTTTGCCGTGACACAAGACACAATGATGAATCACAGTTCCAGGCATCGATACAAACATTGTCCAAAGCTAGATAAGCACCCTGCATTTGAGGACATTTAAGCATAGTGCTGGACTGACAGAACTTGGTTTGGTCAACCATAACATGGACATTCAGACTTCCAGTTCCACATTGCCTCTCCCAGAGGGACGTGTTTTCGTCGATGCCATCAGTGCAATCCTGCACCCCGTCTAAAACCCAGTCAGATGGAAGGGGAAGGCGTGGTTCATTCGGTTTTGAAAGCTTCCTAATGCAGGTAACTCCTGCCACTGTGTTCTTGCAAATTTGTTTACTTTCATCATCTCTTAGTGGACAGTCATCAATTCCATCGCACATTCGGTGCTTATGGATTGTGCAGCTTTGGCCCAAATCTGCACATTTCATATCCAGGTTATCATCGCATAAGCTAAGGTTTTTACAAATAACATATTCTGATAAAGTGGTTGGATAGCCATCAACATCACAGATCAGCGGACTCATTAAACTGATGCCATAACTACAATTCATTTGATCTCTGAAATCTCTGCAAAGTCTTTTAATCAAAGTGCTCTGCAACACACCACACTTGTTTCTACTGTTTAGTGGTCTTGTGTTCTTTTGATTCGGTCCAGTGTATCCACCGAAGCAGACTTCGTCCGTATTGCAGTTTCTCTCATCGATTCCATTCGTACAATCTAAAAAAGTATCGCATACGTCCCACGGTGGCAGATATTCGAATGTTCCTGCATTGTTGAGTCTCCGGTGCCGGCACATGATGCCAGTAGAGTGATTGTAACACTTTGCCTCATCACGGCAATTCGTCTCACAATCACAAATACCATCACAAATGTTTTCTGGCCTGACTGTCTGCACTGTAAAATTGGAGGTTGGAATGCAACGGAAAAGTGTTGCCTTTGTTTCACAAAACCTCTCATCGACCGCTATTCCATCGAGCTTATTGACACATTGTGCTATGCCATCACATCGGTCATCTCCATAGGCTCCACTTGTCACGATACTTACAATGAAGGGCAGGGGTATTTTTATCGGTGGGAATCGAGTAGGTGCAGGATATTGACACATTATTTCTCCACAAACCCCCACTCCTGCTGACTGCTGACTTTGCACATTAGGACTACAAACAAAGTGCCCGCACGACTGGTAGAAGGTGGGGTCATCTTCACACAGGTGAGTAAACCGCTGTTCTTTACATCCCTCCAGCAAAACTCGATAGAAACTGTTAGAAAAAGGACACTTGTAGTACGGCTTACCTCCAACAAAGCAACGCACTTTGAGAAACCCTCTCAGAACTATAGTACTGCAATTAGTGACTGAGGCTTCCTCAAGGGGTATTGGAGCAGTGGTGACATCGACAAGACGCTTAAGAAATGTCTCCCGTCCATGATAGTAAGCTGAGACAAAACTCACTGCTAGGCTTACTGTCAGAAATGCGAACATTTTCTACGAATTTTGGGTTATATTATTATTATTATAAGAGACGGTAGGCTACTAAGCCTCCGTAGTGCCCCCAAACCCCACGGATTTGGAGGTCATATATGCACGACCATACCCTTCAAGAAACCTGGGTCGGCATGTTTCCATTCAGGTATGCGTACTAATTATAAGCATACTCGCTTTGAGAGTACAATCTCTCCCCACTAGCGTAGCTCTAGGGTGGAGGTTCAGGTGGTTTTTTGGGTTATATTAGTATATTAATTGATAAGATGTTTTGTACCAAATCTAGTAATTAGATTGAACTAATAATAAATAAACACCGGAAAAACGACGCGAATTTATTTCAGATGCTTGAGTACCCAAAAAGAAAGGCAATCGGCTCCTACAGAGCCAATCATCAATTCAAAAAAGAATTTTACTTCAAAATTGAATTTCGTTTAAATCATGTGATCCAATTTTGACCTTTTTCGGTCCAAAGAAACATGGTAAACTTGATTATGGGGGTAAAATTTTTCGAAATCTATTGCGTATGAGAACGATCCCCAGGGCATTATAGACACGTCTGAGAGTTACAGCTCCCCGACAAGAATTATAAAACTGTAAACTCGTAAAAATGTATGTCGTGGTCACATAATTCACAATGCTCAATTGCTCAAAGCTTATTATATAATTGACTTATTTCGGGGAATGAAAATCAAAGAACAAAACATAGTAGTTTAACGTCGCGACATACTGTCTCGCCGCTCACAGCCCCATTGTCTTGAAGTGCCATTCTTTGGTCTGAAAATATAAGAAAAAATAAAGTATTTAAAATCTGCTGCAGTAATAAAGGTATTTACATCACTTAATTCTAAATAGAAGACGGTTGTCACATGACATAATAAGGCCACGTCATGATTCATGGACCCCATAGTGAGGTGAGGTCATCACATGACTTGGGAGGGCCCTTCACCCATCCCTTCTAAGAAGGTGCTGCGAATTAAACCTTTATTGTAGAAACCGGACTGTTCCTTGACAGTCAAATCTTAAGGTCATAGACTTTGGAAACCTTCCATAGGACACATTGGGCGGGAATCGACGCAGTAGAATAAACTTGAAGACAAAGTAAAAAGCAAAGATGACGGATTTTTACTTTGTCTTCAAGTCTTCCATAATATTCTAAAAGAGTGTAATCAGAAATCCTGAATCACCTTGAGTTGCCATTTTAAGTCCAGTTAGGTCAAATGACCGACTACCGAAATTGAAAATAGATAATGTTATAACAGTCAAACTTTTTGAAAAAAAATCCAATCATTTGCAAATGTTTGATCAAGAAAATGCAACATTGATGGAGAATGACGGTTTTAAAAAATTCAAGCGGAGTAAGAATTGAATAATTATTCCCGAAATGAAATTATATAAGTGTTAGAAATACACTAAACTGTAACTTTAAAAGTCCGGTTGTTAAACATATGTCAGTTAAAATGGTATAATTACTAGCAGGCCCGTTGGGTCAGCTAGATAATACAAAACCCCGAACTAACTAACTAAGCTCACAAACACCTCCTTGAAGGAGCAAAGTTAACATAGTCTAACATAGTCTAAGCTGTAACAAATGTTTTGAATTTATTTATTATTCTTAATATAATAATTCGCTTGTTACTTTTAGTTATACTCAACCTGTTAGGTTTTGTTTATTATAATTGCGAAGTTAAATATGAAAATTAAAACCGAGTATCATACTCATACTGAACATTCAATTGAGCATAGATTCACGCCATGAACAGTATTCCGAATTGGGTATACCTCATTGGCCTTTATTTAGCCGGCCTTTTTAACTGGCCTTTTTTAACCGGCCCTATGAGCCTATGGACAAAAATCGAACCATTTTAACCGGCCCCTTAGACAAAAAATTTTCAAGCAGATGCCAAACCAAGAAATTTTTGCTCAAAAAAGCCACGAAAACCAATTTATACTCAGCAGATTGCATCAAAAACCTAAATCCCGGTCTTTTATTATGATTTAGGTCATTATATGTGTTATATAATGACGGTTAAAAAAGCCAAGTAATAAAAGTTTCATTTGGCCTAAATTATCTGGCCTTTAGTTTAATCGGCTCCATTTTAACCGGCCCTTTGGAAAAAAATCTCAAAGTCGTTTTTGTCCTTAAGGGCCGGTTAAATAAGTGCCAATAAGGTATGAGCGTAAGGAAATAGGTGGCTTTGGTGGCTATCTGGTGGTACCATGGCGGCAGTGCGACCCTAAAAACTATCCATGCCTCCACCACACATTTAAATCATCACAAATGCAATCCTATGCTTATTCTGGCCACGAATATATGCTGACTGATTTTCGCGCTATTTAATCATTCGTTGCTATTTAATGCTCTCTTATCAGTACGCTTATCAGCACGTTTGATATAGCAGCAAGATCTACACCGCTACTGTGTGGCTGCGTGTACAAGTACATTGGATGCTGAAAACCAAGGAATGCAGAAACTGGTAACGCAAAACTGTGTTTCATTTCTCGATAAAGCGTTTAATGGACTTGGGATAACCAGCACGGCACAACTGAGCACGGCTGTTTTGATGAAAGCGAGGAAGGAGGACCTTTCACTATATTTGCGTGAGTCAGTGACCCTAATCAATAGTCTTGTGCTGCACATGACAGATTACAAGACAACATCTCATAATGTTGCAGCAGAGTTGATTGAGGCTCAGAAGACTATCATCAAGCTTCAGTCAGAGCTAATATCACTGAAGGACGAGCAGATGGACAGTATCAGAACTGCTGTTGAGACGTCAGTGTCGAGCACAGTGAAGGAGGAGATCAAGTCATACAGCGCAGCAGTTCAAGGCAGTGTGAAGGAGAATCCTGTCAGCCAGACCGTGTTAAAGAAGGTGGTGCAGGACGTCGTTCAAGGAGAGGATCGTGCCAAGAATGTCATGATCTTTGGCCTCGAGGAAGAAAGCGATGAGGATGTTGGGTCCAAAGTCAACGAGATACTGGCGTCACTGGGAGAGAAGCCTCGAGTTGAAGCCTGTCGTGTTGGACACAAGAAGCCGAGCGGTGGAGCTGCAAGACCTATAAAGGTCTCTACATCATCCTCAACAGTCGTGGAACAGATCCTGGCAAAGTCGAGGAAGCTTTCGTTCTTGGAGACATACAAGAAAGTGTACATCAACCCTGACAGGTCACCGGAGGAAAGGGAACATCGGAGGGAGCTGGTGAAGGAGGTTAAACGGTTGTCAGAGGAAGAAAAGGACAGAAGACACTACATCAGGAACGGAAAAGTTTGTAGCGTCCCAAAGAGTGCTACATAGTGGTTAATGTTTTATGTGGTATCAGTATGAGACTCACGTACTGTGATATTTTGATTCTTAATGTGGTTGTTTGAGTGCCATGTGTTTTTAGTTTCTCGTTGTGAGTACACAGGACTTGGTAGTCCTCACGATCAATTGGACTCTATCTACTGCTCTTCGTTTAGTTTTAACCATTTTTGGAATCTAAATTGGTGTGCTGTGCCCTACAAAGGGATTTTTATCTTGAATTCGATTTATATTTATTTTCTTTTTGAAGCCCTTAGTGGTGCCCCTCGTGGGTTTTCAATCAACCAAATGCACATTCTGCGAAACATCAAATGCATCTCCCAAGGCGCGAAATTTCTTCGTCAAATTTGTAGACAAAGGTTGCTATCGTGTTTGTATAATATCTGTGCGCGGCGCCCGCGCGCGTACGCGCATAAAACGTTTTTACCGCGTTTTTCTGTGACGCCATACTTACTTTAGCTTAGGGGCCATGCAGAAATGAGCTTATCAAAAATCAGTCTTTTTAACATACGTACATACTACCTCATCATTTGGAAAAGATACATGCATACCCCAACCTCACCTCATCATTTCACTCACTCATCCAATATGAAAGGCTGAAGTGACGTCACTACTGCAATTTAAATTAGATCATCTAACTTTTGAATCAAAAAGTCTTCTTCTGGCCTTGATTCAGTGTACCTACCGGTATGGTCCAAGTTTACAACGAGTGGTTGATGTCAAAATTACGCCTCAAAGTGATGAGCTCATCATTTTGCAAACCTACATACATACCCAAGTGATGAGCTCATTTCTGGATGGCCCCTTATCCACTTGCCAGACGTTGCCTGGCCCCCTCGCGCGCGCGAAGCGCGCGCGCCCCAAAAAAATATGGGGCAGACAACGTCTGGCAATTATCCACTACGTAGCAAATATTAAATTGACCTATTTGCAATTCAGCCACTGAGACTGAGAGAGTTGACACCGGCATTAATTTTGAAACGGCCCCTCGGCTTGGCCCTTTATTAGGGATGACCGATATGGTTTGAAGATGATATTCGAGTAAAATTGCGAATTATCGATGACAGTCCCGTTAACTTATTTAGAAGCACGTCAGTTGGCCATAGAATAAGCGGTTACATGTCGAAGTGGTGACCGTATACCGCGACTTACATGGTCGAGGCGACAGCTGAGACTGTGTAAGTTGGATAATGGACGAGACGTGCCGAGTCCATTATCGAATCTAAATCTTGGCTGTATAATCACATTCGTCGCAATAGCAATGTCCTGTACGGAGCCCCTCAGTTTCGATTCCTTGTTTAACATGCCGTACAGCACAGCTGAGATCATGGAACCGGATTATACCCCGACCGGAAACAGCTGGGACTGACTATTCTACGGCCAAACAACACTACAACAGTATTTCTTTCCACTCGGGTCTGACGACCCTCGTCCGGATTCATCGCTTAAGTAGATTTTTGAGTGCTCCTTTATAAAATCAAATTTCATTTTCAGCTTTTTTGCACTGTTAATCAGTGGAGACCGTATAACCAAACTTACACGGTCGCTAAAACAAGCTTGGGAGGGGTATAATGTACAATTATAATCCCATTCAGCAAAAACACTTATTCACATTTAATGATTCTTTCAATAATAATTGCAATAAGTTGTGCAATCATGCAGAAAAAGGTGAATGTATTCTGCAGTCCTTATAAAGTAGCTGCATCAGAGTAACCATGACAATCCCTTGACAGCAGTCAGACATCAGTTCGCCACGGCGCACGACTCTACCTACAGCGCCTCTGTTGAGGAGCAACACGGTCGAGGAAGCTATCACAGTGAGTATTAACCAGGAACCATAATCAGGAACCATAACCAGGAACCATAATCAGGAACCATAATCAGGAACCATAATCAGCTAATCAGGAACCATAATCAGGAACCATAATCAGGAACCGTGCTAATAGTAATATGGCCCAATCTTTCAAAGCGAAAATTCAAAATGGTTAATATGTTGATTATTAAGTTCTGTTTGTTGTCATTATGTAATTAAGTTTCATAGCACTAGATTCAGTGCTATAATTACTGAACTTTGTTAATTATTTGCATATCCCGCAGGAGCGGATGCACGTAAGAACGTTCAAGCCACTGAGTCACGTCTACTCGGACGGTAACCTCACTTCTTCCTCCACCGATGCTGCGCTGTGTGAGAGGAGGGTAGACTGAGGTCTTAAGGACATCAGTTTCTTCTTTAGCATTTAGGTGGACTGACGACGAAAATTAGTGCGCATTGAACTTTTACAGTTTTAAATATTTTTAGCTTTGAGCATGGTAATTAATACAGGAAATTAGTATGCATACTGGGATTCGAGCTCTACTGCGCAGATGTTGCTGACCAATAATTGTTAATTTAATTATTTGGTTATGAATTTTCGAGCACCAATGTTTATACGGGATGAAATTTGGACAAACTTTTGGGGGCCAAATTCTCAATCATGCAGTTTGGTATAATTCTCTATCATTCACTTAAAACTCTGGAATCGAAGTAAAAATATTTTATTCGAAGATTAAGATTATCAATTGAAAATGATAAAAGACATATTTTCGACCCCAAAGTAATTACAGTTATTCTAACATTGTGATTATCAATTGAAAATAATGAAAGACATATTTTTGACCCCAAAGTAATTTATTAAGTTATTTTAAATAAAATTGTGGAAAGAAATCAAACGTAAGGTCCATCTTATTCTTATCAGTCTTTCTGTGATAAAATGAAAAGTCGCCTTCTTCAATCAGCAAATTCTACCATTGCAACACTTATTGAAAGCTGCGTCGTATTGTCTTGTGCCACAGCAACTGGGTCGAATGCCATTTTTAGCTTGAACTTTGCCATTGCAACACAAATTGAAAGCTGCGTCGTATGGCTTCGTGCCACAGCAACTCGGTTGTTTGCCCCTTTTAGAATGAACTGTGCCATCGCAGCAAAGTTGGAAACTGCTATGGTATGATCGATTGCCACAAACCCCCCGCCCAGCTTTTGCCACTGTCAGCAGTGAAGCGAGGCAAAGAAGGATTGTTATTTCCCTAACAGCCATCATTGGCTCAATGTTTGGAATGATTTTGGTTTAGAAGGTAATTGAGATTCTTCTGTCAAGAAAAATGAGTAAAACTATCTTACAAAAATCTATTGAATGATCTTAGTGAAAACGAAATTTGATAATTTTCAGTTAAGTACAATTTTTTAAACTTTTAGCTTATTAAAGTATAAACTAACAATTCACGAGATTGAATTTCTTGAAGTTCTGCTATAGGTTGAGGTACAAGATAATCAAATGAACAATATTGGCTGTATAGAATAATTTCATCACTTACTTATACCACTTCCAGTTATACTTTTATAGATATCATTTCGCTGATTAATACTTAGTCTATTTCAAGTGAGCTCCAAATAAGCAAATAAGTTCATTACTTTGGGTGTAACAGATCCCTAAATTCTTAAACTGTATAAAGTTGTGTACAAATCATTTAAAGGTTCTTTAAATCGTAAAATAGTATTTCCTTGTGTTATCGATGCCTCAAAAATCGATTCGATAATTCTTGGTTCATAGGAATTGTTCATATTATAATAGATAAATACTTTAATATTGGTGCTTATAACCAAACAGTACAATATCAGTTTTTGCATCATGCTGAAACCTCTCCAGCTTACAGATCATGCAGGGTCATTGTATGTATCTATATTGCGAATGTACTACCACATTTCTCACTGTGTCCCTCACAGGTAGCATGTAGTGTTCCCGGCGTTGTAAAGGTAGTCTCCGGCATGGCACCCGAAGGCGCTGGAAAACTCCGGTCTCGATGCAGCTATAGCGTTCAGCCTAGGGTGAGTTCTGTTTTAGATTCCAACAATATATCATCTACTTATAAGTAGCCAAAAACCAGGTTAAGTACCAAAATTTGCATCACAAAGCTTTTGGGCATGAAACCGAATTCTTCTTTTCATACGAAGCTAAACTCACAGTTTATGCCAGTATAACTGTCGTAGTTATACACTATACAGTATACGAAGCTAAACTCACAGTTTATGCCAGTAACTGTCGTAAATATACGAAGCTAAACTCACAGTTTATGCCAGTAGCTGTCGTAGCTATACGAAGTGGAGCAGTAGAATTGGCCAAGTGCCAAGAAGAATATCTGATCACTGTTGTCAGGAAGGGCTGGGGCTGTCTGACCTCCTTTCTTGTACTTCGTAAACGCCTGCAATTCATAGCGCAGCGGTTTATAAAAATGTGGATAATATTTTGTTTTTGACCACTGAAAGTGGTCACTCATGGTGATGGTTGCTAAAATGTCAAAATCGGCTGAAATTGATCCTGGTGTATCACTGTTGTTTTACGGTAAGTGCCGAAAATTTTGTGAGTACCTTGTAAGCTATTTGAGATGCAATGAGGTCGTTGTGCTGGAAGTCCAATCCCCAGCTTTCCACGCTTACCGGAGTCTGAGGGGTAACAGGGAGTCAAATCAGCTGATTTTAGCTGGCGGTTAATCGCTCAACTTCCATTTCTGGCAAAAATTTGGATATTGCTGGCAAAAATGGGAATATCAACAGCTGAATTTGCTTTTGAAGACCAACATGAAAATCCAATACTCACGGGTTTGGAAGCGCCAGGGGACAAGTAAGTCACGTTCTGAAGGTAGTTGTAGCAGTCCTTGACCCCCTTAAGAGCGGCCTTGTCAGCAGCCGACACGTTGTTCGCAATAATGGTACCGTGCTCATCCGAATACTGAGACCCTGTGAGGGGGTGAGGTACGTGATACTGAGTTACGTGTTACTGAGACCCTGTGAGGGGGTGAGGTACGTGTTACTGAGACCCTGTGAGGGGGTGAGGTACGTGTTACTGAGACCCTGTGAGGGGTGAGGTACGTGTTACTGAGACCCTGGCAGGGGGTGAGGTACGTGTTACTGAGACCCTGTGAGGGGTGAGGTACGTGTTACTGAGACCCTGTGAGGGGGTAAGGTACGTGTTACTGAGACCCTGTGAGGGGTGAGGTACGTGTTACTGAGACCCTGTGAGGGGTGAGGTACGTGTTACTGAGACCCTGTGAGGGGGTGAGGTACGTGTTACTGAGACCCTGTGAGGGGTGAGGTACGTGTTACTGAGACCCTGGCAGGGGTGAGGTACGTGTTACTGAGACCCTGTGAGGGGTGAGTTACGTGTTACTGAGACCCTGTGAGGGGGTGAGGTACGTGTTACTGAGACCCTGTGAGGGGGTGAGGTACGTGTTACTAAGACCCTGGCAGGGGGTGAGGTACGTGTTCCTGAGACCCTGTGAGGGGTGAGGTACGTGTTACTGAGACCCTGTGAGGGGGTGAGGTACGTGTTACTGAGACCCTGGCAGGGGGTGAGGTACGTGTTACTGAGACCCTGTGAGGGGTGAGGTACGTGTTACTGAGACCCTATGAGGGGGTGAGGTACGTGTTACTGAGACCCTGTGAGGGGGTGAGTTACGTGTTACTGAGACCCTGTGAGGGGGTGAGGTACGTGTTACTGAGACCCTGTGAGGGGGTGAGGTACGTGTTACTGAGACCCTGTGAGGGGTGAGGTACGTGATACTGAGACCCTGTGAGGGGTGAGGTACGTGTTACTGAGACCCTGTGAGGGGTGAGATACGTGTTACTGAGACCCTGTGAGGGGGTGAGGTACGTGTTACTGAGACCCTGGCAGGGGTGAGGTACGTGTTACTGAGACCCTGTGAGGGGGTGAGGTACGTGTTACTGAGACCCTATGAGGGGGTGAGGTACGTGTTACTGAGACCCTGTGAGGGGGTGAGTTACGTGTTACTGAGACTCTGTGAGGGGGTGAGGTACGTGTTACTGAGACCCTGTGAGGGGGTGAGGTACGTGTTACTGAGACCCTGTGAGGGGTGAGGTACGTGTTACTGAGACCCTGTGAGGGGGTGAGGTACGTGTTACTGAGACCCTGTGAGGGGTGAGGTACGTGTTACTGAGACCCTGTGAGGGGGTGAGATACGTGTTACTGAGACCCTGGCAGGGGTGAGGTACGTTTCACTGAGACCCTGTGAGGGGGTGAGGTACGTGTTACTGAGACCCTGTGAGGGGGTGAGGTACGTGATACTGTGACCCTGTGAGGGGTGAGGTACGTGTTACTGAGACCCTGTGAGGGGGTGAGGTACGTGTTACTGAGACCCTGTGAGGGGTGAGATAAGTTTTACTGAGCCACTGACAAGGGTTATCTCAAGGCACTAGTGAAGCCCAAGGTTTGGTGGAGACCGTGTATAGAGGTGAGCTGGTGAGCTTCGGGCAATCAGGTGAGCCCCAGATTAAGGGGAGCGGTGAATAGGGAAGCCTTCATAAGAGGCGATCCCATTTTGTGCAGGGGAAGCCTGGGTACGGTGAACTCTGTTATTTGTGGTACCTGGAATCGGGGGAGCCCGTGTAACGGAAAGGGATATATGGGCTCCCCCTACTTTCCAGCCCCGTAGATCATGGAACGAATAAAATGAACGTAAACGAAATGAGTTAAATTTTCAACTACTTATTTAACTCCCAAGACTCCACACTTTTGTGACAAGAAAAACCTAATTATGAAAACAAAGAGATGTCTTCCACGTAGTGAAAAAAGTAATCAGCAATGGTCGCCTTCATTCTTCCGTTAAGGAGGCAATTACTCTAGGGGCAAAGTAAACCATTTCTAAGGGCGACAATTTGTTCGTTAAACCGATTGAAACTAAATAGTTAACAAATAAGCAATCATGTGCCATTGTCCTTCTCTTGGCTCTTGTTTATTCATCATTTGGGCTAGGAAGGTGGTAGCGTTTAGCTTAGTGGTAAAAATTAAGATGTGTAATTATTAAGGACGTCCTAATTAAGGAGTCTACAAATTTCTCCAAAAATGAGGCAAATTCGCGACTAAGTTTCGCCAATTTTCAACCCAAAATACCGATATGGAAACAGAAGGGGGTAGATTTTTCCATTGAATTCATTCTCGAAGTGATAATACCATAAAGTAACATCGCCCCCAGATTAAGACTTAAAAGTCTATATTAAATTTAATATTTCTTTTGGTTCTTAATTTTTGTCCCACTGTAGTATTGATCTATAAAATTTGATCTTATCCCGGGCTTCACTGATGTTCTGGGCTAACCCTGAAACATTGGATGATTCGACTAAAACTTCGACTTACAATCGTCTAACTTAAAGTTAAATTTCTGACTTACAATCGTCCTCGAGGGCGTAGACCATGTAGTATCCGAGCCAGGCGCCCAGGCCCCCGTAGTTGAAGGAGTCCGGCATGTCATGGGAGTAGAGGGGAGCAGCGAGGTAGGAGCTGGGTATGAAGATGTCGTTTCCGTGAAGGAGGTAGGTCGCTGCGTCCCCAAACACGCCCAAGTCCCATCTGAAAAGGATGAGTACCTACTGGCAAAGGAGTTCTATGTTTATTTCGCCCAAACACTTCCAAGTCCCATCTGAAAACGATTAGTGCTGGCAGTGTTAGTTCTACTTCTATGCTTATATTCCGTCCCCCCACTTTTCAGAGGACAAGGTGGTTCTATGCTTATTTTGACCCACTTTATCAGACTAGGTAGTTCTAATCTTATTTTGCCCAACATGCAATCCCGAAACGTTCCTCCAATCTTTCACAACTCAATAAACTCAATAAACTGCTAATTGAATTGACTCTACTACCGCAGTGTCGCAATTACTGGTGAAAACTAAGGTCACAAAGGCAACTATTATTCCTAAGTTTCTATAACTCATCCTTCACCGTCCTCGAATTGTTCCTCAGTGGACAGTAGCACGTTGGTTTTTCTAAACTTGGACATTGCCATAACGTTACCCAGGTACTGCTTGGGGTCCAAATCCACCTGCGGAAACGTGGGATGAAAAGAGCCAATTATTGCAATAATTGGTACTGTTATAATCAATGAATGAAGACGATTGTTGAGCTATGAAATTGATGGTTATAGTACCGCAGAACAGGTTTGCAGTGGTAGCCCGGATAACTGGTTAGGATTATTACCTGCGTGTAGAACTGGTTAACCAGGGTCTGATTGAGAAGCCAGTCCGGGTATCCTATCTTCTCGTGGAGGTTTGCAACCTTTGTGCGGAGATCTGCAGCGAAACCCTTCGAGAACTGCCCAGACACAGAATCAATGGCAGCCAGGAGCTCAGTGCGGAGGTTTGCAAACACAGTTGTAGCCTGGGGAATTATATAGGGTTACAACAAAACGACTTCTTCCAAGACTATACCCTTCAGAGTTTTAGGTCCCTCTGCACCGCGCAATAAACAATATCAGCATGTTATACCGTTGTTTTCTTGGCAAGGAGGTTCTTGTCCAGCATAGTTCGGATGGATGCCCAAGGCATTAGCTTCTCTGTGAGAGTAGCACATTGGTAGTAGAGAGGGGAGGCCTCCACACTGAAATAACGCCTGGTTTGAGTCAGCTTCTTTGCCTTGTGGCAGGGGCAGGTTAAACATATAGCTGTTATATTTTCGCTAAGGCCGAAAAGCAATACCGAGCTTTTCATGCTTTCATGTACTTGAGTAGGTCTCCCAATGCCATATAAATGGCGTGTACTAATACCCGTCATGTCCTAGATGAGTATGCATACTGAGTACTCACTCATATCTCCTGTGGGCAGTGATTTGGCCGCTGATGTGTTCTGGAAGGTGGTCTGCCATGTTGTAGAGGAGACTCATGGCGAGGAAGTTAGCCAGCGTCCTGCAGAGAAGGGGTTTCAGTGTCCCATTCATGGGTTGCACTGCTGGTGCCCCTGACTCACACTGGACCAAATGCTGGACTACAAATCGGAAATGTCAACAAACATGTCGCCCTTCACCAAATCTAGAGGCAATGTAATGATAGAATCAAATCCAGGATTCGTGATCACTATCAGCCAGCGTCCTATCACTGGTGTGAGACAGGACTTTATTGAGGTCAGCAAAGTAGTCCCAGTTCTCAATGAACACAGGAGTGGAGGGATCTGGAGTTTGTTTTTCGGGGAACAGAGCAGTAATGTAAGCGGTCCAGTCAAACTGAGGATTGAAGGGGTTATAACTGAGAATTAGAAGGGTAATGACTGAGGATTGGAGGGGTAATAACTGAGGATTGGAGGAGTAACAACTGAGGGTTGGAGGAGTAACAACTGAGGATTGGAGGGGTAATACCTGAGGATTGGAGGAGTAACAACTGAGGATTGGAGGGGTAATAACTGAGGATTGGAGTGGTAATAACAGGGGATTGGAGGGGTAATAACTGAGGATTGGAGGGGTAATAACTGAGGATTGGAGGGGTTATAACTGAGGATTGGAGGGGTAATAACTGAGGATTGGAGGGGTAATAACTGAGGTTGGAGGGGTAATAACTGAGGATTGGAGGGGTAATAACTGAGGATTGGAGGGGTAATAACAGAGGATTGGAGGGGTAATAACTGAGGTTGGAGGTAATAACTGAGGATTGGAGGGTAATAACAGAGGATTGGAGGGTAATAACTGAGGATTGGAGGGTCTTGAGATTGGAGGGGTAATATCTGAGGATTGGAGGGGTAATAACAGGGGATTGGAGGGGTAATATCTGAGGATTGGAGGGGTAATAACTGAGCATTGGAGGGGTAATAACTGAGGATTGGAGGGGTAATAACTGAGGATTTGAGGGGTTATAACTGAGGATTGGAGGGGTAATAACAGAGGATTGGAGGGGTAATAACTGAGGTTGGAGGGTAATAACTGAGGATTGGAGGGTTATAACTGAGGATTGGAGGGTTATAACTGAGGATTGGAGGGTAATAACTGAGGATTGGAGGGGTAATAACTGGGGATTGGAGGGGTAATAACTGAGGATTGGAGGGGTAATAACTGAGGATTGGAGGGGTAATAACAGGGGATTGGAGGGGTAATATCTGAGGATTGGAGGGGTAATAACTGAGGATTGGAGGGGTAATGACTGAGGGTTGGAGGGGTAATAACTGAGGGTTGGAGGGGTAATAACTGAGGATTTGAGGGGTAATAACTGAGGATTGGAGGGGTGATAACTGGGGATTGGAGGGGTAATAACTGAGGATTTGAGGGGTAATAACTGAGGATTGGAGGGGTAATAACTGAGGATTGGAGGGTAATAACTGAGGATTGGAGGGGTAATAACTGAGGATTGTTGGGGTAATAGCTGAGAGTTGGAGGGGTAATAACTGAGGATTGGAGGGTAATAACTGAGGATTGGAAGGTAAGGGGAGGAAAACGTGTTATTGAGACCCGGGGGAAGGAATTGGGGGGGTAGGTGTTCGAGCCCCTGGGGGGGGGTGAGGTATGTTGTGAGACCCTGTGAGGGGGTGTTAGGACCCTACATGTGTTACTGAGACCCTGTGCAGGGGTGAGGTACGTGTTACTGAGACCACAGGGGGAGGAGGGGAGACCCTGTGAGGGGTGACACGTGTTACTGAGACCCTGAGAGGGGCAGTACGTGTTACTGAGACCCTGGAGGGGGTGGAGGTACGTGTTACTGAGACCCTGGCAGGGGTGAGGCATGTGTTACTGAGACCCCTGGCAGGGTGAGGTGCTACTGAGACCCTGTGAGGGGTGAGGTACGTGTTACTGAGACCCTGTGAGGGGGTGAGGTACGTGCTACTGAGACCCTGTGAGGGGGTGAGGTACGTGTTACTGAGACCCTGGCAGGGGGTGAGATACGTGTTACTGAGACCCTGACAAGGGTTATCTCAAGGCATTAGTGAAGCCCAAGGTTTGGTGGAGACCGTGTATAGAGGTGAGCTGGTGAGACCTGGGCAATCAGGTGAGCCCCAGATTAAGGGGAGCGGTGTATAGGGGAGCCTTCATAAGAGGTTATCCCATGTGTAGGGGAAGCCTGGGTACGGTGAACTCTGTTATTGGTGATGAATGGGGAGCCCAACTGAAACGGATACATGGGCTCCCCCTACTTGCCAGCCCCATAGATCATGGAACGAATCAAATGAACGTAAACGAAATGAGTTAAATTTTCTACTTATTTTACTTATTAAACTCCCAAGACTCCACACTTTTGTGACAAGAAAAACCTAATTATGAAAACAAAGAGATGTCTTCCACGTAGTGAAAAAAGTAATCAGCAATGGTCGCCTTCATTCTTCAAGTTAAGGAGGCAATTACTCTAGGGGCAAAGTGAAAACCATTTCTAAGGGCGACAATTTGTTCATTAAACCGATTGAAACTAAATATAGTTAACAAATAAGCAATCATGCCATTGTCCTTCTCTTGGCTCTTGTTTATTCATCATTTGGGCTAGGAAGGTGGTAGCGTTTAGCTTAGTGGTAAAAATTAAGATGTGTAATTATTTAGGACGTCCTAATTAAGGAGTCTACTAATTTCTCCAAAAATGAGGCAAATTCGCGACTAAGTTTCGCCAATTTTCAACCCAAAATACCGATATGGAAACAGAAGAGGGTAGATTTTTCCATTGAATTCATTCTCGAAGTGATAATACCATAAAGTAACATCGCCCCCAGATTAAGACTTAAAAGTCTATATTAAATTTAATATTTGTTTTGGTTCTTAATTTTTGTCCCACTGTAGTATTGATCTATAAAATTTGATCTTATCCTGGGCTTCACTGATGTTCTGGGCTAACCCTGAAACATTGGAAGATTCGACTAAAACTTCGACTTACAATCGTCTAGCTTAAAGTTATATTTCTGACTTACAATCGTCTTCGAGGGCGTAGACCATGTAGTATCCGAGCCAGGCGCCCAGGCCCCCGTAGTTGAAAGAGTCCGGCATGTCATGGGAGTAGAGGGGAGCAGCGAGGTAGGAGCTGGGTATGAAGATGTCGTTTCCGTGAAGGAGGTAGGTCGCTGCATCACCAAACACCCCCAAGTCCCATCTGAAAACGATGAGTGCTGGCAAAGGAGTTCTACTTCTATGCTTATTTTGCCCAAACACCCCCAAGTCCCATCTGCAGTGGAAAGGATGAGTGCTGGCAGTGCCGCAGTGGAGTTGTATGCTTATTTTGTCCCACGTGTCAGTGATAGTTCTTATCATATTTTGCCCCACTTAAGCACTTATCAGTGACCTAGTTCAAATTGTGGGGTAATATAAGCATTGAACTTCAATGCTTATTTTACCCCACATGCAATCCCGAAACGTTCCTCCAATCTTTGATAACTCAATAAACTCAATATATGAGGTGCTAATTTAATTGAACCTACTATCGCAGTCTCGCAATTACTGGTGAAAACTTAGGTCACAAAGGCAACTATTATTCCTAAGTTTCTGTAACTCATCCTTCACCGTCTTCGAATTGTTCCTCAGTGGACAGTAGCACATTTGTTTTCCTAAACTTGGACATTGCCATAACGTTACCCAGGTACTGCTTGGGATCCAAATCCACCTGCAGAAACATGGGATTAGAAGAACCAATTATTGCAATAATTGGTACCATTACAACTAGTGAACGAAGGGGCCTGCACTAGACTGGCACCAGACCTGCATTAAACCGGCGTTAGACCTGCATTATACTGGCGCCCGGACAAAATGGCAAATGGATCTATGCCCGAATGAAGACGATTGTTGAGCTATGAAATTGATGATTATAGTACCGCAGAACAGCTTTGCAGTGGTAGCCCGGATAACTGGTTAGGATTATTACCTGCTGGTAGAACTGGTTAACCAGGGTCTGATTGAGTAGCCAGTCCGGATATCCTATCTTCTCGTGAAGGTTTGCCACCTTTGTGCGGAGATCTGCAGCGAAGCCCTTCGAGAACTGACCAGACACAGAATCAATGGTAGCCAGGAGCTCAGTGCGGAGGTTTGCAAACACAGTTGTAGCCTGGGGAATTATATAGGGTTACAACAAAACGACTTCCTCCAAGACTATCCATTCAGAGTTTTAGGTCCCTCCGCATCGCGAGAAAAGTAAAAGAATATCAGCATATATTATACCGTTGTTTTCTTAGCAAGGAGGTTCTTGTCCAGCATAGTCCGGATGGATGCCCAAGGCATTAGTTTCTCAGTGAGAGTAGCACATTGGTAGTAGAGGGGGGAGGCTTCCACACTGAAATAACGCGTGGTTTGAGTCAGCTTCTTTGCCTTGTGGCAGGGGCAGGATAAACTAGCTGTTATTTTCGCTTAGGACTGGTCACTTGATCATATGTATCACCACAAAAGCAATACCGAGCATGCATCCTAGATGAGTGTACATACTCACTCATATCTCCTGTGGGCAGTGATTTGGCCGCTGATGTGTTCTGGAAGGTGGTCTGCCATGTTGTAGAGGAGACTCATGGCGAGGAAGTTAGCCAGCGTCCTGCAGAGATTCAGAGAAGGGGTTTAAGTGTTCCATTCATGAGTTACAGTTCAGGTGCCCCTGACCTATACTGGTCCAAATATGCTGGACTACAAATTGGAAATATCAACAAACATTGCCCTTCACCAATTCTAAGTGCAATGTAATGAAACAATTAAATCCTGGATCTAATCAGACACTCACCTATCACTGGTGTGAGACAGGACTTTATTGAGGTCAGCAAAGTAGTCCCAGTTCTCAATGAACACAGGAGTGGAGGGATCCGGAGTTTGTTTGTCGGGGAACAGAGCAGTAATGTAGGCGGTCCAGTCAAACTGAGGATTGGAGGGGTAATAACTGAGGATTGGAGGGGTAATAACTGAGGATTGGAGGGGTAATAACTGAGGGTTGGAGGAATTACTAAAATTTTATAACAAGAGATCAAAACCATATAAGCCCATAAAAGTAGAATAAGACCTTGATAGACAGTGATTTTATGTTGATGCTCCTTCTCACGATAAAGTACAGATACATTCGGTGACATCAATTGACCATTGACCTTGTAAAAACTCTTATCTATAATAGATATTTGGTGGCGTTGTATTACCGAGGTGATGGGGAGGAAATCTCGGTAGAGCTGTCGGATTCTGAGCTGCTTGGGACTGTAGATGTCATGTCTGTAGTCCGGTAACACCTTGAAAGAGTAGATTTGCAGATCTTCAGAGACGAAGTACAATTATTCATGTTGCATTTTGTCAAGACTCTTTACTACTCATTACCGTGCAAACAACCTCGGATCGAACGGCTAGGACATTTTCAGCACATCTCTCAAAGTGAGACCATACCCATATTCTTTGGTTTGTACGACATACCTTTGATATTTCCTGTTCGAAAGCAAAGACATCAGCCACATCAGCAGCCACTAAAGTCCTGTTGAAGGTAACTCCCAAGTTCATGATGTAATCCGTCATGCGGTTCCTGTACTCCTCTTGGCGCTGCGAAGTGAGGGAGTTAGTTTACCAACAGGTATATTTGACATCGGCCAATCAGCGCGCGAGTTGACTGTAAACTCGTTCGCTGATTGGTCGATGTCTTGAAGATTTCGCAATCCTATGGGTAAGCTAATAATAATAATAATATGCCGCCGAGTATAGTGAGATCAAATTAGAAAGGACCTGCAATGAATGTTATAGTGAGAAATGAGGAAAACAAGCAAAAAAAGAGAGAAAACGATCTCTTGTTAATTGCTTTTCGGGAATTGATACGAATTTCTGTGCACCTGTTGGGTCCATGAAGCGTCCGAGTAATCCCATTTGTACATGTTTAGGGCGCTCGGGAAAATCTGAAATTGAGATGAAGTAATTTATGATTTGTGATGAGTACGAATTTTCCGGTTTAGTAATAAAATTAAAAGAGCGAAACTCAAATGGGTTACTAAATCTCAATCTTGATATTTTATAACTTGATATTTTGAATTTTTAGGACAAACTGCTTAAAATAGTCACTCAAGATCACAATCCAAATTTTCACCTTGAGAGCAACATCGTTCGGTTTGAGAGGGTTCAAGCCTTTGGTGAATCTGAAGAGCGAGTTGACGTTCATCTGATGGAGCGTCTGAACCCAGAGATTCAGATCAAACTGCTTATTGTTCCAGCTTGAGCCCTGCAAGAAGTTATCAATGTCTAGTGAGGACTAAGGTAGGATAAGCTTGGATAAACTTGGTTTACTATCTAGAGGGATAGCATTGGCAGAAGCGCAGGTTTTAGATTTGTGAGAACATAAGACCAAGGTGGTTCTTTCGAAATAAGATTGGTGCAGGTTATAGATTTGTGCGAACTTAAGACCAAGGTGGTTCACTCAAAATAAGATTGGTGGACTCACTGCGAGTGTAGGGAACTGAAGACCATCTCCCTTGTTGATAAGATCCAGGAGCGGCTTGCTGTTAGTTGAGTTGAGGGACTCTAAGTCCATACAGCTGCTGAACAGAGCCAGAACCTCCTTCGAATACTTCTGAGACTGGTCAGAAGACTCTATTGCCGACTGAAAATACGGTAGCACTAGGTGTTGACTAACTTCAAAACATCTCATACTTTGGTTAATATTATTCGCCCCTGAAGATTACTTCATATTCTGACCACCTGTTCACCCTTGTGTTAATCGTACCCTAAGCCGCTTGACGAAGGTATCCTGAAGGTCGTCCCAAACGCCGACGTTCATTGTGCTATCCTCCGCCGAGTGGTATAGCTTGTAACCCCCACAGGCATACTCGTAGAAGTCACTGTCAGGAAGATCAGGGTTATTAGAGAATGGTCATAAAGTTTGAGTATTTCAACTAGTCTGAGTGAGTCATTGACACATTTTCGTGTTCCTGCAGACACAGTTACTTCACTCACTACAAAAAACGCACAATACATCAGGGGGGGGGGCAACCCCCTCAATTTTGGTGGATATAAAAAAATCGCCAATAGGGGGTTTAATTTTGGGGGGTTTTGGGGGGTTTTAGGGGGTTTTGGGGGGCTTAATTCTTAGTGCAAAAATGGGCATTTTTTTCTCAAATGGTACCTTTTTGTTCCTGATTTTTGCACCATTTCAAAATGGTACCATTTTTTGGTCGTGATTTTTTGGCGATTTTTATAAATGGTACCATTTTGTTTCCAGTTTTGGTACCATTTTTGTTTATAATTTTTGGAACTTTTATGAAATGGTACCATTTTGTTTCTGATTTTCAGCATCTTTTTTCAAATGGTACCATTTTGTTTCTGATTTTTACATCCTTTCAAAATGGTACCATTTTGTTCCTCATTTTTGCACCATTTCAAAATGGTACCATTTTTGTTCGTGATTTTTGGCGATTTTTAGAAATGGTACCATTTTTGTTTCCGGTTTTTGGTACCATTTTTGTTTATAATTTTTGGAACTTTTATGAAATGGTACCAATACCATTTTTGTTTCTGATTTTCAGCATCTTTTTCAAATGGTACCATTATGTTTCTGATTTTTAACACCCTTTCAAAATGGTACCATTTTTGTTCCTGATTTTTTGCACCATTTCAAAATGGTACCATTTTTGTTCGTGATTTTTGGCGATTTTTAGAAATGGTACCATTTTTGTTTCGGTTTTTGGTACCATTTTTGTTTATAATTTTGGAACTTTTATGAAATGGTACCAATACCATTTTTGTTTCTGATTTTCAGCATCTTTTTCCAAATGGTACCATTATGTTTCTGATTTTAACACCCTTTCAAAATGGTACCATTTTTGTTCCTGATTTTTGCACCATTTCAAAATGGTACCATTTTTGGTGGTGATTTTTGACGATTTTTAGAAATGGTACCATTTTTGTTTCCGGTTTTTTGGTACCATTTTGTTTATAATTTTGGAACTTTATGAAATGGTACCATTTTTGTTTCTGATTTTCAGCATCGTTTTCAAATGGTACCATTTTGTTTCTGATTTTTAATATCCTTTCAAAATGGTACCGTTTTTGTTTCAGGTATTCAGCCCCTTTTTAAATGGTACCATTTTTTTTGATTTTTGCCATCATTTTCAATTGGTACCTTTTTCGTTTCTGATTTTTCAGTACCAATGGTACCAATTTTTTGTCCGATTTTTTGCGTCTTTTCGAAATGGTACCTTTTTATTCGTGTTTTTTGGCAACTTTTTCAAATGGTACTTTTTTGTTTCTTCATTTTGGTGCTTTTTGAATCATACTAGAATAATTTCTGCTGTCGATAGGGGGTTTAATTTTGGGGGGTTTAATTTTTGCTGTCGATAGGGGGTTTAATTTTGGGGGGTTTGATTAACCCCCTGATGGATATAACAAATTTACTATAGGGGGCTTAATTTTGGGGGGTTGGCCCCCCCCCCCCACATCACTTCACTCAAAAGACATCAATTCACTCACTTGACATCACTCAGAAGAGAACTAACTCACAAGTCAGACGTCACTTCAATTATTTGAAATTACTCACAAATATCACTTCAATCACAAGACATAACTCCACATACGAGACAGCAGTCACACAGAAGACGTGTATGGTCATGAAGCTTGAGTATTTCAACCAGCCATTGACACATTCACATGTTCCTACAGAAATCACTCCACTCTCTATAAATCACTCAAATACAACACTTTACTCACAAAATATCACTTTCATCACTAGACATCACTCACAAGACTAAATTTTCCTCAGTAGAAATCACTCACGCAGGACGTTACTTCACAGGGCATCACTAAACTAACTAGACATCACCTCACTACTTCACTGGTTATATTGCTCATCGCCCAATACTCATCACTAAATAACTATAAGTCACCTGCATGCCGGATGAGTTGTGTTGAGGTTGCTGGCAACTGCTGCTGCCGTCTCCACACATGGTGCTGAGTCACACGGAGTGTGGAAACAAGCAGTGAAACTGAATTTTTCATCTTTTATCGATGGAATTTTAGAGTTCAGAGTTTCAGAGTTGAATTTTATTCCTGAGCTGAGACTCAGGAGTGGGACGTTGCTACCAAAAAAAACATAATCCTGTGACCTTCTTCTTTTAGTTTTTAGCAGGGAGGATGAGCCGGTCAGCCGGGGCCTGATCATGTGTATTCAACCACTTATCAGTTAAAAACTTACGTGTTTGTGCTGCGACTTGGCGTGTCCAATCACTCCGACTGTTGCAATGAGACCGATGTTGAGGACAATACTTAACACGACACCAATAACTAGCAACCACCTGAAATTTGGCTTGGATCATATGGCACTATAATGACTATCCTGAATCCTGATAACTGGAATGCATCCATTGTTTCCAAATCTAATCAATCTCTTGTACACAATATATTATATAATTGATTTCAATGGATCCATTGAATCATTAGTTTATTGGTCACAATGGATTCTCTGTCACAAAGTCAAATGGATCCATTGTATCCAATGGATCAATTGCCTCCAATGGATTCAATGTGTCCCATTGCTGATGATCCAATGTGTCCAGTGGATCCATTAGGGACAATGGATCTATTAGTATTCGACACATTGGATCCATTGGTGACATTGGATCCATTGGTGAAAATGGATCCATTGGACACAGTGGATCCATTGACTCAATAGATCCCTTGTCTCCAATGAATCCATCAGAGACAATGGAAACATTGAATCCATATTCTCCAATTTGGAGACAAAGGATAAGGATTCATTGTCTCCAAATCCATCATATCGCATGGATCCATTGGATAAAATGGATCCACGCTGTAGTTGTGTTAAACTGATCCACAGTGTGATTAATCCGTGGGATACATTGAATCCATGATCCATCGTGTCCAATGGATCCATTGTCACCAATGAATCCAAAAGATCCATTGTCTCTAATGGATCCACTGGACACACTGGATCAATGGGACACATTGAACCCATTGGACTATTGGAGACGATGGATCCATTGGATACAATGGATCCTTTTGAGACAGAGAATCCATTGTGTCCAAGGAAATAATGATCCAATAATAATGATCAAGGTAGTCAATCTTCGGAGGGGCGCCCCCGACTCAATTAGCATCTGTAAAGATGCTATCATCTGGCATCCCAGGTAAGGGGTACTATAAAAATAAAAAAAAACTATAGTGCATGCCAGGTGGGTTCCAGCAGAGCTCTCTGCTATGGAGAGCTGCCACCTCTCCACGCGTGGCGGGGGAGGTGGTCAGTGAACATTGCAACAAAAAAAATGATCCAATGGGTTCTCATTCAATGTGTCCCATGAATTCCATTGTCCCAATTGGATCCAATGGACACAATAGGTTCATTGTCTCAATGGGTTCATTGTCTCCAGATCCATTGTGACCAATGGATACAATTCCATTGTAATCAATGGAACCATTGTGTCCAATGAAACAATTGTATCCTATTTCTATGGATCCAGTGTGCCCAATGGAACCATTTTATCCATGTAATGGAACCATTACATCCATGCATTGGAACCATAATTCTATTGATCCCGTTTAATCCAATAGGCCCATTGTGTCCAATGAATCCATCGTCTTCGGTGGATCCATTTCCAATCATGTGTCCTATGGAATATATGTGTCCCAATCACATAGATCCAATGTGTCCATTCGGGACAATGGATCTATTTGACACAACGAAACAATGGAATCCATTGTCTCGAATTTCCCAATGAATCCATTATGGATTCATTGGGAAATTCGAGACAATGGATCCACGGGACACAATGGATCCATTGCATTTGCACACAATGGGTTCATTGTCTACAGATCCATTGTGTCCGATAGATCCATTGTATCAAAGGAACCGTTGTATTCATTTCCAATAGATCCAGTGTGTCCAATGAATCCGTTGATTCTATTGATTCAACGAACCCATGCGGTGTCCAATGAATTCATTGGACACATTTATGAGCTTATGGTTCAATTATTCCGATGGATTCAGTGTCCAATGGATTACCCAGTAGGCACTCAGACAATAAGTTTCAGATAATTTACCCTCGTTTGTCTGCGAAATTAAGAGAGTATCTGGTGTTGCCCGTCACAATCATCTCCGTATCATCATTCAGGGATGCCATGATTCAAACGCAACAAATGATACACGACTGCTTAAAATGTTAAAGTCTTGATGGAAAATCAATGTATATAACAATTGAACATTAATTAAGACGAAATAAAATCAAAATAAAAGGCAAATCAGTGGAAGCTGAAATTCTATATTCAAAGATAAGAAGAATTCCTTGTGCATGAGATAAAATGGTAATATTATCCTTTCCAAGCAGCAGGAATTATAATTAAACTGCAAATCGTGGAAATGTTCGTAGAAATAATTATAACACTGCGAAAAATTCCTCCTTTTCAATGAAAAATAATAATGATAAGTTATCAAATTTAACTATATAAATACTTAAATAAGTTAATTTACATCAACATATACTGTATATAATTATTGAAACGTGAAAATGATGGCAAGTTTTTTCTTGCGATTATTTTGCTCGTGAAGCGTATCAGAATATACGAGACCTACATTTTGTCATTGCTCTATTCCTATTTGTCAGCTGCCAGTTCACTCGAATTATTTTCAATTTTAAAATGTCAACGTTATGACGGGAGAAAGACTTGTCACATCACGACATTTGACGTTACCCTGACCCACACAGGACTTTATCTCTCTGTCTTGACCCTAACAGTAACCGTAACCTTAACCCGGCCCAGACCCAGCCAAATGTCTTGATGTTTTGAGTCGGTTTCCCGTTTTCGCCTGCTCCAAATGCTGTCAGGCTATATTATGATCATTAAAGCATCAATAAGCATTAAGTTCAAAAGTTCATGTTAAAAACAACCAACTTCCAGTTCCTAATGATTACTTGCGATTCCATTTCTGCGATTAACGTCTAACCATGATTAGATAACATTAGAGGCATTTAAATAATGTATGGAATATTAAAAATGATCTTAATAAAATTTGCAATTCTTCCAACTTTATTTACACAAATTATATAATATCGATATATCATGCCAAAGCCAGATGCATTTTCAGTAGTCGCTAAAAGCGTATTAAATATCAAAGTACATAAATATATAACAAGCGCATTGTAACAAGAGATAAAATTAGAATACCAGGCGCACCTACGTCGCGTCTATTTGTCTGTTTGTTTGTCTGTTTCACTGATCAGTCCCACGCTGACACCTCACACTTCCCTTCACCTCGTTTCATGGTAATCCTCGTGACAGTGCCGCTTAGTGTCCTGATCGTCCTCGTCCTCGGACGAGGCCGCCTCGCGTTTTAGCTGCGGCAAGTACTGCGCCCCATCACGCTTGAAATCCCTCGCTGATAAGAGCTGCTGTTGCTGGGCGGTCACGTGGTTTTGAGGCGCGGTCACGTGACCAGGCTGTGGGGCCACGTGACCTGACTGCGCGGCGCCCTCGTGATGCACGTGCTCATGGGAGGTACTGTGCTGCGCTGAGGAGTGGTGGGAGGAAGGAAGGTGAGGGGAGTGTTGCTCGGGGTGTGACGTCACGTTAGATGCTGACTGCACGTGCTGTTGCTGCGTGGTCACGTGCTGTTGCTGCGAGGACACGTGTTGTTGCTGCGAGGTCACGTGCTGTTGCTGCGTGGTCACGTGGTTTGGTTGTGAGGGCACGTGACTGGGTTGTGAGGACACGTGGGAGGGTGTGGGAGGGGAGGAAGAGAGGTGTCGAGTGGGAGGCTGGAGGTTGTGCAGCGTCGTCTCTTCAGCTGCACTGTCAGGACTCCCTGCAGGAAAAAGTGGGGTTATGTCGGGTACTGGCAAATCGAAGCAGCAATATTATAATGTCAATCTCAAATCGTACTCAGGTCTAACCATATATAATACATTGGGTCGATATCATTCAGATTTCATTTCGCATTCTCGATGATCCATGCCCATGACCGTGAAAATATATTATGTAAATCTATTTTCTAGAAATAACTGGCCATTGCTGGCACGAATAATTTTTCAAGATGGTTATGTATCAATTCCTTTATTCCTTTTTTGTAAAACACCCTAGTAGCCTATAGATAAAGTACAAGCTTAGAGCACTATGAGCTTAGCACTCTATGCTAACCACCTTAAACTTAGCTAAGTATCTATCCCCTTTAAGGCTTAAAGGTGTACCCTAAACCAATCAGGGCATATCAATGGGGGGCCTGGGGGCACCGCTAGAGACCGGGAGAGACTATTATAGTCAGGGGGAGACAGCTCGTATTTTTGAGGAATAAAAACGGTGAAAAAGATCGAAAAAGATCCGGTGATTATCGACAAACGTTTGTAAAATTACGTTGGAATCTTCCACGGCACAAATATTGAGTAAAGGGGGCTTCTGCCCCCGGAATGACGTCCCTGGTGCCTTCATTTAGATGGTCTTAATCTATGAACGCTATCAAACTTAAACGCAGCCATAAATGTCAAATCGCATTATCAGTATGCATTATGCATATTCAAGTATTAGATTGGCGAGGGGTTGGTATATGTTTAATGTTTATGCTTTTATGATTGACCTGCAGCACATCTGCTGAATACGCCAGTATCCATGATTGGCCATCACTGAATAATACTGAATATCATGCCTGTATACAAGGTTGGAGGTGATATACTATCTACTTATCTATAGATCTATGATTAACCAGCACCTACCTGTGACATTGTCCTCGTCCTCTCCCTCCTTCCGGTCCCCCTTCTTCCACTTGCTCCGCCGGTTTTGAAACCAAACCTGCCGAAAATAGGGGTTAAAAAGGGGGCGGAGGGGGTTAAAATGGGCGAGGGGGTTTAAATGGGGTTTAAAATAGAGGTTTGAAAAATTGTTTTTATAAACAACTTGTGTCCGAAGTAAAATAGTGAAAAAGTAAAAGGTACAACAAAAGAACACGGCGTCTGCGTGGCACGTGATCTTCAGGATCCTTTGCTCGAGCTCGCCGATTGGTTGAAATAAGACTCATGTGACTCTGACTCGGGCTCCCTATTGGTCGACAATCCGGCCCTTGTGAGACGCTCTGGGAGGCGTCTGATTGGTCAATCCCACCAGCAGATGGACTGTGATTGGTCGGACCGAACGTCACTATATACTGGCGGCGCACCAATAACAGGAAGTTTAGAGTCACGTCACGATCACGCCGCACAATGGCCATCTGATGCCCTCAACCCGCCTACTCTTCTCGGGGGACTTATAGATGAGAGCTTTTGTCTTGTCTTTGGAGTGTATGCATTGTCGTCATTATATAGCCCGCAGTGCTGTACATTGAGATAAATGTTCTCTGAATTACTAAATGAACAGACCTTTATTCGAAATGAAGTTCAGTACAGCAGTAGGTACGAGTATATAGTACTACGATATCTACATCGATATATCGAAGGGGGAGAGTTTCTCACTATTGTCAATCTAAATGTCACTATTGTCAATCTCACTAGCTGTCATATTATTGGGAGCTTGCAAGTGATCTTGGTGATCACTGGGGTGCCATAATTCACTAGATTCTAAATCTAAGCATCATGTTTATCTTGATTGCAAGAACACATCAAGATAACGGGATTTAATTCTAAATCAAGCTGCCTATTGAGACACGAGCATC
This sequence comes from Beroe forskalii, assembly GCA_011033025.1. Lineage (NCBI taxonomy): Eukaryota > Metazoa > Ctenophora > Nuda > Beroida > Beroidae > Beroe > Beroe forskalii. Next base: position 53,767 of record WFMF01000324.1, read on the forward strand.
TTCATTTTGAATATGAGCATCTTGAATAACGGGTGATGAGTAATTATCTGGAATTATTTCAATGTATTCTTGTGGGCAAATCGAAATCATGTTAGAGCTCAAATATGATCACTCTGGATCCAAAAAGTCTGCTGATTCAGAATAACATCATGAGAAAATTTGAAAACCCTGTTTTCCCATGCTACTGGCCGATTTGTTTGAGAAGGTACAAAAAATCTTGCACAAAATCTAAATGACAATAATTATCTCAAAAGTGTTATTTAAGCCTTACTATGGGATGATTCTGAGCAGGAGGGTCTCAAGAGTGACTGCAGTAAGTAGCATTACTAACTTATCCAGTGGTGACCCTATGGAACCTAAAACGTGTTTGAAATCGTCAATTTTAGGATAATGTCACTTTCATAAAACTGCGATTTTGGGTAATTGTTAATCCAAAATTCTGCATACCAATGAATGGAAGTGGTCCAAAGACATGAGTTATGTTTAATGAGGTCCCTGCCATCAAATCTGAGTGTTCAGACCACCTAGGTCCTGTTCTAAGACTTTCTTAAGGCCTGGTGTAGCAAAAAAAACACACACCTTTTTCCAGAAATTTGGCGTGATTTTAGCTCTAAAATCCAAGAATTTTCTTGATATTCAACGAAATATGCATGTAGAGGTCTTCATTAGTGTCTCAGCTGACGAAGTTCATGAATAAACCTAGATGGCAACTGATGGGAACGCTCCTGTATGCAATTTTCCGATCATATGTCAGAAGTCAATCTTTGAATTTGTGCAAGATTTTTGTACCTTCTCAAACTAATCGGCCAGTAGCATGGGAAAACAGGGTTTTAAAATTTTCTCATGATGTTATTCTGAATCAGCAGACTTTTTAGGTCCAGAATAAGCACATCTGAGCTCTAACATGATCTCGATTTGCCCACAAGAATACATTAAAATAATTCCAGATAAATAGTCATCACCCGTTATGATGGGCCTGGGACCTGGGTGTTCACAGAACATCTTGAATGTGATACTGTCTTCATCGATGGGTAATTTGGGTGTTCACAGGACAACTTGCATATGAGGATTGAAGTTTCATCTTCAGTGATGGATCTGGGTGTTTACAGAACACGAATGTTAAATGAGACATCTCTATTCCAATATTACAACAAACCTTAATTTGCTCCTCTGTGAGACCCAGACTGTACGCCAAGCAGCTTCTTTCAGTCGTACTGAGATACTTCTGATACTTGAACCTTTCCTGAGAATGAGGAGGAGTAAATCACTCCTGAGAACGGAGAGGAGTAAATCACTGATTTCAGAAAAGGGCAGCACAGCCATTGCCGGTTCAAATTTGTTGGGGCAAAAATTTTGGAATAAGTAGAGAAGTAGTGTACAAAATCGCCATCATAGTTTCAAAGACAATTTCTTTGCCCGATTTCTGGCAATGAGATGAGAGAAATTTTGATTTTCGTGTGAACTATGTTAATCTACGAAAAATTGCAAAATACGTCATTGGACATATAAATTTTCACGGAATATTAATGTCCGTGAAGATAGCTTTTTCGGGCGTTAGAGAAGTTCAAAACCATTTCTTAGCGGTTGTTCGACAGTCAAACATTTGTTAATTATTTGTCGAACTATTAATTTACCTCCAGTTCGTTGAGTTGTGTCGCTGAAAAGATCGTCCGAGGTTTCCGAGGTTTTTTCTTCTCGAATGATAACAGAGGAACTTGAGCTGAAATAGTAATAACGGGTCAGTATCACAATGTTATAAGGGCTGTATGAATGTTTCAAAGAAAAAGGGGGATTAAAACCTGAAAACTTGTGCAGCCATTCAACATTTTATTTTTCTAAACGGCTCCAGAGTTATTTGCTATCGAAATGCTACCAGAGACCCCAATCTGGAGATATTCAGCAAGATACGTCGTGAGTTGAGATCGAGAAGACTCGTCACTGATGGAGCTGGCCCAGTACCGAATAGAATACGTCCCCAATTAATCCAGAACATTTGTAAAGACCTGAGTCCCATTTCATAGTTATATGTTTCTATTGAGGTCCCTTCTTTCTTTCTTCCTTTCTTTGTACACAGTAGGTACACACACACACAGACACTACATCATCCATACTGTAGTACAATACAAGGTGCCGCAGTTGTTATGATACTATTTAAAGATTGATAGTTGAGGTTTTAGATCATAGGTACTCATGAGATCATCTGGGATGAGATGATCATAATATTAAAAGCTTTGACATGTGAAATTTTGAAAATGATAATTTCATGGCCATCTAAGGTTCTATATGAAGCACGTCTTGATCATGGAGCTTTGAGTATAACAGCAGAATATGGTATTGCATAGAGCTGCCGAGCTGGGAATGAATGGCTCATAGGGCTGTCATTGACATCACGATTTGATGAGACACAATTGTCATTTGTCAATCGTGTTGCACAGCATATTGAAAGATCAAGCAGATGCTAATAATGCCTAAATATGCTTACATGTGATGTCTAAAGCCTGACAAGGGATTCTATGAAATAGCACTCCAAGCAGTTAACCCATTAGTGCCCAACGTAGCCTAAAAGCAACAGTTACGTTTTGAGTAATTGTGGCTTCTCTGAATGAGATATTAATTTCGTTTTTTCAACAACACCAGCTCTATTAAATTTCACACACTTCCTGATCTCGAAATATATCTTTTTGGCATCAGGCAACCAGTTAATTGACCAATTAATTTGACCATTTATTTTTTTGATAGGATTTTCTACCACCTTCAGTAATTGGGTTAATTGAGGTAGCTAAACCAGATTTTTGATTTTATTGCTGCATACACCTAAATGGTCATTGGACGTGGCATTCAGATGGTCAAAGAATGAACTCATTAGTCCAAACCAGTCAGGAGATATAAGCATTCAAAGTTCCGATTGCCTTTAGGCAACACTGGGGCTGTTGCCCAAAAGCAACAGTTCTAAATGGGCTAGAAACCTCAGAATCATGTTTTATCTGACCGTTTTGCATCGTCTGATTGCTTTATAATTGAGCCAAATTGCAAATTCACTAAGCAGAAGAACGTTATATGCAACATTTGCTAAGTGTTGCTCTTGGGCAACACTGGGAGAAGCTGAAAATTTGCCCAAAATAGCGAAATTAACGGCTTTTAACAAAAGGCTGATACTATGTAATAGAAATCTGTATGCTGCACGTTCAGAAAAGGCTAAAATATAAAAATTGTTGCTTTGTTGCCTCTGGGCAACACCAGGACACCATTATATTGTGAGGCATGGCCTACCACGCACGCCAATTTAAATAAACATATTGTTCTTTCTGATATAAATGTTTAAATTGTTCGTTCAGCAATGTTAAAATAAACTATATCTGTTGCCTCTGGGCAACACTGGGATACACTTATTTTGGGTCGTTCAGAACTTGACCAGAGTCCTTAATTTTCAACGGAACCAACATTAATTAAAAACATTATAAAAATATATTTAATTATGATTGGCATGTACTGTAATGGTATTTGCTATTGGTGTTAAAAAAGGTCTGTGCACAATAGGCAAGTAAAATTAAAGCTCCTATAGATGGTGCAATACTCTTCATAGCCCTGAACGTACAGATTATGAGTAGTAACAGTGTGGAGTTTTTCGACTGGATCAGGTGAGAGATCTAGCAATAGCAGAAAACTGACAAAAATACCATCAAGTGGGTTCCACCTGCATTTGCATGTCCTGTAAGAGTCTATAAACAACCCTTCACTCATTTCTACACATTACGTCTATTCAGCTTTCACTTTTCAGACTTCAGGGACATTGCATACCTAATCACAAATTACTGAAATGACGAAAGTCTCCTTATAAAATGCCTAACTGTGGCCATGTTGAGCCTATCTGTGTCTGTAAACATCCAGTTGCAACTTTCAAGGGGCAATCCATAACCCAAAGCACACAACGGAAACTTAACGAATATTCATTATTCACCTGTGTATAATTACTATTGGCTATACAGTATACCTACGAGGTGCCTATAAATCCACGATCCTTTTTCACAATCATCTAACCATTCTTTTAAGGAAAATGTAAACTCTGAAGGTCAGTCAGAGCCATTTTGCAAGCTCGGAATTATGTAAATAGAGTGCGCTTCAATGCTTCAATGGGGTAACGGTCATGTCAAGGCAGAAATCAGAAATGTGGCGTATCCAGTAACTCATGCAGTAAGGGACATAATTCTATGTTAACTAAAGTCCATTTGAATAATAATAATTATTACGATCAGTTTTTTCTAATAGACCCCAATGGCCTTATCTATGAAGATTATCTGTCTTTTCAATCTACAGCCAGCCAGGGTCAGTGCAAAGAAAAGGTCCTGCCAATGCATAAAACAACATGCAGTTTATAGAAATGTATTTTTGGAGCAAAATTTATCATGTTGAATCCTGGTGTTGCCTAGAAGCAACAATAATCTTTTGAAATTTTATGCCAGACTTCACATCTATAGAAGTATAGAACATCTAACACCAAATAAGGCGAAAAATAACCATTCTCGTAGTTGGTAGTTGAAAAATATTGTCGCATGATGCTATGTAAAATCAGGCATAGTGTTGCCTAAAAGCAACAGCATTTATGGAAATCATCCCATATTTAATGATTATATATGTTTAAAGGCATATTGTTTCCGTCCACGTGATATGAATGTCCAAGAACGTGAAATAAAATAGTTAAATGTCATTCTCCCAGTGTTGCCTGTGGGCAACAGTACGTTTTTGAGGCTTTGGGTTCCCGTGAGTATTGCATATGATTTCCATTTCCATCTGGCTGCCTCAGTAGAATAAACCATAAATTCACTTTTAGATACCAAATATTGAGAGATAAAGTAATGTTTCCCCAAAACAGCCCAGTGTTGCCCGAAAGCAACAGGTTCATAACTCGAAAACTACTGAAGTACCAGTATTGGGATTTTTAAACTTAGTCATTGTGGCCCAGTGTGGTTCGGAAAATAAACATGTTATATAAAATACTCTGCCAATGGGATAGCCCTAAGCAACAATTGAAGATGTTCGTAACCACTCTACTCTTCCTATTTCTGCTTAAATTGACAAAGAAATCCCTATTCTACTTTCACCAGCTATCATGAGTTTAACGTAGTGGTGTAGGTACTTAGTCACGGAGGAGCAACAAAATTTCTCGAGAATTTCCTGTACAAAATTGTATTAATCAAGTCAAGTGATTTCAAAGCAATCAGCTTGAATCAATAACCACTGATCAATAACCAGTAACCACAAACAAGTATGTTTTTATCTTGAAAGCAAGATTTTTAGCTGATAAGAATCTGCCCACTATTTTACCAGTGAATTACCTACTGACATCATTCTATCATTTTGTGGATTTTCATGGATTGAATGTAGGTACGTACACGCAACTTCCATTTCTGCGTGCTCTCTCTCCCCCACACTCTCCCTTGCCCACTCTATAAAGTGGTATCGAATAGAACGCCATATAGGGTATAAACGGCAAGCCAGCACCTGCGCTCTCCGCATCAGCAGTACACCTGTGTATATATCATATACACTCGCAATACAATCAAGCAACGGGAGCATTACCAACCCCTTCTACCGAAACCGGTTAACCCCTTCCACTCTTCCAGTGGGAATGTTTATAACCCTCAGTGGGAATGTCTATAACCCTCAGTGGGAGTGTCTATAACCTTCAGTGGGAATGTCTATAACCCTCAGTGGGAATGTCTATAACCCTCAGTGGGAATGTCTTTAACCCTCAGTGGGAATGTCTATAACCCTCAGTGGGAATGTCTATAACCCTCAGTGGGAATGTCTAAAAACCCTCAGTGGGAATGTCTAAAAACCTTCAGTGGGAATGTCTATATCCCTCAGTGAGAATGTCTATAACCCTCAGTGGGAATGTCTATAACCCTTACTGGGAATGTCTATAACCATCAGTAGGAATGTCTATAACCCTCAGTGGGAATGTCTATAACCCTCAGTGGGAATGTCTATAACCCTCAGTGGGAATGTCTGTAACCCTCAGTGGATATACCATTCCGCATATACACAGATTATAAGATTAAGGCTGGTTTTAGGAATACTTGCCGTATGGAAGATGAGACCTTATTATGATACATAAGAGATGCCACGAGCTATTCACAAAAAGCATAGTTAGATAGTACAGCAGGGTCAATAATATCAACATTTTAATTTCTATCAAGTCATCGTTGCCACTTTCTAACTTTATTTTCTCTCTAACTCGCTGTGTGGTTGTCTAGCCGATTACTTAATTTACAGGGTACAATAAGGAAGACTGTGCTGCATTACATGGGCAAGTTGGTATTGTTAAATCATAATGAGCAGACAAAAGGCAGAATCTCGTGGCTACGAGCAATGTATACAAGTATACGGGTTGAAGATTCCATACAAACCGCTTTTTATTAACAAAATTCTGTGTACAGGATTACTTCAGCCCTGCTTCAGAGAGAAGATGAACAAAAAAAGAAGCCTTAACTTGTAGCAGACGCTCAAAAACACCCCAAAACCACCCAAAATTCATATTTCGAGCTGTTTCGGTCGTATGAGGTGGCTCCAAATTCTGTACTATTCTAGCACAATTGCTAGCTTCTCTAGGGAGTTCGGGCTGGTTTCAGATGGTTTGCAACTGTAATTGGGCAAAAAGGTTAATTGACACTGAACCCATAATTTGAATCTAAATCTTGTCTGTATAATCAAATCACATTCGTCACAATAGCAATGATAAGCCCTGACTGATTGCTACTATAAACGCTTCCATCATAAAGGTTTAGGGTGGCTCAACATTTTAGTAAATCTGCTGGTTGGTTTTGGACTTCAGCCTCGGGTTATCATATTATTGCATAAAACCTAGGTGATGCACTGAAACAACTCGAAAAGGCCGTTAGGGTGGTTCTGATCCAAAATAGGCTGCTCAGGGTGGTACGACATGCTTCAGTTGGTTCCCTCATTTTTAGTAGCAACGCATCGTTTCAATGGGAAGATTTGTGATTTTGTGATCCACACGACCACAGTCCACACAGTATATTTAAAGCTATCATTTATCTATCTATCATTTACCTATCGTTCATTTGTTTAACTTCAAATATCTGCAACAGAAGCTGGGCGTATTCCCTACTTAGAACTTTAGAAGTAGCTTCTAACGGTACACTTAATTTGAATTACAATAACTGCTTTAGAGTTTCGTTTCTCTGGGGGCAACTGCTTGGAAGGAATCGACCACGTGGTCTAGAGCTCCAGTACTGAAACAATGAGAACTAAACCACGTGACTATAGCCAGAGTCACGTGTGTCTCACGTGACCTGGTCACGTGCGCTGCCATAACAACACGTCATGTGATAACTCATACAATGTTAGAGCCTTTGTGACTCACCGTGTTCGTATGGTGGCTGGTTATACACACGCACACACGTACCTGACGTTCGGCCGAGGTAGTGTCATATCGATGACTTGATAAATATTGGACATGGGTACCTAGCTAAATGTACCGTTTTAAGGTACTAAACAATGCTATACCTTTCTTATTCTTAAGAAGACAATGCAGGCAGTGATACGTAGAGGCAATGTTTACTTTCATTTAAAATGGTTTAAATTCGAGGCGAGATAAATGTTAAGATATAGGGCGTGCATTGTGCCACGATAAATGAACAATGTTTCGGAAAACAAAGTTTAAGCGCTACGAATTCAATTTGTTATGGGTGCGGTGCAAAAGTACTATAACTGGTAAGGCAGGCAGAAATGTTCCACACGATCGTTAAACAGAGGAAAAAAGACGGTTCGGTTACTTATATTTGTGAGAATTCAACGGTTACTTTGCAGCAAAGTTTGCTGTGGTCATAGTAAATAAGTACCTAAATTCAAAGTACTAAAGTACTAAAAGTACCTAGATTACCAAATTCCGGTAACATTTAAAATGCCCTGAAATCAATCAAATACACTCACTGTTGAGTCCCTTGTTTGTGAGGGTGCGAGGGGGTATCCACGCGTGCTTCACCAGCCCCGAATTGAGGAGGAAGTTGTTGTTCCGCCGCGGCCCCCCGTTGTAACCACCCTCCGACACGTCACTCTTGGGGGAGTCAGGGGGCGTCTTACTCCGCTCACCACCTGCGAATGGGGGAGTCAGGGGGCGTCTTACTCCGCTCACCACCTGCGAATGGGGGAGTCAGGGGGCGTCTTACTCCGCTCACCACCTGCGAATGGGGGTGTCAGGGGGCGTCTAACTTCGCTCGCCACCTGCGAATGGGGGAGTCAGGGGGCGTCTTACTCCGCTCACCACCTGAAAATGGGGGAGTCAGGGGCGTCTTACTCCGCTCACCACCTGCGAATGGGGGAGTCAGGGGGGCGTCTTAATCCGCTCACCACCTGCGAATGGGGGAGTCAGGGGGCGTCTTACTCCGCTCACCACCTGCGAATTGGGGAGTCAGGGGGCGTCTTACTCCGCTCACCACCTGCGAATGGGGGAGTCAGGGGGCGTCTTACTCCGCTCACCACCTGCGAATGATACGCTGTAAGGAGGATGAAGGTACTTAACTATACATTTGAAAATTGGGTGTGATTAACAAAGCACCAGGCAAATTAGGCAAAATGCCATGAGGAATAATTGTGGTGCGGTACTCAAGAAAGCGAGAAGTTACTGAGTGTTAGAAGCAGTGAACAGCATGCAACCTGAAGCCTGCAATTGACAGGCAGCTGCCCCTATACAAAAGTTAAACGACATCGTGACGGAATGAGTGTGAAGTGGGTGGTGTTGTTCCTCACAGAATAATACAGATTAATACTTAGGATCTCGTATAATGGAATAATCTCATATGTTATGTCATGTCAATAATTATTATCTCATATTATGAGTCATAATATATGTAATCTCTTGTTATCGACTTGTGTTAGCTGTTTCTCAAGATACACGGAGAAATAACAGGAGCTAGTGGAGGTGCTCAGTGGGGCGTGTTATACAGCGGCAGTGTGCTATACCTACCCAGGTGCAGGTTTATTACCGGGTAGAGTGGTAACATGATACACGCAGAAAACCTGTGTTGTTTTATCACAGGGCTGATAAGAACAGCAGATGGCTAATAAGCATGAAGGGGCCCTGGCATAACACGTTATCGTGCTACCGTCTGTAAAAACCGCGTAACAATTTGAAATGCTGGTTTTTTCAGGTGCTGTGATATCATGCAATTGTGTATGAAGTTACTTCATTCACACTCGCATTGTTAGAATTGAAAAATAAAGAGCGCGCGCACGGAATGAAGTCCACTCCTCATCTGCTATGCTAGGCATATTATAAAGCAACCACGAAAATGGAAAATTCGCTCAGTCAAGGTATGAATTTATGATAAATCAAGTCAAATTATCAAACTTTCACACCCAATGATGAGTGGAGTTGGTTCATGATGACATCATTCACTAAAACTATTTGAAGATTCAATTTACCTGAGGCAGTAGACGCTGGAGACTTGTTGGGCGATGACCCGGTATCAGAGTTGTTGTTATTGTTGTTGTTCTGGATAGGACTGTAAGGGGCCATGGGTGGTAGTGTTGAGGAGAAGGTGTTCACGGTGACATTGGGAGGAGGGATCAGGTGACCGTAGCCGTGGGTGTAGATACCACCCTGTAAAAGGAAGGTTCAGGTGGGTGTAGATACCACCCTGTAAGAGGAAGGTTTAGGTGGGTGTAGATACCACCCTGTAAAAGAATCATATTTTACCCTCTTTAGCAGTTGAACTTTTTGACCCTTGGAATTTTGGTAAGTACGAGGTGATATGTCAAGCTCCGGGGAGGAAAATTAAACGCCTGAATGGAATGGGGGAACAGCGGATAGCAAGAATTGTGAAGCAGGTGCATTCCCTGTTATTAAGGCGACAAATGTGAAATGACAATACTGAAGCGAATAAAACAATGCTAGTTTGCGGCTTCCGCTCATTCTTATTTTATTTCGAAGGTTTTACTTCTATTCCAACAGCTGTAACAGCCAATGACAGGAATCGAAGGATTCAAGTAAACAGGCCAGTTAAGGAAGTGTAATCCATACGACCATACTTTCTTCGCCCGAGACTTCGCTGCAATGGGCAGCTCCTCATTTAACCCTCCCGCACAGTTTCCTGTACGCTCGGCTGAGTGAACCGTGTGGCTGCTTAGGTGAGAGTTCTCACCCTTAGCACGGTAAGCAAGGCCGGGAATCGAACCACCAACCTCGCGATTGAAAGTCCGACGCCCTAACCACTGCGCTACCTGGCCTAATTCTGAAACCAGTTCACTCTTGAAATAAATTCATCCTTGACATCATGCGCTGACACCAGTTTGAACTTGACACCACTAATTTTCTTCCACACCATTCACGTCTCTATCATACAAGATTGCAACAGTTTGATAATTCTAACCTGTGAATGCGAGACTGAGTCGTAGTAGGGCTGGGTGAAGGTGTATTTCATGTCAAAGGACTTCAGTTCGTGGTAGGTGGGAGAGGAGGTGGTTGAAACTCCAGGACTGAATGACCGCTCCTGTAAAATAAATAAATAAATATATCTACTCGGTAAACGGCATGCACCTGCCTCTTTTTACAGGTGCTCCTGAAACATAAGTGCGCAATTTTCAATTAAGACCATTATATGGACTTTAACAATAACCACGACAACCAATTAGTAAGATGGAAATGATAAATGGACAAATTACGGAATTCAGAATACGATCGTTCACGGTTCAACAAAAGGTGACTTCTGTCATGTAATCAAGTTATGTTTTTTACAGAGTATACGCAGAAAAGCTGTAACCACGTCTCTAGACATTTGAGTATGAATTGCTTTATGAGTTTGTAAGCATATTCGGACCTTTTTCAAGTTAAATATAGTATTAAAAATGTGGTAAGTAGTTATATTTTTCATCTAGCTGTACGAGGTTGTTATGTATATATATGTTTTAACTTTACAATTGAAGTTTCTTCAAAGACTCTTTTCTCAAAAGGGCATTGTGCATTGGTTGTAAAACATACAAATTAGTAAACTCTCAAGTTTTAAACTAAATTCGCAGTCGTTTGTGACTTTGTGAAAGAGGGCACCGTCAAGAATTGTTTTGTTTGGATACTTTTATTGCCTTTCAAGCCTGTCTATTCAAAAATGCTGTGTTACATATTTTAGCCCTCATAAACATATTTTTCTAATCATTCTGTCAGAATATCTATTGTCCACTTTTTTGAGATAAACACAAAGCATTACAACAATTGTTGCGAGAAATGTTCTGATGTGTCTATAAAACAGTGTTTGCTTATTGCTATACTGCTACAAGTTACTTGACGAGTATCTAGTAACCAGGGCAAACCCCTAGATCCTGCAACCCCAATTACCTGGGTATTTGAGTCTGAGTATAGCCGGGGCTCTGATCCGTTCATGCAACTGGGGGGAATGAGGAAGCTGTCCACTCTGAAGTCAGGAGCTTGCATCCTGCTCAACACGTTAACCATGATAATAACTTTGCAAATGTCACGTGATACATGGAATGAGGACAATGTCGTGGCCCCTGAGGGGAGCGGACATGTGTTCTAATTAACAGGGACCATTTTAGGGGGCTCATGAGGTCACACTTCAGGTCACAGCCTGACAAAGTAGCCGCGACCTACCAAGCAGTCAACTTATACACACAGCCTCAACTGTCAACCCCGAACTTGCGTACTAAAACGCTATTACTTAAGTACCTACTAAAATAGTTGCTACCAGTACCAGGTAGGTTATACCTGCCAAACACACAAACTAAAGAGAATGGTCGTACGCAGGGGTCAACACACTACAGGATATAGCGATAGGTTAGCACACACACTACAAGTGCACACACGCACGCACACAAACACTACTGTATCTCGCACACAGACACTACAAACACACTTCGAACACACGCACATACACACGCACGAACACAGACACTACAAACACACTATGAACACGCGCACAAACACACTACAGGTGCACGCCGGGCACGCTCACAACACACAATCACACACTCACACACTCAAAAACACACACCCACTCACTCTCTCTTTGACCCTCACGCACGAGGTGTTATGAAATATGATTTGTTGATTGGCTGCTAACGAGATGATGATCGAAGCATTAAACAGGGGTTATAATGTGATTGGAACTTTCTGCGGCCTTGCAACCTCCAGGCATAATTCCAAGTTTTTAGGATACTTTTCAAAGGATCCTTTCAGCTAAACATAGGAGGAAAAGACTGTATTAAAGTACTACGGATAATGTTGAGTGCTGAAGATAAAGAACAAAATTGTTTCATAACATAAGGCCATGTTAACTAATTCCGCAATAAAAATATTGTAAGTTTAAAGTCCCACGTGTGCTTAACCAGAACTTTAGTAGATGTTACAGGCAGCACTAGGATCCAGCTTACAAAATAACAAATAGCAAGCTCCTTTGGGAGACGGGTGACTTGGAATGTTTAGTGTTCTAGCCTCCACAGATGAAAGTGAAGAAAGGGTTACCAAAACCCCGCACAATAACGGACAATGGTAATGTAGTTAGTAGGGCAATGAAGAGTGACGTTAGAGCTCGCAGGGGGAGGAGGAAAAGGGATTACGACGAAGACAAAAAGAAGTATACAAAGCTAGAAATGCCTACCTATAAAGTGAAATATAAACGCACTCACGACACTGCATTTATTATCATTTTTCGGAAAATGGGAACCTGGTGATTGCGAAACTACTTAATATATACCTGCAATGCGTGCCTATCAAAGGGTGCCGGGTTGCTTTGTGACAAAACAAATATATTGAGAATCTCAGTAAGATTCGGGGGAGGCGAGCGTCTGAGAAGGCAACAACAATAGCATGTGTGGCTTTCGCAACAATGGATCTGTATTTCTATAGTAACAATGCGAGTGTAGGCATGGCAACAATTGTTTTGTGTAACAATAAGAGAGGGTGTAGGTATATAGCGGAGTTTGATGAGGCACTGAGGCGGTCCTTCACCTTGGCCGCAACATTTGTACATATATTGGTACATCAGCTGTACATCTGTACGTAAACTGTACATTATCTGTACATAAACTGTACATACCGCACTATCTCTACACTACCTGTGGTAGGTAGTACGTTTACCAACATCATTTATCCATAAACACTGAGTAAGCATTACCCGTAAACTTTTACATACCAAAGTACATCAACTGCTTTACCTACACAGAAAATAGGTACCTATAACTATTATCTCAGAATATGATGTCATCTCGGAGAAAGACTAGGGAGTGATATTCTTCCATTACCGATGTTCGGGAGTTCCAGGCTAGCTGCTGCAGAGTCTCACTCGCGTATTTTAGCAGGCTAACCTCACTGGACCCCACAGCTACTTTGAGACTAACTCTCCCCCACAACTGTAAAGTAGCTTTAGGGGCTGCAGTGAGAGCAGACTAAAGAAATTGGGGAGGGGGTGTTTGGATTTGCCTCAGGGTGAAAAGATCACCATTACTTTGGTGAGCAGCACATGTATTGCAAAGGTGCAGTTCAAAGAAAGCAACGTTAGGACCAACGTCACCTTTGATTTTTCTGGATTTTAATAAATATCAAAGGTATTTTGCAAAAGCTCTAGAGGTCTGACCTCTCTGTTTGAGTTTAATTTTAAACCCCCCAACTCCCCAAAAAATTCAAGTGCACTAGATAAGAAACCACTTCTGCTTCTTACGGTGACCTCTAAGAGAAGCTGTAGGGCAGAAAGAAAATCAAAAGAATATGATTGCAGCGTGTTAGGATTGAACTCAAGAGGATGTGCTACTGTCTGAATTTCCTATGCTTGCAGATGAAACCCCTGAATTACTGAAGCTGGAGCAATGTGGATTGTGGATCTGTAGAAACTAAAAACCTTGTTAATTTATTCTCCTTACAAACTAAAGGGTTCTACAAGCAACAACTTCATCTATAGAAACTACAAATCTGTATTCTTCAAACAACAGCTATAAGGCAGTAGAAACTATAAGATTTTGGACAAATTTTGGACAGACTTCCTTGTCGGAAAATGTCCGATGACTAAACGTTAGAAGTTTTCAATATTTTGTCGTGTCAAAATAGAACTCTTCTAGCAACAGCTGGGCCTGTAAAACCAGTAGGTAGCAGCTAGAAAGCGGGAACTTAACCAGCCAGAACTCTTCAAGCAACAGCTAAGGTTCAGTACAAAGTATAGAACTCTTCATTAACAGTATTCCACCCAGACCCGGATAAGAAACGACTGAAGGTGGACAAATTTATCCACCTCCATTTTCTCGGCTTCTGAGTGGTTTTGAACTAAACAAAAAATATCCTCTATTTCAGTGTTGGTCAATGGTTTAGTTGAGCTAAGTTTTGTCATCGAACTTTCAATAACTTTTAATTTCAATTAATTAAGCCGGTAATTAATATTTGCACGCAGGAGCGCTATATACGAGCTATATAACGGACTAATTGAGTTACGGCTTGCGCGGTAGATATGTTGTGGCTACATGGCAAGTATAGTAATTCCTGGAATGCTTCTTTGCGGGGCCTAATTTCACTGCTGCCGGGTTGATATGATCATAACGATACACACCTTTTATTACGATATAATCAAATTGAATCTACACTTGAGTGTAACATCAATGTTGAACGAGATTCAAGATTTTCCGTTTCAAGCAGAAACTCTCCACAGTCCACACTCTGTAGACTGTAGCAGAGTAGAAACCTAAAAGACGTTCAAAAATTAGAAAAAACAAAACAAAAAACTGTCTTTGTCTTATACTGTTATAGGTACTGATACCACTGTCGATGGCATAGTACTGTTGCATAATGACACTCCTCTATAATGTAACTGTCGTAGTCGTAGTGTCGTAGTACTGTCGCATGATGTATGTCGTATGTCATAACTATTGTAACGAGATGATGATCGAAGCATTAAACAGGGGTTATAATGTGATTGAACTTTCTGCGGCCTTGCAACCTCCAGGCATAATTCCAAGTTTTTAGGATACTTTTCAAAGGATCCTTTCAGCTAAACATAGGAGGAAAAGACTGTATTAAAGTACTACGGATAATGTTGAGTGCTGAAGATAAAGAACAAAATTGTTTCATAACATAAGGCCATGTTAACTAATTCCGCAATAAAAATATTGTAAGTTTAAAGTCCCACGTGTAACCAGAACTTTAGTAGATGTTACAGGCAGCACTAGGATCCAGCTTACAAAATAACAAATAGCAAGCTCCTTTGGGAGACGGGTGACTTGGAATGTTTAGTGTTCTAGCCTCCACAGATGAAAGTGAAAGAAAGGTTACCAAAACCCCACAATAACGGACAATGGTAATGTAGTTAGTAGGGCATGAAGAGTGACGTTAGAGCTCGCAGGGGAGAAGGAAAAGGATTACGACGAAGACAAAAAGTATACAAAGCTAGAAATGCCTACCTATAAAGTGAAATATAAACGCACTCACGACACTGCATTTATTATCATTTTTCGGAAAATGGGAACCTGGTGATTGCGAAACTACTTAATATACCTGCAATGCGTGCCTATCAAAGGGTGCCAGGTTGCTTTGTGACAAAACAAATATATTGAGAATCTCAGTAAGATTCGGGAGGCGAGCGTCTGAGAAGGCAACAACAATAGCATGTGTGGCTTTCGCAACAATGGATCTGTATTTCTATAGTAATAATGCGAGTGTAGGCATGGCAACAATTGTTTTGTGTAACAATAAGAGAGGGTGTAGGTATATAGCGGAGTTTGATGAGGCACTGAGGCGGTCCTTCACCTTGGCCGCAACATTTGTACATACTGGTACATCATGGCTGTACATCTGTACGTAAACTGTACATTATCTGTACATAAACTGTACATTATCTGTACATAAACTGTACATTATATACCGCACTATCTCTACACTACCTGTATTACGTTTACCAACATCATTTACCGGTACCCATAAACACTGAGTAAGCATTAACCATACACTATTACATACCAAAGTACAAACAACTGCTTTACCTACACAGAAAATAGGTACCTATAACTATTATCTCAGAATATGATGTCATCTCGGAGAAAGACTAGGGAGTGATATTCTTCCATTACCGATGTTCGGGAGTTCCAGGCTAGCTGCTGCAGAGTCTAACTCGCGTATTTTAACGATCTGACCTCACTGGACCCCGGCTTTACTTTGAGAAGTTAACTCCCCCACAACTGTTAAGTAGCTGTAGGGGCTGCAGTGAGAGCAGACTAAAGAAACAAGGAGAGGGGTGTTTGGATTTGCCTCAGGGTGAAAAGATCACCATTACTTTGGTGAGCAGCTCATGTATTGCAAAGGTGCAGTTCAAAGAAAGCAACGTTAGGACCAACTCAAACTTTGATTTTTCTGGATTTTAATACAGGTACTTCGCAAAGGCTCTTAAGATCTGGCCTCTTTGTTTGGGTCTTATTTTTAAAATCCCAGACCGAAAAATTCAAGTGCCTTAGATCTAAGAAACAACTTCTGCTTCTTACGGTGATGTCTAAGAAGCTGTAGGGCAGAAAGAAAATCAAAAGAATATGATTATTGATTGCAGCGTTTGCAGAGTGAACTCTAGAGGATATGCTGCCGTACCAATTCCCAATGCTTGCAGATGAAACCCCAGAATAACTGAAGCTGAAGCAACGTCATGATTTTGTAGAAAATAATAACCTTGTTAATTTATTCTCCTTACAAACTAAAGGGTTCTACAAGCAACAACTTCATCTATAAAAACTACAAATCTGTATTCTTCAAACAACAGCTATAAGGCAGTAGAAACTATAAGATTTTGGACAAATTTTGGACAGACTTCCTTGTCGGAAAATGTCCGAGGACTAAACGTTAGAAGTTTTCAATATTTTTTCTTGTCAAATAGAACTCTTCTAGCAATAGCTGGGCCTGTAAAACCAGTAGGTAGCAGCTAGAAAGCGATAACTTAACCAACTACAACTCTTGAAGGAACAGCTTAGGTTCAGTACAAAGTATAGAACTCTTCATTAAAGTATTATTAAGGCTCTGTCCAGTGCAGACTATAGCTGCAGGTTGTCCTGTTCAAACTATAGCTGCTGGTAGTCCTGTTCAAACTATAAAAAGACGAGAGCTCAATCCAGGAACCGTCTGAGAGAGGAGCATCTGAGTCGTACATTACATGCGCTTAGCATGACAGTTAGAGCAACGTCTTTCGCAATAATATTACTGGAGGCCGCCGAGAGGTAGGTACCCACGATATTGTGGTCCGGCGAATAAGTACGTCTGAATATAGAGAGGACATTAATTTGCGTTTCAGAAAATAAGGTGGATTACTCAAGGGATTGAAGTTTATTAAACGAGATAACTGATACAAGAGAATTGTAATCAGAAGCTTTCGAAAATCTTGTGATTATCGTCGTCAGCTGGATTACTGTCTTGTAAAGATGGTTATTAAAAAATAGTTAGAACTCCAGTTTGATTTGGCAGGCTATGTTTACAGTTATGTAAATAAAAACATGTCAATCAGAGTGTATACAATGAGTACATTAATTCCCAATCGCTCTGACAAGAATGAAATGCTGATATACTGAATTAAACTCTCATTAAAATGAGGCAGAAATCTTTCGTTTTACACATCATCAGTGCCTATAATGAGAATAAACTAGATTAGGAAAACAGCAAAGCAAATGTACAGAAAACCACCTAAGTCTTAAATGAGAGTAGAGGTATCCCAAAGGGGTCATTAGAATTAATTCCAAAAGGTTTAATTGATCTTAATTTTTTTGAATAAATTTATGTTCATTGATTTCTAAATTTTGGGACTAGAATTCATTAAGATAAGAATTTCATAAGAGGTATTAAAATTAGCTTTTTATCTAAAAAGCCATGGTCATCGACCAAGTGAGCTCCCAGACTATAAATATCGGAAGTTTCGAAATTATCTGAAAACGAACATTCGGTTTATCTAAAAGTTCATAGAATTTCCTTCGATGTTCTGATACTCGTTCATGGAGATGTCGGACTGTTCTACCAACATAACACTTTGGGCAATGCTTGCACACAAAACAATAAATGATATTGTATGATTGACAACTGCCGTTAGCTGGTTTAATCTTCACTCCATTTATTTTTAAAGGCCAACTGATCATTTCAAGTTTTTCTACAAATGCTTGGAATAACATCGTTCATATGAACCATTACGATTCCGCATATTTTTAGTTTGCATATCTGGACAGAATTGCTGAAAATGGCACATTTAAGAACATGTTGTGACGTAGCAGGTGGGAGTTTATAGCTTGAAATTACAGGTAAAATAATTTAGCTATTAAATGTTGGCTTAAGTACTGAAAAATGATAGTAATTAGAAATCGTAATAATTATGTTTATTGATCCGAAAATTTGTTTGGATAAAGGATTGAATTACCGCATCGCGTCATCAGAAATTAATTACGACTTAACATGCACCAGCTACAGGCTCTGGAATGCGGCCCTTTACAGTAGTTTGTATTGTGATATCCCATCGATTCCCATCATACGTAAGCAGTGATATTTCAGCTTCCTATACTGAGCGCTGTGTACAATATATAATGCCCGGACTTTTGATACATGTTATTGATATAGTGTCGGGCGTGGTTTGGCATAATTATCTCAAAATTTTTTGTAATGATCAGTTGGCCTTTAACTTCTCTTTGTCCGTTATCATCTTACAACACATACAGTTTCGATGGTTGCAAGGAACGGTACCCGAAATGCGACTACTAGTGGCAAATTGTCTTGCATCAACTAGTTTACGTCTGAGAGTGTCCAGTTCTTTTGATCCTGGAAAAACAAACCCGCTTCTTCTGTTTTGGTGAAAGGGCTCGGTGACCCGCTCGGTGACCCACTCAGACTACTGTTGCTAGAAGAGAAACTCTTGGTAGAGCTAGTCAATACACTCTCATACTTATCCACCACATCCATCAGATCAGTGTCACTACCAAAAGTTGAGATAACCCTGATAGACCCCTTCACTGGGGATGAGGGAACAAGTATTGAACTGTGTGAAGCGTCACGTGGGGTGGGGAGCTTGCGTGGTAAGGATTTCACTTTCTTGGAAATCTTCTCCACCATTTTTTCGGGAAATTCGAGTTGTAAAAACATTGAACAAGTTCATCTATTCTGTGGAGAGTCTTTCATCATTATTTATGATACGCCTTAATCTCAAACACTGTGAATACACTATACTAGAGTAAACATGGTTTGGATGGCAGCTCCCAGAACAAGTAAGCCCGAGAATCTGTTTCTTTTGTGAACAGATCTGTTTTGAAGGTTACCATCTTGATCAAAAACAGAACTTAATATCAAGAAAGGAAATGTATGTACAATTGTCTGCAACCGAATATTCATCAATCAATAAACCAAATTTGCTAATTTCTGTATTTACATTATTTATAAAGTCTGAATATTGTCTTTGGTGCCGTCAAACAATCCCGCCCCGTCATCTATGAACCTTTTACTGATTTAACATTCGCCATGAGTTCCTGGTTAGAGTATACAACCATACGGAGAACATAATACGGCTATGTTGGCAATCTGAACGCAAAGACTGCCTCCTGTTGGAACACCCTTCTTTTGTCTATACCACTGACCTTCGAATTGGCCTACTGATGCTTCAAAACTAGCTTTTTACTAGCTTGATAATCCACTTTTTGGAATTCATCAGACCACTCTGATCGAAGTTCGTCAATAGCACATGTGAGTGCTTCTAGGGTTAAATCAGGGTCAAGGGAATCATAAAGGCCTTAAAGTCGAAAGAAAATGTTCTCAATCGACGTTTTAGGTTGTGATCCAGGGAGTCATTGACACATTCCAACCAATTGAGAGCATCGTTGGTGTCTATAAGCAGGTCTTCACAGAATTCCCGTTCTAGGTCACGGAGATACCGGTCTGCTAGGAACACGTCAGATCTCCCTTGTTGCCCCTTCTTGAAGAGCTGTTATGAGCCTTACGGGAGGCTCAACCCCTGGTTTCAGGTCTTCCTTTTTAGTTTGTGAATTTTCAAACCTGGGTAATAGTAAGGATTGCCTGGTTTGAAATGAGGGATGTACTAGGAGCATTGGTTGGGCCTGTTCCTTTAGAATTCATCTTATCTGATATACCCATGATATTTTGAGCATCAGTAGCTGATACAAAGCCCATAGATTTACCTTTCAACCAAAGGTTGAAGATATCCTTGTGTAAACTCTTGGTGGGGGTTCAGGCAACTTGTCATAAAGGCTAGTGTCCTGTATTTTTCAAGAGATTTCTTCCTGAGCAACTCTGGATGGACAATAAGCGTAGCTCCGCCTTTATCGGCTTTGGTTATGGCTATTCTATCTTGACTAATCATGTCTTTGAGCCATTTGTATCAGAGTAGATAGATAGTAGGTACTATAGTAGTTGAGAAGTTGATATATGTTGATAATATCTTACTTCATAGAAATGGAAGTTCAATTTCGGGGGGGTCGCCATTTTGGGTGCACTTTTGGCGCCGGCGGGTCTGGGGGTACCAAACCCGGCCAAAAAGTTGGCCCACGGGGTATTCTTTTTGGGTCAAATATTATCTCAGAAACGTGTTTTCCAAAAAATATGGCTTAAGATTTCTGATAGCTCAAAATTATCCTTGACTTGTGCATTATGAGATCTAATAATATGGGAAATTCGCGTTTGTTTTCATAATATTTTAAGCTACATATGTCACGAACAGCATATGATTTGTATAATTTTCCTGTCTGGACGCCGCTGATTACATAATTGATGGCCTTATTAAGAATAACTGGTCCATTATGAGTCCGTTTACCCCACCGGTAGGTCGTGACTCACCAATCTTCCCTTAAAAGGGATAATTGGTGCAGTGTGATTTAACCAGTACAATATATATGATCGTAGGTACATCAGGGCTGAACAAGTGCAAAACAAGGTGTATATTCGGGAAGAATTCAGCTAAGGGAGCCATTATACCCAGAGTATTTGTTATGGATGTTATACAAGAGACTAGCGGGTAATACAATACAAAATGTACAATAAGATCGGTATAGGGGAGCGATGGGGCAAATGGGATAGTAAACCAAATGGGACCCTTGCCGTTTCAGGGAATTTACATGGGTTGGGACTAAAATTTTTGTTGCTGCTCAATGGGTCACCGAGATAGCTCACTTAAACCATAAAGTCATTGAGATAATTCAATCAGGCTCTTCTTCACACACGCACTTCCTTACACCAGATAATGAGTAACGATTTTGCTTGTTTTGCTCCTATCATGACATGATTTGTATTGGAACATTCCCTTTATTTTTGATTGCATTTGGTTCGTCATCATGTATTCTCCAGTGATTGATAGGTTTTTGGTTGGTAAATGATAGTCTAATATGTTAATTAGCCATAAATTGAATTGCCCTATAGATTGTAAAATGGGATACTCATGAATTTGTAATATGGGATATCCCATTTGACCATTTTACTATATCCCATTTGACCAACTATGCTTTTTCTAATTTTCTATTTAGTTGGGACATGGTTTGAACTTTATCATTTTACCATAAAAATGTATTCGTATTTCATTTGTACTATCCAGACATCCAAAAATTTAGTTTTAAATACACGATGTTAAATGGGATACTGGAAGTTGGTCAAATGGGATATCCCATTTGGGCTATTTACGTGGTTCCCATTTGACATACTTTCACAGGAAAATCAAATGAGGGTTGGCCAAACGGGACGAGGCCACACCCAAAAATGGGCGGGGAATGGTGAAGTTTGGTGTTTAGTACACCAATCTACAGGCAATAGCGAGAATCTATGCAAAAAATTTCATGGAAATCGGCTAAAATGAAAACTCTACAGACTTTAGAATTTTAGGGTCCCATTTGCCCCATCGCTCCCCTACTGATAAGAGAGAGAGAATATTCTTAGAAAGATAAACATGCGATCTTTAAATGATATCCTCAATGGCTAGATAAAATAAAGAAATGACACAGTGTTGAATAAAACAATAAAATAATAAAGTGTAGAGCAAGACAATAATTATAATCTAAATTTTAGTCGATTCGAATATTGAAAAGATAATTTCAGAGAGTTTCCATACATTTATTTTACATGGAATAGCTTTGATAAGGATATCAGATAAGACGGAAATGAGATAAAACTACAGAACCGTATGTAAGCTTTTTTCGTCATGATCAAGTGATTGCTAGCAACATAGGAATAAAACGAACTTCTCATTGTGATTCAATACACACTGCCACATTTATCATTGAAAATAATTGATGCTTCGAATAAGAGGGTCCACATAAAATAACCCAGACAAAAGCCAGATCGAACTGGGACTTAAAAAGCGGTTAAAACGGAATTCAAATCTGAGATCAAATTCTAGTGATGAATTGAAATCGGAGAAAAATTTGTCACAGTTCTACAGTTGCCTATAGACTCATCTAAGCAGAACTATAATTAATGATGCATTAATTAGGGTGCCTATTGAGGAGGGAATCCCTAATGATCTTTATAGTTTCCTTGAGGTTAGAGTATTAATTATTTCCATATTCTCATATCCAGTTAAGTAGGAAAGAAAGCCTCAATTCTCGGTTTGAATCTGCAGTTACATCCCTAAATCAATCAAGTAGATAGAGATTTTCAGGCGTAAGTTCTGGTCTACTGCACCGATTCACACGATCTGTTCGCTCCACGAGATGTTACCACGTTTCATCAACAGAAGTCATTATTCCTGTTTTACACCAGCAGTGCGTTTTCCATCTGTCCGGCTTGATTTCAAGACACAACACCAGCTGCTGTTCCAATTAAAGCAACAACAACATTGTAGCTATTTTGTAATGAAATACACAGAAGTAGTACCTACAATAGTCTAATAATGCATGGTGCAAAGGTTGGTTACCTGAAGGAAAAGCAATTAGTGAATGGGTAGCCCTACGCATGTGTACCATATAGCGCATCTTAAGGTTTGATTAATTTGGAAAGCCACTCAAAAATCAAATAAGCCAATAAACGATGAGATAGTTGATGTAAGTGTGGGACCATCTCCAAGCCACCAGTTGTTCAGTGGGTGGTTACGCTCAAAACCTGTGAGCGGTCTCTAAAATATCAACTAGATTACATCAAAACTTTGCAAGATTCGGATGTGATAATTCATGAATTCCATGTGGAATAGGGCCTTGAGCGAATCAATGTTATAGAACACATATTGCAAATTCTGTGTGGGAACTTCTCGTCAACTCAAACTATAGCTATGTGAAGAAGTAACTGAAGGTAGGTATTTGACCAGCAATGCAAGTATAATGAGGTCTCTTAACTGGAAATAAGGTCAGCAACAAAACCAAGCACGAGTACCCGAGTACAGAACTAGGAGCTTATATCGATGAGATTTTCTGAAAGATAGATTGATAAGGCCAGCTAAATGGATACTAAGACTACCAAAAACAAACGAAAACGCGGAATTCCACAGAATTTTGGATCTGAAGCATTCAAGTTCTTTCACGAATGATTTAGATTTGAAATAGATATCAGTATTTCTTATTATCTCGTCGTTTAACAATTTCTCGAGAAAATCTCGTGGCTTGAACCGCTGCTTGAACACCCAAGTTCTAAACTGACGAGCTATGATACTTACCATAACATATTTCAAATAAAAGCTCGTATTTTCTGTACATAAAATATAACATAAAAGATAAAAGATAATGTCCCCAGTAAAATACTAAAATATAACGTCTTACAAAACGTGAGGCGGGTGTAGAAAATGCGAGTGTGTAGAGAATATAAAGATGTCAATGACAAAGACATGGCGGGGTATGAAGTAAAACTGCTCTCAGTCTCGAGCAGAATATATGGGAGAGAGAGGAGGGAGAGAGAGAGGGGTAAATTGGCTGGGTACAAATGCAACCTTGAGGCAACCACTAACGATCAACTGTACACAAATGCTAAATACAAGTCACAGCTGCAGTAGCAGCAGCAAGTTGAGAGAGAGAGCGGGGGAGAGAGTGCGCGCAGTCACGTGCCGGATCATTCAGCTCTCCTATTGGTTGCTCCGTAACTATGCCTGGTCACGTGCTCACCACCATTGGTTGCTTGGTAACTGTGGTGTGATCACGTGACATGTCAGAGCTCGGTCACGTGACGTGAGTCTAGTCGGGGATTGGAAGGTGGGAGTAACAGAGAGTGTGCGTGTGTTTGGTGATGTAAAGTGGTATAACAAACGGCAAAGCACTTTAACGCGGCGCCGCAAGCCACATTTATTCTGACGGTTCGGGTGTAAAATATGTCCGGTTATTTGGAATCTATAGAATTAAAATTCTTACATACATTCCTACATAAATTCTTACACACATTCCAAGGCTGAAGGGGGGGGTCACCCCTCATATTGTGGAAAACACAAATTTGAGACATGTCCCAACATTCTGACGGTGGTATATTGAGTCCGCAGGCCCAAAATTGCCCGTGTGAGGCCTCAGAGCAGAAATGGCGTCCAAAAATAGAAATTCGGTTCGTCTCGACGAGCTGATCATTTTATTTCTATGTTAGATGGAGAGGGTTTTGGCCTTGAAAAGCGCGCGCGCCGAAGTGGCAGCTGGCCTATCTTGGCCATAAACATGGCCATTATCAATTATGGCCATAATTTTTGAGATATGAGCTTCAAACTTGTTTTGCCCATCATTAAGGTCAAAATTGATCGACAAGCCAATTTATCAGTGAATTGGACCTTATTTCTTTATTTGGCCATGTTAGCCTTTTCTAAAATCCACAAATTACCAAATCGCTTATATCTCAGTTTGTGATTTTGTTCAAATGGACACTACACTTTTCGATTCTAGTTCGCCATTCTTCAATGTTTCTGCATGAAATTTTCAGAATCGCTTTGAAACCAAATTCGCACTTATTTTACCAAGTGAAATTTTGATTGTGTAGTATAACATAGTTAGTATTACTATTAGCATAGGTATAATATGCGGTGAGTGATAATTTCGAGCCCCGGAGGGGCGAGCTTTTATATACACGAACCGTATCACGTACTAAAGTATGTGATTCGGTTCGTGTATATATAATGCAACCACAATAAGGGACACATATTTAACGAGATTTATTTTGAGAAACACTCGCTTTAGCAGTTTCACAACAAAACTTATTCAAATATGTGCTTTCTTGCTAGCTGTTGCAGTATAAATGTGTTTAGTTCGCCAATCGAGCGATCTGAACACATATCGTTCGTGTGCAGATCGCTCGATTGACCAAACCTGGACCATACTAGAAAGGCATTGTTGTAATGACGTACGTAGTAGGTATATAAGGTAAGTAAGCACTTCCCATGAAAACATCCCCTCATCACAAACCTTATTGCTCAGCTGATCTATGTAAGTTGTTCTTCCTACATATTCTTTCAGTTTCGTTCTCAGCTTCAACTCAACTTAAACGTCGCAACGTAACGTACTTCATCTGAATCCTGAAAGTTCATAAAAACTGAAATCATAAATATGTATTTTTTCTCACTTTTTCAGTTTGAAAATTTTTGTTTGTGAATACAAACAACTTTTAAGGGGTGAAAGGCAATTTCTCTGAAACAGAAATACTTTTACACCAGCCTAAAATATTTCAGGAGAACCGTATTGTTCTCTAAAATTGTAGAAAGATCAAGATGATTTAAATGTTTCATACATTTCCTCGATATGATATAATATTTATATCGGACCAGCTACTATTTCATCATTTTCAATTTCACTCTTATACCTGGTGTAAAGATATTAAGATACCATTTTAATCTACATGAACAAACCACAGTATAGAAGTGCTGTGATTTAACCCGTTCATTTATCTCTGGTTAAATCAAAATATACATGCAATCATAGCCAATGTAACCAGGTAAGGGCATTCTCTTCGCGCGCACTGTATGGATCGTGCATTACTGCATTACAAATAAAATGCACGTGCGTGCATGCCGGTTTTCATTGCAGACCCTACTCATTGGCTACCAAATCTGATTATTTATTTCCTACTTCAAGATATGAGAATAGTATACGGCATTAGATAAAAGCTCACATTACAATCTGAGATATACGTGCTGCTCATTCATTGGTTTCAAACAATCCTCCGATATATTTCACCTTTCTCACTTCTTCATTTCGTTTTGTGACTTCCTCTTTGGCTGCACCATATATTGTACGTGAGACGGTGTATGTTTATGAAATGCACGTGGTGTTCTATGCAGTCCCGAACAGTTTGATTGCAGCTTTGTAGGACTTTAGTGTAAACTGTAAAGTAGAAATGGCCTCCCCCGGAAAGAAGTCGTTTTCGTTGACGAGGCGGCGGAAGACTGCAGGGGACCAAGATGATGCGATCAGTGTTACAATGGATGACTCCTGGAGTGTTCTGGCAGATTCAGATTTCATTGAGTCCATCAACTATGGCATCTTAGGTGCTTTAAACTGCACAAAATTCTTGGTTCAAGCTTGTCTCTTCCACAAAATGTATTAATCTTTATTAGGTTCCGCACGTCACCCATTTGTTGGTATTATCATAACAGTGATATATTGCTATATTCACATATTATTCACATTTTCTCCCCCGCGTTTCAGGAGAACCAGGCAGACCTTACTTGTTGCATCCTGAGTACGGAGTCTCACTGAACAACCAACTTCTGGAAAACAACCTAGTGTACCCAGGTATGAATAATACGAGCTCTCTCAAGAGTTAAATAAATAGAGTCAAATAATATAAAGTAAAAAGGAAATGAATTTCAATTATATAGAGTAAAAAGATCTTGGGGTGAGGGAGGGAGTTGTTTTCATTTTTCCAATAAGATACTGCTCCATTAACAAAAAACAAAAAATATGACGCCCACGGCCCATCTTGGAAACGCAGCGTCGCAACCTGAATATTTTATCTAATCTTTTAGTTCTATTCTTAATTTCGCGCGGTGGGGATGTGCTTTTTGCTGCGCGCGACGCGCAATTTCCTGTGCCGCAAAATTAAGCACATCCCTCAACTACAACACCCGATCATTGCAGAAATCTATTATTATAATTTCGTAAGAGCACGTGAATTATGTCTGTCTGTGCCGCCGTATACAATTAAATTTGACCTTGCCAAGAAAATATCAAGGAAAACGAAGGCTAAACAGGGCTAAGTCGCGCCGTTGCTATGGATACACGTATTCTGCACGTGCAGATTATGATCAGTTCTATGCGAGTGGTTTCTGATACGTTGTTGACTGCTACATTGTTGCGTTTGAAAGAACGGTGTGTTTACTGTTTTTCATTTGAAATTCAAGATCTGAAGGTATAGGACGGGTATGGCTGGCATCGTATTTCCTATAGCATCTCTTCATAAATCTGTGGCAGACGTCGGTCGATTTGAATCAATGCTGAGTTGATGATGACGGAAAATGCGAATTTAGAGCAATTTAAGATTGACCAAAAGGAAAATCAAATTGGATCGAATTTGGGCATAGCCTATTGCGAATTTAGAAGACTGCTCTTTGGCGTGAATCAATGCTTAATTCAACTTTCAGTATGAGTACGATACTCGGTTTCAATTTTAAGATTTAACTTCATCACACAACAACAAATTATAATAATCAAAACTTGCCCGGTTCAGCATTACTTAAAGTAACCCACGAATAATGTTAAATTTGCTCCTTCATAAACTTTCTCTGCGCTTATTATTTGGCTCTATATTACCTAGCAGGCCAAACGGGCTTTTCTAGTACGTTGATAAAGCCACTGGAATAATTAAGTTATTTCACAGATAAACTCCATGAAAATCATAACGGTGAATAAACTAACTTGTTTTCAGGTCAATACGATAAAGCAGGATTTGACGTTGTGTTTATTTTCGAAGATGCCCTCCAAGACCGGACTAAGACGCTCTCCGTTTCCTACGTGTTCGATGCTATTCTGGGATACTTCTACAACCTGAAAGAGCACCATTCGACAAGGTAGTTATATAGATACGTGTCAGAAACGGCCGTAATTTTGACATTTTTGCCTCAATTTTCAATCAAACGAATCATCGTTTATCCCTTAACGTATTTGGCATTTGCGCGCATTTTTTTCGCGTATTTAAAAACCGCTATTAAAATTTTGCCTTTTTTGGCAAGTCACGTTTATATTTGTAAAAAACACGTATTTTTCTTCTGAAGCAAAACGTCGCGTTTTTAGCGATTTTTGCGCACAATTAACAACCCTGCCACCATTTGAGCAGTGTCAAGGACGTGTTGGTAGTGTACGTGATGAAGGATGAGAAACGGGCAGTAGCCCACCTACTGCTCCTGTCAGAAACTCTTGCGGAGTACAAGGATCACAACCTCAAGCTTCTGATAGTCTGCACTACAGCTGACATCACCGACAAAGCTTTCAGACAGATGCAGAGCACGGCATGAACTAGGTAGGAGACACTCCATATTATGTTGTGCGTTTTGGAGAATGTGTCGCGACTCGCGAGTTTATGTTGAAAACACTTTTGCAATTTCTTCAATGTGAGCAGAATGCAGATCACTCGGTTATACCGGAGGGCTTGGAGTTGGAAAAGACGCGCGGATTTTCTGTTCGCGCGTCAACACGTACATAGATTTTTATCAAAAGCACACAAAGTTGCTCGTCTTAAGTCATAATCGAGCCCCCTGTAAATCGAGCAGACACACAGTTATACATAATATTCGAACATTTTTCTACTACCAAGGTTAATTATGAAGGAAGTTTCATGATTGCACTGAATCTATAATCCAATGCGTTTCAGAAAAGCATTTTCGGCGATAGAAAAGTCAGACGTGCCGTCCCTGACTGAAAGAATGGGTAAGAGTGCCATACCTAAAGAGTTGGGTGGAGAGTTTGACACCTCGGTGATGGACCTGTGGTTAAACAAGCGCCTCAAGTTCGAGTTGTTTTGGGAGAGGTGCAGGGGCAGCTACTCCATACTGCAGTTCATTCCCGCCAAGATGAAAGATTCGTTGAAGGAGGTTTGCTTGATGATGTTATTTTATACTTTTAACACGTGACTTTATAGTTAGATATATCCTTGGTGGATACGTTTATATAAGCTCCTGACATCTCCCAATTTCCCAAGAATCTTTAATTTTAAGACGGTTGCTATGGGAACTCGTGTATTTGCTATGGACGTCATTATAGCAACCTAATAATCTCAAAATCCGCCATTCTTTGGTTATTTATTGTATTTAAAGAAGCTTCTTACAGAATCGAAATATCTGCTCTATTTTTCGAATGATCAAAAAAGTAAAAGGGGTCAAGACTTTTGCCGCACCCTGTAGTTCTATGATCTTCTCTTAAATATTTTCATTTCAGGTTATGAGCGAGCACAAAGGCGAGTCTTTGGAGAGACTCAGAGAAAAGTTCCACGAGAAAATCTCGCAAATTCCATCTGCGATGGACCAGAAATGGTTGCTATCCCATTCAAAGTCTCTGCTAGAAGACATGGATGGAAGCGAGAACACAAGTGATAAAATAATCGAAGATGCCATCAAGACACTAGTCAGAGTTATGACTGAAGTTGACGATAACTTCAATGAATTCAAGAAAGTTCTTGAAGAATCAATGGAGGCTGATTGGAGGTGGCAGGAGTTCAAGAAGGAACTTGAGCAACTCAAAAACATATCTGTTGACATCGAAGAAAAGCTCGAAAGCCTCGTTGACACAGAGTCAGAAGTTTTCAATGATTTGTATACGATGTTACAAAATGCTAAAACAACTTTCCATGAACTTATGAAACGTAAAGACAGTTTGCCAATCAAGAAACATGGAAAGGCAGATAAAACACTGACCCAAATAGAAGAGGTAATGAAACAGAATTTCTACGAAATTGGGAAGAAGAACGAGCGGCTGGTAAATACCGAATTTGTCCTTAACATCCAGTATGACATATTGTCATGGGTGAAAGAATTTGAGGATTTATTACACATCGCATCAGACTCGAAGGACGATGTTCTCAGGGCCATGGTCGAAAAAGATGACAAAATCAAGACGAAGTTGAAATACTGCCCAGTTGAAGTGATTGAGGAGTATTTCCAGACTTGCCAGAAGATAGGAACGGACTTCCTGCTCGGGTCAGTGAGGGGAGTTGAGACTTGCATCACAAGGGTGATAGGTAAGATAGCGGAGACCAGTCAGCAAATCACCAGCATGATGCACCAGAAAGCTTCTTCCATGCACCGGAGGATGACAGGACTGTTAGAAAGGGTGACTGCTCTGGATGAAGAGAGTGTCGTATTAGTCGAGTGTATCGCATCTTTCGAGAAAGTGATTTCCTTGATTGACTCCATTTCAGAATCACAACCTATTGAGTACCCTGACGTATCTGACCTGACGTTTTTACAAGAACAGAAAGCACTCAATCTCAAAAGCTTTGTCGAAGTGCTCGACGAAATCATACAAACTATTGATAAGTGCGTTGAGGCAGAATCCAATGAACTGATGGCATCAAGTTTCCACAGACGACGAACTGGCAGCGCCTTAGATAAGAGCCCTTTTTCGAGCAGATCAAGCAGTAAATTCAGGCGAGGGTCGTTGAGGAAGTCGGTCATAACAGTCAAATCTTCCGATGAGTATATCGACGATGCCGAGGAGTTGGTCAGGACCCTAGAACAGAACTATTCCACCAAATTGATTGAAGACATCGTTTCCAATCAGTCGAAGAGCTATGATAAATGCAACGATAAGCTGTATCGTATCTTGAAGGAGTTCAAAGACACTGAAAAGTCTTACATAAAGTCTCTTGAATACCTCGCTGAAGAACTGATACAGAAAGCTGTTCTGGACGAGGACTTTGTCCTGGAACCGGAGGAATCACAGTGCCTCATGAATTCGTTAGACCTTTTACAAAGGATAATACGCATCAACAAGAGCATGGATAGTCAAGTGAGGAACAGCAATGGGGGCGCACTGAAGTTTGCTCGGGTCTTCACATCCCTAATCAACGATCTGAGCGTTTACACTGATTTCATCAAACATCAGCCCCAACTGGAGCAGATTCTCACCAAGGATTACTTTAAAGAAATCCAGACCATCCGCTCGGAATCCATGCCGGCTGACTCCTTCGTCAACAAGCCCATGCAGAGGATAACCAAGTACAGACTCCTGTTCGAGGAGACGCTCGCCAACACGAGGAACGTGTTCGAGGTGCCGTCCATCAACCAGGCCGTGCTGCACAGCCACAAACTCCTCAAAGCCATCAACGGGAACCTCCACCTTCAGGAGGAGGATTTCTACCCGCTGGAGGACTCGGAGTTCTACCTCTATGCTCAGGTTCTACTCGGTGATGCCACCACAAGGAAGGCTTACCTTTTCAGGAACAATCTCTACCTCTCCCGGTCACCAGCAGATTACGTCTCGTATGAACTGGCGGGCATCAGACTATCGGGGGTCGATGAGTCGAAGCTGGAAATGATAATTGAGGTTTCCTCCCAGTATTCGCCCAGTGTTAGCAACAGCCCTAAGAAGGTGTCGACTCTGAAGAGAAACAGAGGTCAAACGAAACTCGCTATTGTCTTTTCTGAGTACAATGAACTAATAGAGTGGAAATATAAGATTAAATATGTTTTGGGGAAATATTACTAAACCTAGAATCCGCAACGATTATCACATGATACTTTTATCAGTTTTCTGATATCCGCAGATTGCTACTGATTTTCCTACAATCATCGCAACTTCCCCGAAAAACCTAGAATTTATTTTCTGAATATTTAAATGTTAAAAAGGCCAGTTTTTGAATTCGAATTTGTTTGATTTTTTTGTACGATTTTTTAGTTTTTCTTTGAAAATTTTTGTTTTCAAAGTCTTCGATCTAATCCAATTGATGGTCAAGAATAGCGATATAAATTTCATACTTATAGTACATTTTGCGGTGCATTGGAGCCAATATATTGACTCCGATTAGCAGGACTAAAATTAAGTATTAACCGACAAACTATATTTCACGCCGATTGAAATGAGAAAGTTCTTCATGGCATGTTTTAAATTGATGGTGAGCTTAAATCCTGCTTCATTTAATGAGCAATCATTGTAAAATTTTATCTTGATACTGTCAAGCCTCAACAATTGCCTCTTACTTGTTGTACATTAGTTCAAAATTGTGTTTTTGTGGCACACTGAAACAGCAATTTTTCACTATCTTGAGTCAACGCAATCAATAATTCCTGATCAAGTGATCACTTATTGACTCTCCGAATTATTTCAGTTCACGTTATTGCTGATACCATACCCGAATTTAATGCCAATTGCCACGAGGATGATACTAGGTATCAACACTCAGCTTCTTCTCGTGCAATTATTGCAACAGTATCATTCTGCGCCGTTATACTTATAGATTAGTGTAATTGTATATGATGATATGATTTCTACCTTGCAGTAGCAGTATCGAATCACAATAACTCCCTGCAGTATGTCTGAAGAGAAGCACTCCCTCGTTAATCACGAGGATGAGCTTCCCCCACTCTACAGTTCCACAGCCGCGCAACACCGAGCCACCACGGCCCCAGCTACCTCTTCCTTCCTCAATGCCACCTCGGGGCCCTCGCCAATCAGCTCATCTGACATGGCTAGCCTCGAACTCAATGATATCTACAAACACATGGGAACAGGGAAAGCCCAGTACTTATACTGGTGCCTTACGGGCCTCATTTCGTATACTGAATACGCCGAACTGACAATGCTTTCTCTCGTTATTATGCCTTTGAGATGTGAGTGGGGCTTGTCCGCAAAATTTGAAACATTGCTCACTGTGGTTATCATATGTGTGTATACAGTTTTCGCTTTGGTCGCGGGTAAAATAGCAGATAAATTCGGCAGAAGGCAAGTTTTCATTTACTCTGCTATAGGTATGATAGGGACTGCACTAGCCAGTGCAATGGTCTCGAATAAATGGGTTTTTCTTGCCCTCCGGGCTTTGGTTGGTGGTTTTGTAGGCATAAACGTTGTAGTAGCATCGTGTTACGCGGTAGAATTTGCTCAAAGTAGCTACAGGATCGTAGGCATGGCCGTGTTCATCTTATGCGGCTACTTTGGTTTATTTGCCGTTAACTCCCTGGCCTGGGCTATCCTTGCTACTGCAGGCTGGCGGTGGTTCATCGTCATTCTCACAGCCCCTGGAATCCTGGCAGTCCTCCTAGCTCTCTACCTACCAGAGTCACCGCGGTATTACTGTGTGCAGGGCGAACAGGATAAGGCCATGGCAGCTGTCAGGTTCATGGCACGGCTAAACAAGACAGACATACCGGCCGATGTACAAATGGTATGCCACGAAGATCAAAACACTGGCTCATACCGTGAGTTGTTTGCTCGAAAACACCTTCGATCTACCATCGGACTTAGCATCATTTACAGTACGAACATCTTCGCAGAGTTTGGGATTGTTCTCTTTTTTCCGTTATATTTCTCTTCTAATTTGTGTGGAGTAGGGGAGGAAATACCCAAACATACCTGTACCACACTCTCACAGTCTGATCTTCTCGATCTCAGTTTAGCCTCACTCAGCACCATCATAGGAAGTATTGTGGCCCTAATTTCAGCTCATTTCATCGGCAGACTATACCCAATCAGAGTGACTACATTCCTCCAAGCGCTGTTCAGCGGACTGCTATTTATCTGTCTTAACAAGACAGCAACAGTGTGGCAGGCAACATTTGTTAGGTTCTTCATTGCAGCCAACAATGCCTTCATTTGGATCATGATGCCAGAGACGTACCCAACCAGTATTCGATCTACAGCAGTGGGAACGCTCAATGCGACGGCTAAAATAGGAGGGATTCTAGGGACGGGAAGTGTTTTCCTTTTCTTTTACATTGACCCCCAAATCAATATCGGGTTGTTCTTTGGCTTTGCTCTGTTTGGAGTGATCGGTTCATTGGTATTCAACAAGAAAACCAAGGAGGTGGACTTAACAGAAACGTAAACTTTAAGAAGGTATTTTCAATTTTGGTTGTGTATTTTTAGATCATTCTCGCAAACTTTGATTGGAACTCTTGCCAACTTCCATTTAAAGGGTTCCGTCTCGAACCTCTTTTTGCGGTCAGACATTACGTAGGATATACAATTTAGTATGATCTGTGATTTGATTGTAATATTTCTATTTCTAATTTCTATTTTCTATTGATCATGACTGATATTCCCGGTGATATTTTGCTCCGATTGCCAAAAAAATTGGGGACCTAACTCAAAATTTCAATCAATAACGTACGTAAGAGCGAAATTTAGTTTCAAAGCGATTTTGGAGATTTCAGGCAGAAATATTAAAAAATTGCATAGGGGTAGGAAAAGTTTAAAGTCCACTTGGGCAAAATCGTAGACTGAGATATAAGCAATTTAGTGGATTTTTGAAGATTTTTATGGGCTAAAATGGCAAATTTAACATGAGAACATGGTCTGCCCATCAATTTTGATCCAAAGCTTAACTGATGGGCAAAACAAGTTTGAAGCTCATATCTCCAAAAATTGTGACCATAATGGCCAAAAATAATGGCCCAAAATACTAAATACGCCAACTGCAACTTTGACATGCACTTCGCATGGCCATAAGTATAACTTCGTCTTTTTTCATTCCATTTGACAAATACACTATAAAAAGCTGAAATGATCAGCTCGTCGAGACGAATCGAATAAAAAGCTAAGCTCTGTCTCCTTCAGGTGAAATTTTGATTTCTGGAGTTTGGACGCCATTTTTGGACCAAGGTTTTACATGGACCTATGGACTCAAAACCACCGTCGGAATGTTACTGTTAGTACACGCCCCGGCCATTCTGATCTCAAGTATATGTTTTCCATTATATGAGTGGTGATCCCCCCTCCTTATTCGTTGAGAGAACAATTTATGGTTTAAAGTGTACAATTAATTAATCGAGTCGAATATAATAGGTGTAGCAGATAATTATGAAGACAGTAATGTTCCTAGCTTGGATCAATGTGTTCAATGTCAGTATAAGAATCAGTTTTCAGAATCAAAGAATTAATGAGGGGCAAACCACCCCCCCCCCTTAAAAACTCCAATTTTTGGGCTAAAATGGACTTTTTGGACCATAAACGATCCAAAAATATGACCGAAACCTTATATTTGTCATCAAGCATCATAACAGAGAGTCCACTAAAATCAAATTATCATGCAGTTTTGCTCGGATTTTTCCCCAATTCCAAGTTCATGAAATAATTTCTGATTCTTCCAAAGGCGACCAGTTGCTCTATAGCAATTTGAATGTTTTTAAAACTTTATAATAACATGACGTGTAAATCATAAAATTGCAAATGCTGATATCTAAATCCATGAATGCTTGCTTTACAGACCTTAAAGGCGGAGCGGGCTGAGTCATTGCTGGGAATTATAGATGCTTGTTAAAACTCATGCAAAATAGTAAATGTTTTAGCGACACTCTATTTAAACAATTAATTGAAGTCTATAAGTTGCGATTTGAACATATTTAGCAGTCGCATAGCTGCAATTGCCTAGATCAAAATGAAGATATTATCTTGTACCCCACCAATAGATCACTCGATTGATAATAAGCCACGCCTATTTTTGACATTTCCTTATACAGGTGAAATACTGAAAATCGCGTTTTAAAGCAAGAAATAGTGTTTCTCAAATAGAAACCGTAGGAAGGTTCATAGCGATTCCGGGTCTGAAATCGCTATGACGACACCTTACCCTGTCACGCCCACTTTTTCACAACTCCGGAAATAAAGGTCATAGAAGGTCAGGATCGATGGCAAACATAATATGTTTAATCGACGAGTTTTGATGTTTGAACATGTATCTACAGTCTACAAGTATCCCATGACAAGTTTGCCAAGCCCCAACCACGCCCAAATCCGGAAAATCTTGTAAAAATGGGGAAAAGTCATGCATAGTTTATCCAGATATTTATGATTTCATTGGATCCATTTTAATGGCTGATACAAATGGCTGGTCAAATGATGTTCATTGTTTTTGTTATTGTAAAACATTATATAGTACGTTCGGAAAAGATTGTCACTTGCACTTTTCTGGAGAAACGGCTGCCGGGAGTGACTTTTTGACGTGATATTCGGTTTTTCAGACATTTTTCGATTAAGATATTCGGGTTTTACCGATAACTAAGTTTTCTTAGCCCTATCTACAGCAGATTCAAAGTGTCTTTGACACGTCCTATTAGACCTGTACTGTGTCTTTGACACGTCCTTTTAGACCTGTACTGTGTCTTTGACACGTCATATTAGACCTGTACTGTGTCTTTGACACGTCATATTAGACCTGTACTGTGTCTTTGACACGTCCTTTTAGACCTGTACTGTGTCTTTGACACGTCCTATTAGACCTGTAGTGTCTTTTACACGTCCTATTAGACCTGTAGTGTCTTTTACACGTCCTATTAGACCTGCACTGTGTCTTTGACACGTCCTATTAGACCTGTAGTGTCTTTTACACGTCCTATTAGACCTGTAGTGTCTTTGACACGTCATATTAGACCTGTAGTGTCTTTGACACGTCCTATTAGACCTGTAGTGTCTTTGACACGTCCTATTATACCTGTAGTGTCTTTGACACGTCATATTAGACCTGTACTGTGTCTTTGACACGTCATATTAGACCTTTAGTGTCTTTGACACGTCCTATTAGACCTGTAGTGTCTTTGACACGTCCTTTTAGATCTGTAGTGTCTTTGACACGTCCTATTAGACCTGTAGTGTCTTTGACACGTCATATTAGACCTGTACTGTGTCTTTGACACGTCATATTAGACCTGTAGTGTCTTTGACACGTCCTATTATACCTGTAGTGTCTTTGACACGTCCTATTAGACCTGTAGTGTCTTTGACACGTCCTTTTAGATCTGTAGTGTCTTTGACACGTCCTATTAGACCTGTAGTGTCTTTGACACGTCCTATTAGACCTGTAGTGTCTTTGACACGTCCTATTAGACCTTTAGTGTCTTTGACACGTCCTATTAGACCTGTAGTGTCTTTGACACGTCCTATTAGACCTGTACCTTTAGAAGTTTTTCACACTTACTCAGGGTTATGATTATTCTTATGATATCATGAACAGTGAACACTCAAAGTGGAATTATTGAATAGTTTTGGACAGTTATCACTTAAAATGGAAATTAATTATAGCACTAAAAAGGCTGAAAAAGCAAAACGACGAAAACATTTGGTACCCTAGTGACTAGTGTAGGTTCCATCCATAGCTATACTCCATTACAGGATAGCAGGAGTCGGAGCACTGTCTGCGGGCATGGTGTGCTAGGTTTGGTCTAGCTCTAATCCGAGTCTGGACCTTGCTTGGTCCCGTGTCCCCGAGCAAGGATTGTTCGATCTTTTCAGGACTCTAGTCCGATTCCTGTATTGATACAAAACAAAACAGTTAGTTATAATTGTATTTGGAAGATCGAAGGTTTCCGGTTTCGACTTTCTGTATCAATCATCAGCGTTAAGTTAGTGGCACAATTTCTGACGAAAACGGACAACGCGACCTTTGATTTCCATTGGACATCAAAGGTCGGGGTACAGTTTCATTCTCCGATTTGAGCCATGATAGTAACGTCGCTTTCAACCGCCTAACTTTTCACTAATCTGTCTCAATTACGTAATCTCAGGGGAATCAGGTTTCAAGTGATCTCTCATATGATATTTTAATGCTATTATTCCTCGACTCCAGCCTACATCATAGTACATTTTGTTATTTTCCTAGCTTTCATGATAGTAGTGTCTTGGATCTTAATATTATTACTCTCCCACTCTCGAATCTTGAATGTTGTTATAGGGTGAAGTAAGTACTTCATACTTCCATAGTCCATACTCACGAGATCACGATATCCTCAGGAAATTATCGCGAAGTTTTATACAATACTGCAAGTTAAATCGTTACGTTTCCGACCCTTATAAATGGTTGCTACGGGAATATTGCTGTTGCTTTTTATATTCCTCCTTCTGATAAACTTCCTTGTTAACTCATGAAAGTTTGGGCAGACTGGCTGACTGGAGGTTTGCCGAAAGTTTGCAGGTCAGTACAGTCTAATTCAACTAAGAAAATCCAGCTTTCAGAATTTACAGCCTCTTAAAAAACCATTTTTGGGCTAAAAATGGACTAGGCCACCAAAGCAAGACTATGCTCGAGCAATAAAGCAATGAAAAACTTCCATGCCCGTTCTTGGCCAAATTTCAGTGGTCAGTGCACATCAAAATTTACATTTTACTGACTAAGCTGAAACTAAGTAATTCGATGTTGTTCTCTCTTCAACATTGAATCAAAAGATACAAATGTACTCACAGAGAATAAGTCAGCGGCATGTTTATGAGTTTTTATTTGAACCGTGGATGCATAGCTTTTTCGTGAATTTTCGATACTATAGATCACTAAATAGAGTAGGTACGTGGGCTTAGTTATTGCCTCTCATCATTGCATCTCATTATTGCCTCAGTTAATTAATTAATAGTTAATTAGCTACACTTATTGAATAATTCGTATTTTTTTATTGTACGTTAATCACTTTAATTTAACTACTATAGTATAAGATATTTCCAGTATATGCGAAGGCATGGCTCGGGCGAGAGTTGCCGGTATAGAAAGATAGAAGAACATTAAATGTACTTCTATACCGGCCGTTGTTATTGTTCATTGCTACAGTACGATGCCCGTCTCAAGGCGTGGAAGCCAATAGTAAAGCCTTTCATTGCTTTCAGGTGTTTGTACATTATTGTCTGGGTTGTTTATGGTCAATCTACTCACTTAAAAACCCACTAAGGATATCCTTATGCAAGTTATCTTTTCCTCGTAACTACAGAAGCTTTAAAGATAGGATAAACTGGAATCACGCTATCATATTTCTTCATATTTCGACATTCTATAGGGAAGGGTGGGCGACATCTCATCT
Organism: Beroe forskalii; assembly: GCA_011033025.1. Classification (NCBI taxonomy): domain Eukaryota; kingdom Metazoa; phylum Ctenophora; class Nuda; order Beroida; family Beroidae; genus Beroe; species Beroe forskalii. Next base: position 92,595 of record WFMF01000324.1, read on the forward strand.
CACGACATTTCATCTCAGGACACTTCATCTCCCTGTCCTGACCCTAACCATAACCCTAACCCAAACCCTAACACTGACCCTAACCCAAACCCTAATCCTAATCCTAACCCGGACCCTTAAAGGACGAGTAAAGCGAAGAAATTTTGTTCAAATATCGTTCTGAGACGTTGTACACAGAATCTAGGGCAATTCTCTAATCTAATCGTTGAAAAACGAAGATTCTACCACACCCACAAGACGAGATATTCCCTTCCATATATTTATCATACATAACATGCAGTTGATGTCGAAATCTGGTCCCCTTCCTATCTACGCGACCTTGCATGTTATGTACTTTGCATGTTATTTATCTGGCGTTTTGGTATAATTATCCATCCCATATGAGTGGTTAAACACTGTTTTGTTTCGTCTAGTGGAATTCTCTATTGTCTCAGTCAATAAAAGAAACCAACGAATGTTTCTAATTAGCAATCGAGGCGGTAAGTAATCAATTTAAACCGTCAAAAACAGTGCAATATATACTGTGTTTACATAGTGAACTCAGGGTGTAATTTGATACTGGGGACCATAATGCATCATATTTTGCGCCTAGAATTGCTCTTTGATTTAGCTATAGCGTGCGGTAGGAAGTGAATAGAAACATCGGACTTTGACTAAAGTGCTTTTAATTATGGTACCTGTCATAATATGAAATATTTTATATACCTTAAATTTCGCTTTACTCGTCCTTTAACTTTGCATAGAGCTGACATATTGCGAGATAAAGTGTACTGAGATGAAGTGTCGTGAGATGAAATGTCCGTTCCCCATGATAGGTAACAGCTTTTATATTGACTAGTATAGGGAAGGGGTTAAACTGGCTTGTCGGTACCCTTCATAGGGAAAAGTTCACCAGCACTAACTGCTGCAACTTTTACTTGTATTGGCGCAAAAGCTAGATTATGTAAAATAGCATTAATATGCCAACTGACATGACAACTGGCCCAATTCTTGGCGCCGCACAGCTCCAGGAATGAAGGATATCATGTCCAATTCAATATTTACAGGGTGCAAAAGTCACAAATAAAGATTGTGCACACAAACGATTAGAGATTAGTGACATAATATGCGATTTATTATTTTCAACGATCGACTATTAATTGAAAATTAAATTCTAAGAATCTAAGCATAAAAAGTGCCCACATTTGAATTGCTATTAATTGCAGTTTGGCACCGTTGTAGATAACAGTTTCCGTTTTCGATCTTGACCTACTATGTTTTGCCTGTTTCTCTCGTCACTCAAGATTCAGATCTCTAGCCTACATTAGTATACAAATCCAGATTTCACATTGCGTCATGCTAATAGTGAGTGAGTGTAGTTAGTTGTGTACAGTGTGTACACATAGCAAGCATAATTAGGTCTCCCTTTTTAACCCATCATTATCCTAGCAGCAGCCAATTAGCTACATTAATTCCATGTGAATAAACGTGATAATCTGACGGGCAATTTGAAATGATTTGACACGTCCCCATGAGAGCACATTTCTATGTTATCAGTTCATCAGGATAGCTCCTTCTCCTTCTCCTTCTCCTTTTTCTCCTCCTTCCCCTCCTTCTTCTCCTCCGATTGAGTCTTGTTATCGTAAGCACTTGACATGTAATATATATATCGTAATTGCGCTTTCCAGAACATTCTTAGTATTTCAGAGTGTACACACTCATTTTTACTACTTCTTCGTTTTGACGCACGCATCCTATAGTGTACGTTGAGATATATATTCCGTTGTACAATATTTGTGTACACTTTAGTAGTCATGTTGTGTACGTACAGTATGTTAATATTATATATCCGTGCCTACAACAATCTAATATAATATTTCTAGCTTATATACAGATTGGGGGTGTGTGCCATAGCTTCAACATGGGACGTGTGTGCCATTAAGTCAGTACTAAACAACTTGTGTAGTAATAATTCCGTCAGTATATAGGCGCGTCCTTGTACACCTATTATTTCTTCAGAAGACCTAATTATCTTTTTATTTCTGCAGTAGGTACTCACTCGGTTTAGGTAGTGTCATTTATTGTCAGTCAAGATCCTATATTTCGCCTTCTATTGACAGATCCTGTCCCCTTAATCTTAGTATATTACGCATAGGTATAAATCGGAAAATTGCGTGTAAATTGTATTGTGTATAGATGTATACAATGTATTGTTTACAGGCCATATAGCTACCGTGTATGCTGGTACATTTTGTAAATCTTTGTACGTGAATCTACAAATCATAATCACTCATGAATCATGAAAACTGTATGGCGATATCCGAGCAATACAAACCGTCAATAAACTTGTTTTCTTGTCTGATATCAGCCCATCTTTTAATTTGATCTTCATCCTACACGGGAATATTTCCCCATGATCCGACAACATATTCTTGCTACTTGCTGTTCCTTTCATTCAGACTGTTCTTGAATCGGGTATTTTAGAATCAAGATTTGTACGATTTTGACAGGAAATAAAGTCATCATATGATGTGACAAGCGAACCGCGTCACATTTAAAACTTAGAAACTCAAATATTCAGATTTTCTCATGACTGCTAAGTACTCTCCAGTCTCAAATGAACGCGAGGGGAGACGAATGCGGTTTTTTGGTTTTTACAGCAGTGGGGGACAGTTATTGATTAATACCCTCCCTGTTAATAAGAGAAATTTAAAAATTGTGAAAGATCTTGATAAATCAAATGAAAATTTCTATTCTTTTGTTAAAATTTGTCAGTAATTAAGCAGAAATCTAAAAGCTTTGACAACGTTCTTTTTGTCACAATCACGTTCTTTTTGTCAGATTTATTTTGATAATGACTTTATCACCCCTGACGTTCTCACGGCTTTTTGAAGCATTCAAATTCACCCCCACTCTATTGGAAACCGTCCCTATATACATTTTTGAGAAACCTACACAGGCAGACAGTAATTACAGCCCCTGTCTATTTAATACTGAAGAGGACTGACTAATCTCATTGAACAAGGCACTAACAAACTGCGGTTTAGGCAAAATTAATAATTATTGGTGATTGATTTCCCCCGGCTTGCGGCAGCCTGCACCAAAAATATTCAAAATATTTATGAAATGTGAATAATTACCTTATTATGTTAGACATCACATAACAAGTGGGTAATGAACAGAAACTCTGTTTCGTCAAGTTCTTATTACTGCATTTCACAGCAAGATACAGGTTTTAAAAACCTGCACAGTACGATATCAGAAGAGCTTAATAACATAATTATTCCTGTAAGTACAGCGGAGGTTAAGATGCGTGTGGTGGCAAGATGCGTGTGGTGGCATCTTGCCAAGAACTCACGAAGTTTCCTGCTCGCTCTAACGTCAGGATTATATTATTTATCAACACTCAGCCTTTCTAGATAAACACTGATTAATGAGCAGGAGGATCCATCGAGCTGCCGCCTAAGAAGATTCACATTTCACTGTGCAACTTGTTTTTATTACAGTGTACTGTACTCGAACACTCCCTACTGCACAGTGTACACAGTAGCAGCTGTGTACAGTGAATGCACTCTTCATTCGCTTTCAGCTTTTAAATGTGTTTTGAATTTGAGTACATCTGAACTGCGTTTACCGAGTGGTTTTTGGTGACTCAGGCTTAAATTACCGCATTTCTGACTTCAGTATTTTGGTTTCGTTTCATTTTACGTAACGACCCTCTTCAAGCGCTTAAGTGATGCATCGTAGGTGAGTTTTATTGCTATACTGTTACTAAGTCAACGATATCTATTGCTAGTGTAATAAGTGTTCTATTTAAACTATTTAAACATTTCAAGAGTTGCAGCTGTTGTGAAAATTCATTGTATTCACCATTAAACTTGAATAAACGCTTCACAAACACACTGAAAATCCAAATCATTATGCAGCCATCTAAAACAACAGTTAACACTGTACGAGTGTTGGCAATTCATGTTGTTTTGAGAACATTATACTCCTTTTACTGGTTGATCAGAGTACGGTGCTTCTTTAGTGTGGTTCGTAGATAAAAATAATCGTTAAAATTGTATAAGTAAGAAAATTCTAACCTTGGTGCTTGACAGAAGTAGAAGTTTCTTCTTTATATTTTCTTGGTTCCTTGAGTCCTTTCACCACTTGTAATTCGACATCCATGATCTTCCGGTTCAATTGGACCCGTGAACTGAAGTAAAAGTGAAGTAATTATATACTGTAGTTTTCCTTTTAATTCATATTTAGGTTGTCTCAGTACCAAACACATCGCAATAAACAGGTCAACGAATCTCGCTCAATGTACGCTTATAAAATCAGGCGGCTAATGTATAGCCTAGTAAATCGTGTGCAAAGTTCGTCAGAAATGCCGCGAATTCGAGAGAAATATGAAAATCATTCTGCGATTTCCGAGTCGTGCGGCACTGCATGTACGTACGTGGATTAGATACTGTTAAAACAGTATCGCGTAGGAATGAATGGCTGTCGTGTGGAACATTCAAAGGGCGTTCTCGCAGAACTCGCGAACTTCTGGTAACAATGTTGCGATGTATGGGCCTCTCGTTGTAATATATCTAAGTGAATCATGGACACATAGTTCCTAGGCAGCTTAGTAGCTTACCATCCGGACCAAGACCGAGCAGGAACTGTGCAGGAACAAGCCGTATAAGTGTATAAGTATTAAGTAGCTGTAGCTATACCCAGATACATGTACATGTACATGGGAGGTTTTTAGATGGGACTTTTCCAAACAATGACTACTGCTTATTGTTTACTTTCGCTCACCCTTGTTTGTTTGTTTGTTTGCAAAGTTTACTTGGCATGTATTTGGAAACAATGGTCATGGAGTTTATGTTACCTGTTGTTACTCTGCTTAACATTGTTATAGTTGCTTAATGTCAATCTAGATCGTGCTACACGTCAGCATTAGAATTGTCAATTATCATGTGCAATTTGGACTATTGTAGTAACAGCTGTTGAATTATGTTTACTTTTGTTTGGCGTCCGTTGGCCACATTTTAATCTAAAGTTAATGTTTGGCTGGCACTCACGTTATTGCTCATTGCCTGAAATATAGATAAAGACAATTAATGCACCTTTCAATTTCAATCCAGAGGCCTGATTATAATTTCGTCATTTTGACCCTCATTTGGATCCCATTTCATTGGGATTTGTGGGTCAGGCCCCAGGTGGATCAATAAGTATATCGTGGCTGCATCCCAAATCCTTATCATTCTATCTGCCATGGGGTTGTGCGGGATTTTTGGGCTGTAATGGGTTATGGGGGCGTAATGGGTTGGTAGTGGGTTTCAGAGTGGAATTGTTGAGGTTGTGAATTTATTATTTTGCTGCTTGAATAGTTCAGAGATTGAATTATCCCTGAATTCTATAATAATGTCATAGTGCTTTTAATTGAAACTCAATCATTGGCTTAGATAACAATACGGTATCAGGGAATTAGAATTGGCGTGATGGTCAAAATTACATTTGTAATGACAGATCCAAGCATAAAAAAGTTTGAAGAATTCATTAAATCAATTGTTTTGTGTTATTTGTTTGTGTCACTCTGCACTGAGTACATGTGTCAATCGTGCAAGTATGACATTTTACATTTACTGCCCCTGTTTTTAGAACTGTCATGTTTTGCTTACAATTTTTAAAGAAAAGCATCCCAATTCGCCCCACTAGGCGCTCCTGTTGCATTTCAAGAATCTTGAAAAGTTGAATTGGCAGTTGAGGTATAAATAAGGTTAACTCATCAGGTCATATAATTATGATTTCTGGAATTCACATAAAATCCTATGTTTGAATGATGAATGTCAAAGCCCTAGATCGCCATGGGTTAGAGAGATAAATTAAAATTAGCCTCAAAGAAACCGGGCCAAATAATTTCACCTTGACAATCAAACTAATAAAAACCTTATTTTGATGGTATATAAGCCAGTCAAAATTTAAATTATGACTTTCTGATTTATATTTCATAAACATAATCTTTGGGATAATTTGGACACCAGACGTGACTAGATGGAAAGTGGTGGCAAGAAGTAAAGAGGATTTTATAATATTATGATAAAATGACGGCGGCATACTTGGCAACCGGCCAAGCAACATATAAATAAATGGTCGTTATGTTATGTCATGTCAGGTTGTTTGTTTGGACTAGGGTGTTCGGTACTGAAATACAAAACTTCTTCAACCAGTGCCAGACACTGTCTAACTAAAAGTGCCTAAACTAAAAGTCCAACTTAGTGGTTTTTATAACACAGTTTGAGGTTCGTTATCGCCTATGGTATAATATGGACGAGAATATTTTCTTGAATTATGCACTATTTGAAGTATGTATTGCTTTCTTCTTTTTTGATTTTTGTAGTATTTCTAAATGGGACGGATTGGTCTCCTGAATTTAACTCTTCGGGCATTTAATAAAAAAAACATTTCTATCATATTATAATATGGCCTAACTTATTTAGATTATCAGCCATGACACTATTTTTGACACTCCCATTCAGACATCACACTACCATTCTAACATGACACTCCCATTCTAACACGCCCATTCTGCCATGTCACTCCCATTCAGACATGACACTCCCACTCTAACATGACACTCCCATTCTAACATACCTAACATTACACTCCCACTCTAACATGACACTCCCATTCTGCCATGTCACTCCCGTTCTGACATGACAACCCCATTCTAACATGTCACTCCCATTCTAACATGACACTCCCATTCTGACACTCCCATTCTGACATGACACTCCCATTCTAACATGACACTCCCATTCTAACATGACACTCCCATTCTAACATGACACCCCATTCTAAAATGAACTTATTTTAACAGCACGCCCCTACATGACACCCCTTTGCAAGTTTAATCGTTACGTTTCCGACCTTATAAATGGTTGCTACGGGAATATTGTTGTTGCTTTTATATTCCTCCTCTGATAAACTTTACTTTGTAAAAATGGACTTTTATTCATAATTGGCCACAAGGACCAAAAATAAGGCTGAAAACTGCTTTTTCCCCATGTGACTGCATTCCAGAGAGAGTAGGTACTCGATTCAAATAATGATGCATTTATACACAGAGTCTTCCCGAAGTCCAATTGAGCTTTAATAAGCCTTTGTTAAATGAATAAATTTTAGGACCTTGAATTTGGTGACAGAGCCGGTAGGGCCGGATTTGTCCTAAACCAGCTATGCAGTATTGCAGTTTCATAGTCCACTCGGCCACCAAAGCAAGACTATGCTCGAGCAATAAAGCAATGAAAAACTTCCATGCCCGTTCTTGGCAAAATTTCAGTGGTCAGTGCACATCAAAATTTACATTTTACTGACTAAGCTGAAACTAAGTAATTCGATGTTGTTCTCTCTTCAACATTGAATCAAAAGATACAAATGTACTCACAGAGAATAAGTCAACGGCATGTTTATGAGTTTTTATTTGAACCGTGGACGCATAGCTTTTTCGTGAATTTTCAATAGATCACTAGATAGAGTAGGTACGTGGCCTTAGTTATTGCATCTCATTATTGCATCTCATTATTGCCTCAGTTAATTAATTTATAGTTAATCAGCTAATCTTATTGAATAATTAGTATTTTTATTGTACGTTAATCACTTTAATTTAACTAGTATAGTATAAGATATTTCCAGTGTATGGGAAGGCATGGCTTGGGCGAGTGTTGCTGATATAGAAGAACAGAAGAACATTAAATGTACTTCTATACCGGCTGTTGTTATTGTTCATTGCTACAGTACGATGCCCGTCTCAAGGCGTGGCAGCCAATAGTAAAGCCTTTCATTGCTTTCAGGTGTTTTTACATTATTGTCTGGGTTGTTTATGGCCAATTTACCCACTTAAAAACCCACTAAGGATATCCGTATGCAAGTTATCTTTTCCTCGTAACTACAGAAGCTTTAAAGATAGGATAAACTGGAATCATGCTATCATATTTCTTCATATTTCGACATTCTATAGGTAACAGCTTTTATATTGAGTAGACTTAGACTTAGAGAAGGGGTTAAGCTAGCCTGTCGGTACCCTTCATAGGGATAAGTTCACGAGCTCTGACTGCTGTGAATGCAGTACCTAGTCCAACTTTTACTTGTATTGGCGCAAAAGCTAGATAATGCTATAATGTAAAAGAGCATTAATATGCCAACTGACATGACAACTGGCCCAATTCCTGGCGCCTCGCAGCTCCAGGAATGAAGGATATCATGTCCAATTCAATATTTACAGGGTGCAAAAGTCCGAATACAGATTGTGCACACAAACGGTTAGAGAGTGACATAATATGCGATTTATTATTTTCAACGATCGACTATTAATTGAAAATTAAATTCTAAGAATCTAAGCATACTCCAAAAATCAAAATTGCCCACATTTGAATTGCAATTTGCAGTTGGCACCGTTGTAGATAACAGTTTCCGTCTTCGACAGTAAATCACTCAATCTTTACTATGTTTTGCCTGTTTCTCTCGTCACTCAAGAATCAGATCTCCAGCCTACATTAGTACACAAATCCAGATTTCACATTGCGTCATGCTAATAGTGAGTGAGTGTAGTTAGTTGTGTACAGTGTGTACACATAGCAAGCATAATTAGGTCTCCCTTTTTAACCCATCATTATCCTAGCAGCAGCCAATTAGCTACATTAATTCCATGTGAATAAACGTGATAATCTGACGGGCAATTTGAAATGATTTGACACGTCCCCCAGTGCACATTTCTATGTTATCAGTTTATCAGAGGCTCCTTCTACTCCTCCTCCTCCTTTTCCTCCGATTGAGTCTTGTTATCGTAAGCACTTGACATGTAATATATATCGTAATTGCGCTTTCCAGAACATTCTTAGTATTTCAGAGTGTACACACTCATTTTTACTACTTCTTCGTTTTGACGCACACGGCTATAGTGTACGTTGAGATATTCCGTTGTACAATATTTGTGTACACTTTAGTAGTCATGTTGTGTACGTACGGTATGTTAATATTATATCCGTGCCTACAACAATCTAATATAATATTTCTAGCTTATATACAGATTGGGGGTGTGTGCCATAGCTTCAACATGGGACGTGTGTGCCATTAAGTCAGTACTAGACAACTTGTATAGTAATAATTCCGTCAGTATAGGCGCGTCCTTGTATACCTATAATACAGTCAAAATTGGATTTAAAAGTGGACAAATTCTACACCAAGCGATTTTTGCATGGATTCTATAGTTTTTGCATGAAAATCGATCTAACAACTTTCCACCTCTCCGGAGTGTGGAAAGTGCCGAAAAATCGATTTTTAGCCGAGGCGCAGCCGACTGATATGTAAAAATCGTATCTCGGCTCAGGAAGGTCGTAGACTTCATCTTGGGCGGAAAATGTGCGCAATGAGCATGTTTATAGACAATTATTAACAAAAATATGCCCTCAAATGCTCAGGAACGGAGTTACGGGCGAAAAACAGATTTTTTGGGCAGGCGCAAGACCTGCATAAGGCGAATTTTGTATCTCAGTCCAGGAAGGTCGTAGAGACTTCATCTTGGGCGGAAAATGTGCGCAATGAGCATGTTTATAGACAATTATTAACAAAAATATGCCCTCAAATGCTCAGGAACGGAGTTACGGGCGAAAAACAGATTTTTTTGGGCAGGCGCAAGACCTGCATAAGGCGAATTTTGTATCTCAGTCCAGGAAGGTCGTAGAGACTTCATCTTGGGCGGAAAATGTGCGCAATGGCCATGTTTATATACAATTGTCAACAAAAATTTGCCCTAAAATGCTCAGGAATGGAGTTGCCGGGCGAAAAACAGATTTTTTTGGGCAGTAAGACCTGCTTAAGGAGAATTTTGTATCTCAGTCTAGGAAGGTCAGAAACTTCATCTTAGGCGGAAAATGTGCGCAATGGCCATGTTTATATACAATTGTTGACAAAAATATGCCCTAAAATGCTCAGGAACGGAGTAACGGGCGAAAAACTAATTTTTGGCAGCTAACAGGCCTGATATAGAAGATTTTCTATATTGGTCCAGACATTTATTCAGTCCTGTATGGTCTTAGTCTTAGTAAAACAGCCAGGGTCGGTTTAATCGGCCAGGCCGGTGGCAGCCATGCTGAGCATGGAGACTATCCCTAATACGCTAGGCTAAGGGTGAACTCCTGGGTGGTTTTTAGGCCACCCTACTGCCAGGGATATCTCAGCTGAGCAGCCAGCCGTTCCTGGATCCCCTCTGGACCGGCGGGCTGCCAACGCCCGTGGCAACAATCAGACTGCAAAAGCAAGACAAGGCTTGCCTGCAGATTAAGTCACTAAGTCAGAGATCTGCCAAAGGCGGCTATACGCACCACCTCTCTTTGTCTAGATGATTCACTGGGAGGTCTGACCCAGCCAGACTGTGTAAATATTATTCCCACTGATTGGGATTTAACTGGACTCAATGGGCAAAGCCCAGTCCTTTATGGTGGTTAATCGTTAGGTACCTCGTTTAGACACATTTCTGTACTCTCTTCCTACTTCCTGAGTTGACCATTCCAATTATTTTCTGCTCAGCCGAAGTCTCTATGGTGTACGAAATTTCATGTCAGGATACTTCATCTCCCTGTCCTGACGCTAAACATCACCCTATAACCTTACCCCGAATCCTCACTCTTACTCATACGCTAACCATTACCCTAACCCAGATCCTTACCTTTGCGTGGGGTTGAAATATTACAAGATAAAGTGCCGTGAGATGAAATGTCATGAGATCAAATGTCCGTTACCCGTCTCTTTTACTGGACAGTGATTATATGAAAATCGTCTCAAACCATCGCCAAATTTCATTTTCGCCTATAACTTTCTTCCTGAGAATTTCAGGGCACATGTTTATCCTTTTACTCTTTTATCAGCAAGTCGTACAGAATAAACATGGCCATTGCGCTTATTTTCCAGCCCAAGATGAACTCTACAACCTTCCTGGACTGAGATACAGAATTGGCCTAAATCAGGTCTTGTGTTGGCCCAAAAAATCAGTTTTTCGCCCGTTACTCCGTTCCTTAGCATTTTAGGGCATATTTTTGTGAACAATTGTATATAAACATGGCCATTGCACATTTGCCACCCAAGATGAAGTCTCTACGACCTTCCTGGACTGAGATACAAAATTCGCCTTATGCAGGTCTTGTGTTGGCCCAAAAATCAGTTTTTCGCCCATTACTCCATTCCTTAGCATTTAAGGCATATTTTTGTGAACAATTGTATATAAACATAGCCATTGCACATTTTCCGCCCAAGATGAAGTCTCTACGACCTTCCTGGACTGAGATACAAAATTCGCCTAAATCAGGTCTTGCATTGGCCCAAAAATCAGTTTTTCGCCCGTTACTCCGTTCCTTAGCATTTTAGGGCATATTTTTGTGAACAATTGTATATAAACATGGCCATTGCGCACATTTTCCGCCCAAGATGAAGTCTCTACGACCTTACTGGACTGAGATACAAAATTCGCCTTATGCAGGTCTTGCGCCTGCACAAAAAATCTGTTTTTCGCCTGTAACTCCGTTCCTGAGCATTTTAGGGCATATTTTTGTTGACAATTGTATATAAACATGCTCATTGCGCACATTTTCCGCCCAAGATGAAGTCTCTACGACCTTCCTGAGCCGAGATACGATTTTTTACATATCAGTCGGCTGCGCCTCAGCTAAAAATCGATTTTTCGGCACTTTCCACACTCCGGAGAGGTGTGGAAAGTTGTTAGATCGATTTTTCATGCAAAAAACTATAGAATTCATGCAAAATCGCTTGGTGTAGAATTTGTCCACTTTTTACCCCTTTTTGAGGCAGATTTGACTGTATTACTATTATTTCTTCAGAAGACCTAATTATCTTTTTATTTCTGCAGTAGGTACTCACTCGGTTTAGGTAGTGTCATTTATTGTCAGTCAAGATTGTATATATCTCCTTCCATTAACAGATCCTGTCTCAATAATTTTAGTTTTACGACGCGTAGGTATGTTGGTATCGGAAAATGGCGTGTAAATTGTATTGTGTATTAGATGTATACAATGTATTGTTAACAGGCCATACCTACCGTGTATGCTGGTACATTTTGTAAATCTTTGTACGTGAATCTACAAATCATAATCACTCATGAATCATGAAAACTGTATGGCGATATCCGAGCAATACAAACCGTCAATAAACTTGTTTTCTTGTCTGATATCAGCCCATCTTTTAATTTGATCTTCATCCCATACATAAGAATATTTCCCCATGATCCGATAATCCCGATAACATATTCTTGCTGTTCCTTTCATTTAGACTGTTCTTGTATCAGGTATTTTTGAATCTAGACTTGTACGATTTTGACAGAAAATAAAGTCATCATATGATGTGACAAGCGAACCGCCAACCGCGTCACATTTAAAACTTAGAAATTCATAAATTCAGAATTTGTCAGGAAGTCAGGACCGCTAAGTACTCTTCAGTCTCAAATGAACGCAGGGGGGGGGGGAAGGGAGACGAATGCATTATTTTGGATTTTACTACAGTGGGGGACAGTTATTTAATACCCTCCCTGCTAAAGAGAAATTTAAAAATTTTGAAAATTTCTATTCTTTTGTTAAAATTTTTCAGTAATTAAGCAGAAATCTGAAAGCTTTGACAACGTTCTTTTCGTCACAATCACGTTCTTTTTGTTAGATAATGACTTTTTTAACCCTTTCCCCGAATTACCACCAACAAAATCTTGTGGTTTTGGTCCATCTAAATTCTAAACGCTTGGGTCATGGTTAAATAGTGTCTATCATCCGTTTTTTTTAAATCTCATTGCGGCCAAAATTCCGCGAAGGGTGAGGCAGAACCCCGTCGCGGGTTGGAGGCTTAAGGCTAACTTATGATAAGCAATCACCCGCGCCGACGTCCTACACCACCCGAGCGGAATTTTGGTGGCATCATATGTATTCTGTACAAAAAGACACCGGATCTATAGTCCTGGCCAGGGCTAAAATTTAAAGGTAACGCCCGGTGCTTAAAAAAGGAGCAAGACAGCGATACATATCATAGAAACCAAATAAAAAAAATAGGGTCAAAAGTTAGATAAGTAAAATGAGGAGAAAAACAAAACATAAAAAAGAGCGCAGGGATAGCTGCTACTCAGATGAAGGTAGGTAGAGAAGTGGAAATGAAACTGTGCAAAACACTTTTGCACTCCGCTCCAAAGCTAGGGTTATGAAAAGTCCAATTCTATTCTTTTCTTTCCTTTCTATTTTTTTGTTTTTTAAACATTGTTTCTTTTATCATCCGAATTTAATGCATTAATCGTGTCAATAAACAATTCGGCCTGCGGCCTCATAGTTAATTGCACTGATTAATGCATACAATCCGGATGATAAACCCTTTGCTCACCCCTGACGTTCTCACAGCTTTTTGAACCATTCAAATTCAACCCCCCCCCCCCCACTCTATTGGAAACCGTCCCTATATACATTTTTACATTTTTGAGAAACCTACACAGGCAGACAGTAATTACAGCCCCTGTCTATTTAAGACTGAAGAGGACTGACTAATCTCATTGAACAAGGCACAAACAAACTGCGGTTTAGGCAAAATTAATAATTATTGGTGATTGATTTCCCCCGGCTTGCGGCAGCCTGCACCAAAAATATTCAAAATATTTATGAAATGTGAATAATTACCTTATTATGTTAGACATCACATAACAAGTGGGTAATGAACAGAAACTCTGTTTCGTCAAGTTCTTATTACTGCACTTCACAATAAGATACAGGTTTTAAAAACCTGCACAGTACGATATCAGAAGAGCTTAATAACATAATTATTCCTGTAAGTACAGCGGAGGTTAAATCACATCGATATGATATTTTATAATTAAACTGCATGTGGTGGCATCTTGCCAAGAACTCACGAAGTTTCCTGCTCGCTCTAACGTCAGGATTATCTTATTTATCAACACTCAGCCTTTCTAGATAAACACTGATTAATGAGCAGGAGGATCCATCGAGCTGCCGCCTAAGAAGATTCACATTTCACTGTGCAACTTGTTTTTATTACAGTGTACAATACTCGAACACTCCCTACTGCACAGTGTACACAGTAGCAGCTGTGTACAGTGAATGCACTCTTCATTCGCTTTCAGCTTTTAAATGTGTTTTGAATTTGAGTACATATTCTGAACTGCGTTTACCGAGTGGTTTTTTGGTGACTCAGGCTTAAATTACCGCATTTCTGACTTCAGTATTTTGGTTTCGTTTCATTTTACGTAACGACCCTCTTCAAGCGCTTAAGTGATGCATCGTAGGTGAGTTTTATTGCTATACTGTTACTAAGTCAACGATATCTATTGCTAGTGTAATAAGTGTTCTATTTAAACTATTTAAACATTTCAAGAGTTGCAGCTGTTGTGAAAATTCATTGTATTCACCATTAAACTTGAATAAACGCTTCACAAATACACTGAAAATCCAAATCACTATGCAGCCATCTAAAACAACAGTTAACACACGAGTGCTGGCAATTCATGTTGTTTTGAGACCATTATACTACTTTTACTGGTTGATCAGAGTACAGTGCTTCTGGAGTGTGGTTCGTAGATAAAAATAATCATTAAAATTGTATAAGTAAGAAAATTCTAACCTTGGTGCTTGGCAGAAGTAGAAGTATCTTCTTTATATTTTCTTGGTTCCTTGAGTCCTTTCACCACTTGTAATTCGACATCCATGATCTTCCGGTCAATTGGACCCGTGAACTGAAGTAAAAGTGAAGTAATTATATACTGTAGTTTTCCTTTTAATTCATATTTAGGTTGTCTCAGTACCAAACACATCGCATTAAACAGGTCAACAAATTTTGCTCAATGTACGCTTATAAAATCAGGCGGCTAATGTATAGCCTAGTGAATCGTGTGCAAAGTTCGTCAGAAATTCCAGATATTCGAGAGAAATATGAAAATGATTCTGCGATTTCCGAGTCGTGCGGCACTGCATGTACGTACGTGGATAAAATACTGTTAAAACAGTATCGCGTAGGAATGAATGGCTGTCGTGTGGGAATTTCAGAGGGCGTTCTCGCAGACCTTCTGGTAACAATGTTGCGATGTATACGCCTCCTGTTGTAATATATCTAAGTGAATCATGGACATATAGTTCCTAGGCAGCTTAGTAGCTTACCATCCGGACCAAGTCCGAGCAGGAACTGTGCAGGAACAAGCCTTATAAGTGTATAAGGTAGCAGTAGCTATACCCGGATATGTACAATGTATATGGGAGGTTTTTAGATGGGACTTTCCCAAACAATGACTACTGCTAATTGTTTTGTTTTTTCACTTTCGCTCACCCTTGTTTGTTTGTTTGTTTGCAAAGTTTACTTGGCATGTATTTGGAAACAATGGTCATGGAGTTTCTATGTTACCTGTTGTTACTCTGTAACTATGTTAGGTTGCAATCTAGATCGTGAGCTACACGTCAGCATTAGAATTGTCAATTATCATGTGCAATTTGGGCTATTGTACTAACTGCTGTTGAATTATGTTTACTTTTGTTTGGCGTCCGTTGGCCACATTTTAATCTTAAGTTAATGTTTGGCTGGCACTTACGTTATTGTTCATCGCCTGAAATCTAGATAAAGACAATTAATGCACCTTTCAATTTCAATCCAGAGGCCTGATTATAATTTCGTCATTTTGACCCTCATTTGGATCCCATTTCCCATTGGGATTTGTGGTCAGGCCCCAGGGGTGGATCAATAAGTATAATGTGGCTGCATCCCAACCTTATCATTCTATCTGCCGTGGGGTTGGTATGGGATTTTTGGGCTGTAATAGGGTTATGGGGGCGTAATGGGGTTGTAGGTAGTGGGTTTCAGAGTGGAGTTGTTGAGGTTGGGAATTTATTATTTTGCTGCTTGAATAGTTCAGAGATTGAATTCCCATAATAACAATGTCACAGTGCTTTTAATTGAAACTAATCATTGGCTTGATAACAATACGGTATCAGAATTAGAATTGGCGTGATGGTCAAATTACATTTGTAATGACAGATCCTACATAAAAGTTTGAAGAATCTGGCTTCAATCAATTGTTTTGTGTTACTTGTTTGTGTCACCTGCACCGTGTACATGTGTCAATCGTAAGTACGACATTTTACATTTACTGCCCCTGTTTTGTGAACTGTCAGCGTTTTGCTACAATTTTAAAAGGAAAAGCATCCCAATTCGCCCCACTAGGCGCTCCTGTTGCGCATTTCAAGAATCTTGAAAAGTTGAATTGGCAGTTGAGGTATAAATAAGGTTAACTCATCAGGTCATATAATTATGATTTCTGAATTTCACATAAAATCCTACGTTTGAATGATGGAATGTCAAAGCCCTAGATCACATGGGTTAGGAGATAAATTACAAAATTAGCCTCAAAGAAACCGGCCCAAATAATTTCACCTTGACATGATTATCAAACTTCAATAAAACCTTATTTTGATGGTATATAAGCCAGTCAAAATTTAAATTATGACTTTCTGATTTATAATTTATAAACATAATCTATGGGATAATTTGACAGGAAATCACCAGACGTGAGGTTAATAGGAAGTGACGTATGAAGTAAAGAGGATTTCATAATATTAAGGATAAAATGACGGCGGCATACTTGGCAACCGGCCAAGCAACATATAAATAAAATGGTCGTTATGTTATGTCATGTCAGGTTGTTTGTTTGGACTAGGTGTTCGGTAATTACAGAAATACAAAACTTCTTCAACCAGTGCCAAGATACAGTCTAACTAAAAGTGCCTAACTAAAGTCCAACTTAAAGTGCGGTTTTTATAACACAGTTTGAGGTCCGTTATCGCCTATTTTATAATATAAACGAGAATATTTTCTTGAATTACGCGCATCATTTGAAGTATGTATTTGCTTTCTTCTTTTGATTTTTGTAGTATTTCTAAATGGGACGGGATTGGTCTCCGAATTTAACTCCTTCCGCATTTAATAAAAAAACATTTCTATTATATTAGAACCATACCTTAACTTATTTAGATTATCCGCCTGCATGACACTCTTTTTGACACTCCCATTCAGACATCACACTACCATTCTAACATGACACTCCCATTCTAACACGCCCATTCTGCCATGTCACTCCCATCTAACATGACACTCCCATTCTAACATACCTAACATTACACTCCCACTCTAACATGACACTCCCATTCTACGACATGACAACCCCATTCTAACATGTCATTTCTAACATGACACTCTCCCATTCTGACACTCCCATTCTGACATGACACTCCCATTCAACATGACACTTACATTCTAACATGACACTCCATTCTAACATGACACTCCTAACATGACACTCCCATTCTGACACTCCCCATTCTGACATATTCTAACATGACACTCCCATTCTAACATGACACTCCCATTCTGACATGACACTCCCATTCTGACATGTCACTCCCATTCTGACATGACACTCCCATTCTAACATGACACTCCCATTCTAACATGACACTCCCATTCTGACATGTCACTCCCATTCTAACATGACACTCCCATTCTAACATGACACTCCCATTCTAACATGACACTCCCATTCTAACATGACACTCCCATTCTAACATGACACTCCCATTCTAACATGACCCATAACATTCTGACATGACACTCCCATTCTGACATGACACTCCCATTCATTCCCATTCTAACATAACATTCTGCCATGTCACTCCCATTCTGACATGACACTCCCATTCTAACATGTCACTCCCATTCTAACATGACACTCCCATTCTAACATGACACTCCCATTCTAACATGATAACACCCATTCTAACATGACACTCCCATTTATGTCACTCCCATTCTGCCATGTCACTCCCATTCTGACACTCCCATTCTAACATGACACTCTGCCCCATTCTAACCTGACATGACACTCCCATTCTAACATGACACTCCCATTCTGACATGACACTCCCATTCTGACATGACACTCCCATTCTAACATGACACTCCCATTCTAACATGTCACTCCCATTCTGACATGACACTCCCATTCTAACATGACACTCCCATTCTAACATGTCACTCCCATTCTGACATGACACTCCCATTCTGACATGACACGCCCATTCTAACATGACACTCCCATTTTTGACATTACACTCCATTGTAACATGATTCTAACATACCATTCTAACATGTCATTCTAACATGACATGACTAACATGACGCCCATTCTGACATGTCACTCCCATTATGACATGACACTCCCATTTTGACACTCCCACTCTGACATGCCACTCCCATTCTGACATGTCACTCCCATTCTAACATAACACTCCCATTCTGCCATGACACTCCCATTCTGCCATGACACTCCCATTCTAACACGACACTCCCATTCTAACATGCCACTCCCATTCTAACATGACATACCCATTCTGACATAACACTCCCATTCTGACATGACACTCCCATTCTAACATAACACGCCCATTCTGACATGTCACTCCCATTCAGACATAACACGCCCATTCTGACATGTCAACCCCATTCTGACATGACACGCCCATTCTGCCATTTAACATGACCCTCCCACAGCCCGGACACTATGTATGACGTGGCTAACATCTGCAACACAACCTCGGGGGCTCACGGGGGACGAGGGGGAGATGTGGATCTGGCGGCAGCAGCTCGTGGCTCTGTGGGGGCTAAGATAGGGAGCATGTTCGTGCTCTTCTTCCTGCCCTTCTTCCTGGGGCTAATCCCGCTGAAGGCAGCCAAGATGAAGAACGCAGCACGGTACACCAGTATCGCTAACTGCTTCGGGGGAGGAGTCTTCTTTGGGACGTGCTTCATGCATCTTATACCAGAGGTGGGTTCAAGAAGGGGTGGGCCTGCTTACCAGGCCAGGAGAGGGTCTTTTGGCCAAGGCAAGCCCTCCCGGATGGGACAAGGGTCTCGTTCCTCCCCGGTTCAATAGTGGGTCAATAGTGGGACAGTGGGTCATAGAGCGATCTAAAACGCGAGTCTTTGTGTGTTCCATACCTTTCATTAAACAGGGGGCGAACTTGCTAAATATATTGGAGCTGATTATCATTTAGTTATTCTTGATTCCTTTTCCATCGTGTTCAGTTCACACATTAAATCATTTCTCTAATTCTAGCGTTTATTTTGGAAGGCATTAATTAAAGAATTAAGAAGGTATTGATTCATTATAAAGATCGGTGATTTTCAGGTGGCAATAGAGATAAATCTGTGGCGCAACACAGTAGACAATGCCTTGGTCCAATCCCTTCCCATAGCCGAGATCTTGGAGTGCATCGGCTTTGTTCTCATCATGCTAGCTGAAAGTGTGGTCTCTTCAATGGGACATGGACATTCCCATGCCGGTCACGAGGTAAATCACTTGAAATTCTAACAACAGTACAGAGATAGTATAGCTTCCCCACAAATAGCCAATTAAATATGTAGTCATGATACCTAGAAATTGAATCGTATTGAGCTACTACTGATGTATAAAGTCCTGGCGAGGGGACAAAATATTTCAGAGTTTCTTCAAAATACTAGACTTCAGCTTGTACAATGATATATTTCAGCCCCTACCAGAAGAAGATGAAAATGAAGAGGAGGCTACAGAGAAACTAGCACTGAAATCAAATGGTGAGAGATGGTGCCCTCTGTGGCATTCTTCTTGGCCCATTTAAATTTAACTGTGAATTGAACTCTCAAACTGTTATTCTCAAAATGGTATGCCGAAATTCCAGAAGTCCAGACCATAACGAATTTTACTCTCTTAGGTCATACTTCAGCGGACGAAGGTGGTCCGAGCACGCAAAGTAATTCAGAAACACCCCCCGAAACGGTAGAATATTCCAAATAATTTCAATTCTTTTAGTTTTCTCACGCTAAATTCTAATCTAACTTCTTATGAACTCTAGAACTGTTTGTAACGTAGTGAATTAGGCGACTTCCAAGAACGCCATCTGATTTATTTCCACACGGATCAGCCATTTATCATACGTACGTGATTGTGATTTAACGTAAATCCACGTTCGTACATTGGGCCGTGCGAATCATAAATTCCAGAATGATGCCCATTTCTTGAACATGCAACACGTGTCCTCTGTAAGCCTTTACTACCTTCTAAACACATCCAATGATTCATTATAGCGGAGTAAAAGTGTCGGAGTACTGATATTTGCACTGGCAATACACTCGGTGTTCGAAGGACTTGCCATAGCGGTGGAAGCCAGAACCTCGGTCTTCCTCCAACTAGCTGGCGCTATCCTCATTCACAAGTGTGTCGTGGCGTTCGCTGTCGGTACGAGGCTCATAGAGGCGGGACTAAAACTTAAATGGTAAGTCGGAGAAGTTGTCCGGTTCACGCGAGAGAATTTCTCAGCCACACACTTATTTTTCTATTCCTTTTGTTCGTCATCTTTTTGAGGGACATGAAGATCAACTGAATAACGACTTTTAAAAAGCAATGAACCTCTGAATACACTGACAGAGTAAAAACCTTCCTGTTTTATCTTTTAATTAGTAAATTGATGAATGGGGGCGGAAGAAACTTAAACTTAAATGGGGTATATTAGTGAACATGTCCATATTCTGTATCAGCATGCCAATAGGAATGGCAATAGCCATGTTAATCCTGGAGACCCTTTCTATGTCTTCAGAAACGACTCTAGCATTAGTATCAGGTAAAACTTCCAATTTCATGTGATTCAATTTATTGCCTTATGAGCACATTTTGATAATCAACCGAACAGCTGAAGGTCCTTTCACACATTTTCACTTTTGGTCCAGCTTTGAAAGCCTTTGGTCAAAAGGCCGGTTGAAATAGTTCTTAAATAATACATTGTTAACATCACGGTATTCTCTCATGATGGAATCGTTCATGGCTCCTATAAAATTTACTACCTCACAGGTTTAATACAAGGGCTAAGTACAGGCTTCTTCTTGTACATAACGTTTGTGGAAATGATATGTGACGAGATGAGGAACGGAAAGGATCTTCTGATAAAGGCAAGTTTTACTCAGTAAAGTTGATTGGAGACCAGGGGTCAGAGTAGGGTCAAAACTACAAAATTCAGTACTATTTTAAGTTTTGATGACTTTTTCACGAATCGCTCATGCTTAATAAAGCTAGAAGTATAACACTTCTGATAAAGGTGCTGTTTCTCTCGCTAGGAATAACAATAATAGGGATATCTACAATAGTACACAACTACAGCGACGTGAAGGCCAACGAATAAAGTAGATAATACTACGTTTCTATGTTGGAACAGCAGCAGTCAGCAGTGTTCCAGCTATATACGTCCAGAGAGGAGATTGTTACAGCGATTATATAGAAAGATGGAAGGAAGATTGAAATTTGAGAAATTAGCAAGTTGGCCGAAAAGGAACTTAACAACCTTAATAAGTTATTAATCGAATAGCATTTATTTTCACCAAACACGCATCAAAATTAAAAATAAGGAAATTTCCTGATCAGTGTACATAATTCTGAATGTCCTCTAATTTTATGTCAAATATCTGGAAGGAGTATGGATTAAACAGGATTAATACAATAAGGAGGAGTATTAATGCTATAAATCCATTCAAGTGTTTCATAAATTCTTAGTTAATAATTGTTTCCACTTATTAAACAGAAACGATTGATTAGGATATAATTGTTAGAACCTAATTTATTATAGAACTAAAGAATTAATTATTTCTATGATTCGCACGAAAATATCAGTTATCAAGGCGAATAATCCTCAATCTAAAGATTTCACCTTATGAAGCTGACCAGCAAGATAAAAGTACAAAATCAAGATTCAGTGTGCTATAGGCAGTGTCCTATGCAGTTTTGCTGCTTAAACTTAAAGCAGTGCAGAGTAAGATTAAACTAAATCTTTATTAAATCTTTATCCTTTGATTATTTTAATCCATGTTTGAATCGTCAGATAACAGATTTTAAAGAAATAAATTTTTACAGTATATCGATAAATTAAAATATTACGGGAAATCGTTATCTAAAGAAAAATGATGGACTTTATATTCGTGAAATTTATACCTTATCAGTATCATCGACACCAGTTCTTAAATATTGAATGGTATAATTCAGTATATGTCAATTTAACTCATTATATATTTCGTAGCCATAATTCCATTTGTCAACAGTTTTTATTTTTAATGACCCTAGTTTTATTTTACGCCCTCTATAATTTTACGTAAACACTGAAAATGACAAGATATAACGGCCGTGTTCTAGGTTTCACTTAACAAACAAATATCTGGCTTCTTTTCCCTATTTCTACCAAAAAAGATATCGACTGGTTAACAATACTGGGCATAAGGGATCGTTTACATATTCGAAGGTATCACCTAGGGGAGGGAAGTTCTTTCAAATGATTACGTTTGATTACGGGGAGGGGTTTGGTGGTTGATTACTTAATCAAAATATCCGATTTTGACACAATTTTGAAATGTTTTGTCACCCCTCCCCTTCTGACGTATTTTTACCAAATTTTCAGAAAACCAACTCAAAATCACCATTTTCGAAACTTTATTTTTCAAAAATGACCTCAATATTTTAGTGAATTTTTCCCAAGTTGAAACATCAATTTTAATTTATTTCAGATGATCCATTTTCTTCACATTTTAATGGCTGCAAAAAGGTTCGGGGGGGTAATATCATGATTATTGCAAAATATTCTCCTAGATCAAAAGGGGGGGCTTGGATTACGTTTGAAATTATCCTTAGAATGACAAAATTTCAAAAATTGATTACATCATCATAGTGAACGATCCCTCCCCTGTCATACCGTTGAAAAATTCTACTGAAACTGAGTTTGAGTATTCAGAAAATAAAACACTTTAAAAACACTTTTTTATAACCATTTGTGCAGACCGCTCGATTGAAAAAGGGCTCGATAAAGACGCGTGGAATTGTGTGCTTTTGACGGAATTTATAAATCCGCGCGTCTTTATCGAGGCCTCAGTCAATCGAGCGGTCTGCACACATACTGCGTTATATTACGGACGGTACGTATATCGAACTTGCCTACCTCAATTACAGTTGATTGAGTAGCTCTTTGGAACGAACTGTTACTTTTGAGACTAACTCCGAGAGCCATGGTTTACTGGATGAAGATTCCACGCTCCTCTCCCTTCCTTTCGTGCTCTCATCGCAAAGACATCATCACAGCTCAGACATGACATGAATTAGCTGCGGGTAGATGATTATCATCATACAATTCAACAAAGAAATAGAAGATAATACTAATACCATACACAGGTGACGCAATCTAAAGTCCCATCTAAATAGCTGTATGGGCATATATTTTGACACATAAAAAACACTGAACGTCGATTCTATAATCCAGGGATCAGAGTGGAGAGGGAAGACTAAGAGACTATAAAATATATATACACGGCCGTGTTGTTTTCGCGCGTGCTGTATACGTATAACCATCACTGATGGAGTTACGAAACCAGAGATGGAGTTATATAAACACGCGCGAAAGTCTCTCTCTAGAAACTCCATCAGTAGATTTCAAAACTCCATCAGTAGATTTCGAAAGTCCATCTCTAGATTTATATTCGGATTCTGACACGCTGAATTACCGAATGGTACAGAAGTTAATTAAACATGCTTACACTGTTTATTTACCCTGTTTATTTACCCTTTTTATTTACCCTGTTTATTTACCCTATTAAGTGTTTATTTACCTTTATTTCCCCTGTTTTACCTGACCCGTTTAATGAATTTAGCAAATGTACACATGCACAAAAACGAACACCAAATACCAATCAACACAACACATTGTAATTACTGTGTACATTTGCACACCGTTATATGCTAGACAAGTATGTCACGTGACGTCTGCTCGTAACACAGGTATAGAATGGAATGTGGCTGCTATACATTTTTGAGAGTAATTGCAATTGCAAATGTCGATGTACCTACACCATGAGTGGTACCTAGTTCTTTCGTTCTCAATTTTGGTATTGTACACTTTGTTTGGTCGGTCCTTCAGTGTTCACATTCCGATGTATTGGTCTGTTGCTGATGATTTACACATTACCAATTAGGTTGTACTCGTACAATCATCATTCAAATGTGAATGGATTCTCGAGAATGTGAGAATGTGTGTGTCTTTAATATTCACTTCGTGATTGTATCTTTTCGATTTGTTTGTACCATTGATTTTGCAAAAGTTTATGGAAATGAACGTTTTGATGGAATCTATGTTCTTATGCTGATCGCCGCCACTTCACAAAAGCTTCAAAGTCAATGCACAAATGTGAATACTAATATAAATAATTCATAAGGTGTCCTGTTAGGGTCTAAATCTGTCCAAATTAAACTTATTTCGAATCGGCCGTGTATATACTATATAACCACGCGCCAAGAGAGAGACTTTTGATCTTCACATATAGCACTCACTGACGTTCGTACTATATGAGCAATTAGACACTCACTGCGTTCGCGCCTAATTGTAATTCACCACGCTGCGCGTGGCGAATTGCAAAAGTCTCTCTCTAGTCGCGTGGTTATATAGTCTATAGATGAGTCCGGGTTATTGCATGAGAGTCTAACACAACTAATGGAAGTAACATGGTAACACAATTGGCATGGAACAAGCATTTCAGCTTTTCAATAGATCGAATTGAGTTGAGGATGACAGAAGGATGGTTCATTCATGAACAGAAATAATTGAAAATTGTATGAATCATGATCAAACAAGAGTATGTTTCAAAGAGCTCTACTGTACGATTACAAATGCAGCAAACAAAAACAATATCAATTAAAGAATCGATCCAACAAAAACAATATCAACAAATAATAAGGGCATTGCGATGATCTGCAGGAGCATGCAAAAGAGGTAAATTGAATTTTTCTCGCCGTGCAAAAGAGGTAAATGGACTTTTTCTCGGCGTGTAAACAAGTTAAGCAGAGCCAGAACGGCGAAACGAAGCGAGACAATGAGAAACCGTTTGCTGAAGGATATTCCTCCGAAACCAGTGACACGTGCGCGCGCGCAACACGTGACCTTGATTTTGTACATAAACGTGTGCGAGTCACGTGGGACTAGGACGGTAATTACATGTTCTCGCGGGAACGAAACATTTGGTATAGATGTTGGTATACATGTGTGTGTTGTTTGAAAGGAGTAAAATACACTGAAACTAAGTGATACTGATAGAGACATGGTGAATGTACTTGATACTTTTGATAGAGGGATTCTGCCCGCGGCGTGTCTATCGCTCAAAGTCTATCTTTTATCCCCTACCGCAGGCTTAATCCTCACGCAATAACCCGGAAGCCCAGACAAATCTATAAATGTGGATCATCCGCGGTCAACTGCGATGAGGTTTTCCATCAGAAGGTGACGAGAGAGAACGGAGAGATTTCGGCCTACCGTACCCCTCACAGCTTACAACTGCAATTGCAAGGCTGGGTCACCCAGACCTCTGAGCAGCATGGAAGTAGAACTGCTATCTTTTGAAATTTGAAAACGAAATCCACAGTTACAGTACTTGAGAAAGCACTTTATCAAAATGCATGAAATTAAAAATTTCGCTATTAGCACCATCAAATTATATCATTATCAGTTACTCAGAATAAAAATCAAATGATTCAGTTCAATTTCTAATCAAAATAAATGACAAAATTCACCGTTTCACTTTTCAAACAAATAAAAACATAACCTACATAACAATATTGCTAAAATTAAATTAATCGTACAGTTACACGACTGTAATACAAAATACACTGCTTTTATAATGAAAGTACATTTACAATTGGTGATATGTAGAGGATAGTAAAAAAACTGAAACTGAAAGGATCAAATTCAACGTTGATAAAAATTGAACTAAAAAAAACAAATTATTAAACATTAAAGTATGCATCCTTGACCAGCTTTTCTATAGCATTCATTTTTACTACAAACAATTATTTCAAAGAAATACGTAAATTAGCTTGGTAATATTAACGATAATAAAATAAAATACAGAAACTAATTACGTTGCATAACTGTGCACAAAAAGATCAGTACCGGACCGAAAGTGCTGCGCCCTTTTTTCTTGCCAGACGTTGTCTGTCGCGCGCGCAGGGGGCCAGGCAACGCCTGTCAACTTTTTTCAACCAATTCAGTGATTCACCGCTGAATCCGGTCAGTTCCGGTCCAAAACTTACCTAATTCTGCTGCGTTTTCGTTAATTTTGGGTGAAAATGCTTAAAATTATCAAAGGCGCTGTCTTATATACCATGAACTGCATCAATACAAATTACAAAATTTGGTATCATAAATTGGACGCTCACAAATGGTTTTATCAGCTTATCAGTGAATTAAAACTTGCACGGCACATCCGGTCTGAAACTGATCTATGTTCTCCACAATACAATAATAATAATACAGGTCAATCAATAATAGTCCTCGACTCAGCTCGCACATCATCAGGTTTTATGTACTCGACAGTGTCTATTTCTTCTTTCCTTTGCCCTTCTTGTAGCCCTTAAAGAGGTACTTGCTCTTGCTTTGGTGGATGAAACCATCGATAAACTGCTCACATTCGCCCTCCAGTGATGTCAGATCTGAAGAAAAGATGAGGATGAAATGGTATAAAATGGACTAAAAAAGATAAGATAAGATGGCGATGGGGAATCCTATGGGTATGCTAGAAATACGCCACCGATGCTAGGGGATCGTTCACAAAATATTATTATTAAGTAATCACATTCACATAGGGGGAGGGGGGTTTACGAAGGCTTGCGTTATAATTATATGTTATTGTAACAAAAACATCTGCTGTAAACTTAACTACGAGGGGGAGGGGGTTAAAATCGGCCAACATTGATTGTGTATTTTTAATATGTAAACGATCCCTTCTCCCCTCTCCCCACTTTTGCCCTCCAGGGATTTCGGGATCCCATGGGTATGCTAGAAATATCGCCGCTTCACGAATTACACGAGAAACCATCTCCTCACTTACCTTTGCCCTCCAGGTTATCATTGATGTACTTCTCCGCCTTCATGCCCATGCGCTCCCAGGAACTCCGTCTGTTGGACATGACGGATCTGAGGTAGATAACCACCACCAGGGTCAGGAGCAGCTCCTCACTGATACCCAGCTGCTGCGAGCCAGTCGTTATGTCAGCCTCAGTCATGTTCAGCTGGTTCAGGAAGGCAGGGCCGAAGGAGAAGGATCCACCTGTCTTCTGGAGAACCGTGAAACCCAGCAGCATTTCGTCACGCATTACACCTGTTTAAGCAAGAATCAAGGATGATAAAGATTCGACATTAAAAGGCTGACAGTTTCCATAGAAATATCATAGAATCATGGTTTAAACATGCAACTAGACATCTTATAGACATAAGCTGGTAACCGAAGACTTACTTTTCTGAGCGTTTGATTCCATTGGCGGGGGTGCAGGAGGGGGCGCACCAGGTCCCATTGGTGGAGGGGCCGCACCAAATGCCATTGCTTGAGGTGGTGGAGGAGAAGCACCTATAGGAGAAACACCAGGTGGCAAGGACATATTCTGCTGCATCTGAGGCATGAAACTCCGGGTCTGCATGCCATGACTGGACGCGGGACTCTGACTCCTCTTCTTCTTGGAAAGAGAGGGAGCCCCCATCATCATCTTACTCTTAGCCATCCTGGTATTGGAGACTTGCTGTCTCATGGGAGGGGGTGCTGGACCCCCTCCTGAGATCACTATTCGCTGCTGCTGGAAGGAGGAGCCTCCTTTCTTCCCTTTCTTACCCTTACCCTTCATCACAGGGCTGCTCTGTGGCGACGATCTCACTAAGAGGGGGGTTGCAAGTTGTTAGGTTTAAATCTAAACTAAACCGTGGAAAAAGAGTTTAAAAAAGTTATAAAATTAAGGAATTCACTACACTAGATAATGTAGCCCACACTTCATCCTCTGATCTCACATTCCCAACACAGAGATAAGCCCACACTACAGAATGTAGCCCACACTAATCCTCTGATCTCACATTCCCAACACAGAGATAAGCCCACACTACAGAATGTAGCCCACACTTCATCCTCTGTTCTCACATTCCCAACACAGAGATAAGCCCACACTACAGAATGTAGCCCACACTACATCCTCTAATCTCACATTCCCAACACAGAAATAAGACACAATGGGAGGCAGTCTCTCACCTACGCCCGGCGGAGCGGAAACGAACTGTGGAGCGTCTGGAGCAGAGCCAGAACCACCAACCTTAGCTTTCTTAGCACCGAACTGCCCTGGAAGGTGGAGGGTGCATTACTGCTATCTGCAAGTAAAATTTAGTGATCATTGCTTGCTTGGGTCTGATTTTTTTTTTCTAGTAGCATCGCCTTTCAAACAATCAAAAAAGCTCCTTAATAAGAATAGAAATTTATAAGAATAGAAATTTAGATGATTCACCTGATGAGACGTTGGAGCACCACTTATTAGTGATGTTGTAGCTGGTTCCTAGGTTAGTCATGCGATCCTGTACCCCTTCCTCTGACTCCAAGTCATCGTCTTCCTCCAGCTGGATTAGGAAGTGGAATCAGAAATAATAGAGGGTCAGTAAGGGGTCAGTAGGTGTTCAACATGGTGTCATTAGGGATTAAGTGAGGGTCACTAGGGGGTCAGCAGAGGATCACCAGGGGGTCAGTAGCGGGTCAGCAGGGGTTTAGTAGGGGACAGTAGGGGTTCACCAGGGAGTCGGCAGGGGTCCAGTAGTGGGTCAGCAGGCGTTTCCCCGGGGGGTCAGCAGGGATTATGTAGGAGGTCAGCAGAGGTTCTGTTGGGGGTCAGTAGGGCCAGGGGGTCATTGGTATACTTTCATACGACCAAAATTTTTAATTGTTAGCGGTGAGGCAAACTCTAGCAGTAAGCAGACGCATTTTTGTTGTTTTGTCAAACTCTGAAAGTTTGAGATGTGGTTCATGACCACCAGAAAGCGTTATCACACTCACAGATTACCCAGCATTTTGACCATCCTCCGAGCCATGAGCTTGTGAAGGAGCTCACTCTTCATGATCTTAGTGGAGTCCAGGCTTACCACCAGCATCACATCCCCTTCTGGACCTACAGGTGGTTGTAAATGGGTAAACAGAGACTATAATCATCATTAATCAGATACACACACACTGCTCAAATGTGTTAGTTTGGACCTAATAAACTAATAATTCGCTGTTGCTTAAATCAGAACATCGCTTTTAAATTTAGAAATTGCCAACAAAACAAGAGAATTGATCATGCAGTGCTAACCTGTGCCGGATATTCTGAGTCCAGCAGGTAGTTTACTCGGCTCCAGACTCTGGTACACAACCGATAATCGGGACGCGAACACGTGAGGTATCGGTTTAGGGGCAGAAGTCTCCTTCAGCTCCATTATAGTACCCACATTAGCATCTCCTGCCCTGTTGAAAAGTCATGCTTGTCAAGCAATTATTGGAGGGTTTTCCTTACCAGAAAACCGGTAGATGTTTTCAATTTTTATGCGATGAACTATCAGTATTCAATTCTTATCACTGTCAAATTATTTATGATTATCTAATGATACGCTTAGAGCAGAGGTCCCTGCAATGTAGGAATAAGTCTTTCTCTTACGGCGACACTATTTAACTGCATTTTTGTGTGCGCGGCGTAAAAACATTTAAAGAATTTGTCTGCGCAAACTTGCTAAACACGTATACCCCTGTTTGCGTTGCGCGTACGCACACATATGCGGTCTTAGGAATGCGCGAACTAACGCCACACAGACAAAACTGCAGTTCGAACTGCCACCGTTACTCTTCATTGGACCTACTAATCCAATCTCTGCAACGAAAGTGTCCAATATGTGAAGTAGTACAGAAGTGAATTACTACTAATGTACTAAAGCAGGAAACCTACTTGAATGTGGTGAGGGCGGTTTTCTGAGGCTTCATCTCGGAGAGCCAATCGAATGTGATGTTGGTAAGTCCAGACAAGAGAGAAGAACTCAGCAGTTCCAAAACCTTGTCTTTCAAATCCTCAGCCAACGTTACCTGTCGTTCGTTATAGAATTAATATGCGTATTAGTAAATAGCAAAGTATTACGATGATTATAAAAGCAATACAATATGGACAATGTAGGTACAATGTATTTTTGCATGCAAGATGAAGAAATTATTTTTAGAAGCAACGTTTTAATCACGATCAGATTATAAACACCAGATATGCAGATATAAACACCAGATAATATGCAGAAGCTACTGGACGTAAGACTTACGAAAAGGGCTGCTCCGTTACCGGCCCGGGCGAGTCCGTTGACGAGTTCGCGGGAGGAAGCTTCCCCAATGCCGAGACTGAAAACCCGGCCCTCCTTGGTGTACCGCCCAACCATCTCCACTGCCGCCTGCACCGGGGATCAGTCAGTGGGGACTACCTTAGGTTTATTTGGGGGGGGGGGTTGTAATTTGGGGATTTTTTGGGGAAATCCCTATTTCTTCACACACCATGACACACCATGACAGTTCAAAATATTTTAACTAGAGTATAAACTATGAGTCGAGAAAGATCCCAAAATTGAACCCAACCAAATTTGTGGACTCCAAAATTTTACTCCACATAAATGCACCACCTATTACGTATGCATTGCGTAAGAGACGTAGATTCTATTACTAATGGCAACGAAACTTGGGAATAACATCCCCCAATTTTTTCTCGCCCATAAAATTTCACCGCGACGCTATCATCATAGTTTATAACGTTATCATACGTGATATTGAAAAATCTCCATATTTTCGATATCCGGATCTAATGTTCCGCATAGACATGTCTCGTGGAGTAGCTTTATGCTTCATGTACACATCTTAAAGTGCGCACCAATAAAGTGATGCAGGATTTAACCCATTAGTGCCCAACGCAGCCTAAAAGCAACAGTTACGTTTTGAGAAATTGTGGCTTCTCTGAATAGGATATTAATTTTTTACAAATGAACTTAGCAGCATGTCAATGGCCCGTATGCAATGTAAGTCACTCACTAGGTAGCGACTCACTAGCTATAGTGAGACACTAGGTAGTGACTCAATAGTTAGTAACGGATTGTCCCGGATTGCGTAAGTGACTCACTGGGTACTTTTTTTATAGGTAGAGGCTCAATTCCAGCTAAATAGACGGGTATTTAATTTTGAAATTTATTGTATTTGGTTCAACTTTATTTATTCTATTTCTTAACAATACTTTCAGATTAAAATTATTTCCGCGTCAATTCGAAAAATACAAATTAATTATTTTAAAAAATAATCATTATTTCTAGGAGCAACCAAAAATTTCAGTTTTAACAACAAAAATTCTTAAAATATTTATAAATCATTGGCAGAAAGCCCACTTAAAAATAATTTTTCCTTCATGACAAAAAAATTGCAATTTAATGTTCAAAAAATCATAGTTAATTCTAGGAGCTTCCAAAAATTACAGTTTTACCGTCAGAAAATCCTAAAAATAAGAAAAAATCATTGGCAGAAAGTTCGTTTAAAAATAATTTTTTCTTCGTGATGAAAATTAGCAATTTAATATTGAAAAATTCATAATTAATTCTAGCAGCGTCCAAAAATTGCAATTTTACCGTCAGAAAATTCTTATGATAGGTAAAAATCTTCGGCATAAAGCTCGTTTAGAAATAATTTTCTTCTCCGTGACGAAAATTAGTAATTTATAACGTTCAAAAAATCATAATTAATTCTAGCAGCGTCCAAAAATTAAAATTTAACCATCAGAAAATTCTAAAAATAGGAACCTACTTTAATAACTTTTTAGCTTTTTGACATAGGTACATTGCATAATGCATGATTATGAGCATATTATTAATATTGTGAGCATGTGAAATAAGCATATGCGAGTAAAAAACATGATACATACTACATTCAGTTAAAAAAGAAATTTCTTTTGTTTCCGAACGCCCTAGTATTATGAGCATGTGAAATGAGCATATGCGAGTAAAAACATGATACATACTACATTCAGTAAAAAAGGAATTTCTTTTGTAGTTTGATGAAACGCCGATCCTCGTTTGTGATTCGGGTTTCAAATCAATCCATTTGTTTTTAACATTGTGTTGTCTGTTGATCGAATCGCTGCAACTTTGGACTGTTTTTTGTAGATTAAAATTACATAAACCTTTCTTCCCGGCAGCCCGATTCCATGACAAGCCAACGAAAAGTATCCCCGTTTCTGAAAATCCTGCTTCTGTCTGTAACACTGATATCAGGACTCTGCTTACTCTCACTGCATCTAGCAATCTACCTCCCCCTCCACCCGACTGTAAGACTGCAAGATAATAACGAGTCTGCGCGGCGGTTCATTACCGAGCTCCAGCATCCTCGGGACTGTCACTCCGCTCGGAAGATCGTGTGTCCGCTGAGTCCGCCGTGCGGGTTCGGCTGCCTTACTCACGAACTGGTGAACTGCTTCATATACGCTGCCTGGACTAACCGTACGGTGGTACTGTACCCGTTCTCAGGACCCATCATGACGAAGGAGGGGTGGCAGCGGTTCTTCCTGCCTATCAGCGAGAACTGTACGAGTTATAGTAAGCCAGCGAAGGAGTGGGGACCGGACCACGCCCAACACAAAGTCGTGAGGGTTTCTAAGCGCAGTGCCCCGCCCACCCCCGAACTAAGGGGGTGGTATGAGGGTCCGCCCCCCTGGGTGCCTGCCCCATCCTCAGTGGAGTCCCCCTTGGCGTGGTATGCAGGACACATCGTACAGTACATCTACAGGCTCCAACCCACCATGGCGGAACACGTGAGGGAAGCTAAGGAGAACATTGGGTTTACTGAACCCATTCCAGGGATGCATGTGCGCAGAACGGACAAGAAAAGGGAGACCAAATACACAGCAGTAGAAGCATACATGCCATCAATCGAGCGTTACTATGGCAACCAGAAGAATGGGACAGAAAAACGCGTGTACTTGGCAACAGACGAACCTGCAGTGGTAACAGAGCTACAGACCAAATACCCCGACTACACCTTCCTCTATGATAGTGCGACAGTTACTGCTGCCAGTAACAGCTCACAACACAGTAGGTTCTCATCAGATATCCATGTCGGAGCCATAACAGACATTCAGTTACTGCTGAGCTGCGAGTTTGTGGTGTGCACTGTTACCTCTAATCTCTGCAGGCTCGTATATGAGGTACATAACTCACGGTTGTGGAATACCAGGGAAACATTCCACTCGGCAGATAATGCGACGTACAAATACTTCCATCTATGACGGAGGATTTTTTCCGGCCGTATGAAAGTGCACCAATGACCACCGGGTGATTAAATCTTTACTGAACCTTACTGACTTATTGTTTTAAAGGTTAAAAGCCCTAAAATAGGTTATCCCATACATTCGATGGCATATTGCCAGCTGTCGTACCTGAGGTTGTGAGACATGTCCGTCTGTCAGTACGAATATCTGGCGCTTGCACCCGTCCCCCACTTCCTGCTTGAAGATCGTCTCCAGGGGCTCGTACACTCGCGTTCCTCCGCCTGGCAAGTTGCCAAGTTGGTTCATAATCGAGTTAAATCCAATGGGAAATAGTGAAGCGGAGTAATGTGAAATAGTGATGCGGAGTGTGCATTGCGATACATCGAGATAGTAGTAAACCTCGGCGCAGCTGGGAATCGGACATATACATATATACAGGGTGTTTCAAGACTCGTGTCCAGATTTTGAATAACCACAATCTTCAGACTAAAGAAAGGACAGTTGTATAGGAGCCAATCAGCGACTGAAAGTCGGAAATTTCCGAAAGTTCTCATTTGCCTACCGTGATAGCAAAGAAACAGCACCCAGAGTTGCAGAGTAAGATGAAATTTGATTTATAAATTGGTGATATGGACTGATCAGGGTACAGGAATTCTGTACTGTGGTTAGTAGATAAAATATCTCTGTATCTCCTGAATTACCTGCTTCCATGTTGTCTGTAAACTGCCGTGCATCTGCGAGGTTCTGATCGGTGTAAGGTCGAGTTGTCTCGAAGAGGAACTCGAAACCTGCGTTGAACTTACAGATGTTAAACAGGCAATCGGAGGGCAGCGAAGCTAGGAAAATGTGGAGAGCTTCCTTCGCTTTCTCGATACTCCGGCCCATCATGGAACCGGATCTGAAATACGTTGTAAGAAATCATAACATAATATAGACTAATAGAGTGCAGAAGGCGGGTAGTTATTGAGGGTGAAATGATTCGTTTACGAACAGCAACAAATTCGTTGAACAGCAATGAGTTCATTTTAAATTCATTTTAGTACATCAGCTGTAATTTAACACAACATCGCATGACTTCATGAATTGGGCAAATGTTGATCGAATCAATGAACCTGTCGACCAAGAATACTATTTCTGCCTGGAAGTCAACGGCTGGAAACTCTGGAACCATGGTAACCATAGCAGCCACTTCACCCTTCGTAGTTTCTTCTATCAGGATCTAAGGATAGCCTCAATATTGCATTTAATTTATAAAATGTACAAAATTTATTGATTAAAACTTACTTTGAAACTTCATTAATCAGTTCAAATATTAGAGCTGTGATTGAAATTAATTTACCCGTGCCCCGAAAGGTCTGCCCGTGACAGTGCTAACGTAAACCAGTTGCTCTTCCTCGAAAGTTGTCCTCTGTAACGAAACTGTTCCCTCACTGATGGGAGATACGCGTTCTTTACACAATCTGTGTAATTTATCATGGTAGATGGGATATCAAATATGAATTGATTTTGTCGATAATAATAATGTTTAGTTTGATTGAAATCTTCAAGTTTAATTGCGTTAATGAGTTAATTAAACTGACTAGAATTTAACAATCTACTGTGTGAAGAACTCTATGCGATACTGGGATTTGGGGAACCCTTACATCTCATAATATTACGTCAGCAACCGACTAGAGATGTTCAAACATCTGACGGCTGTTGTCGGGGGATAGGGATGGGACCAGTAGCTAGCCACTTTCATATGCCCTACCAAGCCACCTATGGGCTATGACTTATAGCATGTAACTTTCTTATGAGTTCTTCCTTTCTTACATTTGTTCAGTTCATAGATCTAATTCTTGAGCAGAAACTGCTGGGGTTGCCATGGCCCATGGCAGTGGTGGGAGAGGGAGTCTTAGATGACCAACAATTGCTGATGTAATAAACTCCCTTACAAGCAACAATAACTTACAGTAAATCTAAGATTATATGTTATTGACCTGTAATAAAAACCGTCGTCGTCAATAGCATTCCCATCCACGAAGGTGATTTCTAGCGGCTCGGACTCGGACTTGAAAGCGACGTTTTGCCTAACTTTGATCTTTACGTCAAAGTGCAACTCTTTGTCTAGATCAACAAGCTGAAATATGGTGGGTCATTGCAATCAATGCTATTATATCCAATCAATACGCCATCACTTTTCACTCGTGCTAACTAAAATCTGCGTACGCGCTCAAAATACAGGGTGCGCGCCGCGCGCGCGTAATTCACGTGTTCGCGCTACAACAATCACAGCAAAAAGTTCGCGCGTTACGTTTTCTCATAGAAAAACAGCCTGCATGATGATAATCAGCAATGAACAATTATAGTGGAATACGGCCAGGAATGATGACAATTAGCTGTTCCATGTGATGATGTAATACATACGAATTACAATCATTTTAAATACAAGCATTTCATGTACAGTATTTCCAGATTTCGATGCTAAATCCAAACGGTAACCTGATGTTAGCGGGCTGCGTATGCACAGGATAACCTTTCCTAGGCAAGACACAGCAGCCGCTGTTTACTCATGATAATATGACGACAGACAGTTGAAACAATAGACACTCATCAATCTCACATAACCATTATGAAGTGTATGTCGTCATGACAATAGTCAATACTCATTTAGGGTATATAGATGTATTTATGTATATTTTAACATTCATTGATTCTTCTTCATTCATTCGGACTTCGAATATGAAATTTTCATGAAACTATGAGCATGAAATTTTATCTTAATTTCTCCCTAGTTTATACTTTGACTAGCTTACTTAAGAGACAAGGCTGATCATATTCCGGTACTACTGTACTGTGGTATCAAAAACCAGAAACCACAGTACAGAAGTTCTGTAATATATATGATCAACCATGGCTCTATTATCATATTCAGTAGTTTAACAAAAACCAGTAAAATATAAGATAGAAATACCTGTAGAGTTGCATTCTTCTCTTCACAGTCGTGAGCTGGTGCAACATACTGAGGTGCAACAGTCGTTGGGATACTGAGTTTCACTGCATCGTTCTCTATTGGTAGCTCACATACGTATTTTAGCTGTATCTTAGTAACGCTGTTAGGATCCAACTCTCCTAGCTGAAAGAAAACCCCATTTTAGTACCTGATTATTAACCTTCTATCTATTATCTATCAGAATTACGAATTAATACCATCATATTTTATATATTGAATTTGCGAATACTGACATTAGATGTATTAAGTCATTGTCCAGGATGTATCAAGTTATATGGATGAAGTCATAGCATGTTAAGACGTTATCAAGCATAATAAAGCATATAATACGTCCTACAATTTGATAAATATCATCAGATACCTTACTTTATCTGTTGTAAAAACATCACAGATTTAATTTCATTCGATACGAGTCTTGCTTTCTACCCACCTAAAATTTTACAAAGGAAAACTACAAGCAAGTTTTCTAATAAACGAAAAGTTCTTATTATGAACTTCTTAGCATGTAAAAACTTTCATTGGAAGACAGCAGACATTACCTCTGCATCGAGATCAGCAAGGTTCGGGTAATTTTTATTTATCGAGCATGACGACCCTGTTCAAGCTTTCAAGACAATGGTGAAGAACTTGTGTTGCCTTCCCCCTGGCTTCACCCTTGTGTTTATAATATATTGGTATATATACAGATTACAGTAGGGTGCCATATAATATGTTTTCTTCGTTTTGCTTTTTAAGCCTTTCTAAGTGCAATGAATTTCCATTTTAAGTGATCACTGTCCAAAACTGTTCAATAATTCCACCTTGATGGTTCTTGATATCATAAGACTCATCATTGCCCTGAGTAAGTGTGAAAAAACCTCCAAAATTTGCCTTTGAATAAGCGAGTTAGGGCTTTATAAACGTGGGTAACAAAAATTTCCATGTGTTGATACGAAAAATGCTACAACTTCTACAATTTTCTGAATTTCTCTGCAATTTGAATTATGTTTGTAAACTGATTGTTTTCGCCTTCTTGCTGCTGAAATTTCATGTAAATCGTATTTAAAACAACGATGGTGCTGCAGTCCTGCTTTTTCGAAACTTTTTTCAGAAAATATCTGGTAAAAATGGCATTGCCTGTAATTTTTTGAATAGAACGGGAAAGTTCAAAAAGGTACGTTAGCCGAGAATGCACCAAGCGTCCAAGACAAGTAATATATCACAATTCAATAAATTTATTAATAGCACCTTAAATCTGAATTTTAAAATATACATTTTTATTCCAAAAAACTTACTCAACTTTGATGCGTCACCATGTTCTCGTATTTTTTAGGTCGTATTTAACAAACTATACACATCAAAATTCAAAGACTCAGGATTCTAATAGACTTTAAATTATTGGAACTGGTGAATCTAATCAAAAGTTATGAGCATTTCAACGATTGCAATTAAACAGTATTTATAGGCGAATTTTCGAAAACGTCGAAAACATATGGCACCTTACTGTATGATACTCGTGCGTTCGGGAGCATTACCGCTAATTGGAAAAGGTCCGGTTTGAACTCCGACACGAGAAAAGCAGTTCTGTCATCCATACAAGCCAAATCGTCCTCATCAACTTCAGCAGAGTCACTGTTCTCATCCTTTGCTTTCACAATCGACTCAATGACCTTACCTGAATAAGAAAATAAATCACTGGCAGATGAATTTGAAAAACATGGTTACCTAATCGCAGCAATTTTCTGTCCACGAACACGGAATTTTCAATTTCGATCTTTCAGTTTAATTTTCCATGTACAAAATCTAATTATTTTGGTTTGCAGATCAATAATTTCACACTCTGAAAATAACCACAGTTGGGATTTGGTACAATACCAAAGTGACAACAACCACTATTCGATTATAGAATCATCTTGCCCTTAAGCATGCCAAAAGCCATTCACAAACACATCACAACAATCGAGGCACTTACCATCACTTTCTGCAGTGAAGGAATGAACTGCACCACCTTCTTGAATGGGAAATATGTACAGGGCTTCAATAGTGTCATCTGTCAGGTTCACATAAGTCTGATCCAGTGAATAGTGACCAATGTGGTTGATAACCTAGAACAATAGAACAATGTTCAAAAAAATTCAAAAAAAAAGCTTTGCAAGACAATACTATGGCCATTGGTTTTGAAACTGTAGATACCTATGGGTCACCTTGCAGTATATTTTAAAATTCTAATTTTAGAATATTAGATCCTGTCATGGTATGGGCAGCAGATTTACAAAATTGGCACAAGTTGAAACCTGAGTACTTTTGTAAATTCAAACGAAACTTAACTATATACATGAGCAAGGAATTATGAATTTACCTCAACATCAACATGACACTTCTCTAGGTAAAGAGGAAGGACAAATCCATTATTGACAGAAACCAATCCACACTCCACATCATCAAAGGTAGCATATGTGTTCTTAAATGGCATCGCTACTTCCTCTGTTTCATTAACTCAAATTTGATTGTTTGTTTGTTTGTTTGGAAACCCACGGTGGGGCTGGCAATGTGCCGAAATGTTAAAAATATAAAATTAAATCCATAGAAATCAAAAACAAGTCACAAGCACACTGAGATGCCAAACAAGGCATATGTTTGTAGTACAAGTAGCCTCATTGCTACTGAAAATTGATAGAGTTCCATGCAATACAACACTCAAAGTGAAAACTAGGTGCCAGGTGGTGAAACTCTAGGAGTAACAATTGGTCAGGGGTGCCCCTCTGAAGATTGACTACCTTGATCCCTATGGTAAGAAAAAAGAGTGATGAGACCCTCTAAAGCTCTAAACCTTGTGCTCTGTGAGCATGCCACTGGATAAAGTATGTGCACAGTCTGTAGAAGACTGAAGAGTTGGAGTGTGGACTTAAATTTGTGAGGCAGTTGTATCAATATACAGATTCTGTGCCCTTTTAGAGAGTTAGAGGTTGTGCATTATAAAGCCCTGATGGCTACAGGTTCTGTTTCCTATTATGTTAAATGTTCTTTTAGTCCTGTGTCCAGACAGGAAATAGGTGAGTGGAAACCAGTAAAACCTTATGAAGAATTGACTGGCACCAGTAATGTGGATGGCATGAGCTGCTGGAAGGTCCACATATCCAGTGCAGAGCGAGAGTGAGGAAGAGGGAGAGACAGCACCTGTCACCTGGGTGGCCGGCCACCAAAGAAAGCCCCACCTCCGTGGGCCTGAGGGCAACATGTCCAAGAACCAGGTCTAACAAGTGGCAACCAACCGCCCACCTCGGTGATGAGCTTGAGAATGACAGGACAGTGCCATTCTCCAGGCCAATCCGTTCAGTAACCAACTGAACCAGCACCACTATGTAATACTGACTCAAAATTGGGCTTATAAAGGGATCGTTCACATATTACGTAATCAATTTTTGGCCGATTTCAACCCCCCCCCCCCCTCGTAATCAAGTTTACAGTAGTTGTATTTGTTACAATAACATGTAACGTAATCATTCGGGAACCCCCTCCCCTTGGTGATTACGCAATATGTGAACGATCCCAAACCAGGCTTTGTTCTCGGTTGGGCTGGGAAGAACCAAGTTCCCATCTTGAAACCTGCCTTAATCAGCATCAAGTCCTTGGTACAAATGTGGAAGTTTCTGCCCTGGTTAGACTCAGTCAGACAGCTAGTGGTGAATGGAGGTCAATGATTTCCACTGCTGTTGCATATATTTGTGGATTTTGAAAAGATTTATTGGCTTCTTCAGGAACCTCACAAACAGCAGTGATACAACATTCTCAAATCTCAGAAGTCAGTTTATTAATCAATATAACTATCAATAGTGCAACTTAATGTATTATTTTAATTGAATGTTGTGAGTCAACTAATCGAGTACTTTGTGAAGGACAGAGGTATATTCGACGGCAATTTCCTTCCCTTTCTTTTGACTTGTTGCACTTTTGGCGCTTGTCTGACCCATTATTTCAAATTTTAAACTTATGTTCCCCTAACCAGGGGCGTCGCGTCGCGCCGCGCACTCCGTGTGCGTAACCAGGGTCCTGGTTAGGGCAAAACTTATGCAAGTCGTGGCGAGCGCGAGCAGCAAGGAAGTCAGGCAACGCCTGACAAGTTGGTGCAAAGGTGACGTCCAAATGTGGAAAGCCGCGCCGCGCGCGCGAGGGTAGGGCCGTAGCATCCTACAAAGGTATATAAAGTCATTACACATTACGTGAAGAAGGTTGATGGAAGATGGGATTGATAATTTGATATACCTGTGTCGAATTTATCATTTCTAAGCCTGCATAGTTGTGTACGCGCCGCGCTGGGGAAGCGCGCAGGGCGAGCTACAGAGGGATCCAAATATAATACGTGTTTAACAAGTGGGGTCGTATACCTTACCAGTTATATTGTGTTTAATTTCATTGCTATTGATCCATCAAGTTGTTTTCAAAACATTTGCACTCATTAGCCATCCAGTGATCGGAAGAAATAAAATACGTTGGGCAACGTCCATGAACGTCGATTGAACCTTACCTTATTGAACCTTATTGATCTGTTTAGTAGGATCCTACAAGGTCGTCAACTTCTTCCGAAGGCCACCTGACTGGCCCTTGACCAATCCAATACAGAGTTGTTGTTAGTTGCAGTGTAGCTAGTTACAGGAGGATGCTCGGGGGGAAGTTTTGAGGAAGTTACCAAGGCGTACTTTGAATGCATCCAAGTCGTTTGATATTGTGTTTACATCCTTGGGCAGTACTAGATTCCATAACTTTGCTCCTGTTGCAGCAAAAGATGTATCATACAGTGTTTTAGCAGATGATTTTGCTCTCCCATGTAGCTTAGGTAGTTTTGCTTTCCAGCCTGGTCTTTCGTTGTAGCTGAACTCCATATTGATGTCGTTGGGTACTTTCAACTTTGTTGTTAAGGAGTTTCCACACGTGTATGGTGATGAATCTCTCACGTCTTCTTTGAAGTGATTGTAATCCAAGGACTTATAACCATGCCCAGTAACTCATGTCCTTTAGGCCACAGATATGCCTTGTGAAGAAGCATTGTACATCCTCTACAGCTTTGGTGTCCCCCAGCTTGTGAGGGTGCCACAAGGGGCAGCACTATTCCAGCTTGCATCTTATGAGAGATTTCCAAAGTCTTAGCCAGGGCCGTAATTCTCAATTTTGAGATGGGGGGGCTGGGCGAGCGAAGCGAGCCCAGAGAACGGGGTCCAGGGGCGGAGCCCCTGGCGGGGGGCTAGGGGGCGGAGCCCCCGGAGGCAGGGGTCTGGGGGCGCAGCCCCCAGCGGGGTCCAGGGGCAGTGCCCCTGGCCGGGGGTTAGGGGGGCGGAGCCCCCCGGAAAATTTTAGGGTTTTACAATGTCTGAGAATGAATTTCAGGCTACAGAAATGGGTAAGAATCGTGAAAATGATAAGTCTTATACAATGGTACTTTGACAAGTTTTGAGCAACTTTTCAAGCCGTGTGTAGTACAACTTGTGCCTTTCCCAACTGATGGCCCATTTTTAGCGCAGAGCACTTGCTTGTTTTTAGTCCTAAAATTGTTATGAACATCATTGAATCTTTTTTATTCATTCCAGTATGACACTTGCATACATATTCTATGAGGATTATCCGATTATATGAGCATGATAATCAATTATTTCTTTCTTTATTATTATTTTTGCCCACTAACTATATACACATTGATTGATCAGATTACTGCACTTCTGTACTGTGGTTTGTTGATGATAATACCATGGATTACCTACAAACTAGCCTACATGAAGTGTTGATATGATGTGCAAACCTTCACAATTGCAAATGACGCATCAAAATCATTCCGTGATTTAATAATTAAACTGTAAAGATCAATTCGTTGGAAATTTTTAATAGGGAGTTTTAAGTTTTTTTGAGTCGTTCAAAAATCTTGGGGGGGCTTCAGCCCCCCTAGCCCCCCCTGGGAATTACGGCCCTGGTCTTAGCATCACCGGTGAACTTCGGTCTCTAAATACTCCAAGAGCCCATCCTGCCAGTTTTCTAGCTTCAGCAACCATTGAGTTTATGTGGGTGGACCAATGATAGTTGGAAGACAGTAAAACTCCCAAGTCCTTCACAAAATCCTTGGAATCAAGGCTAAAACCAGCTGGAGTGTTGTAGTTGAACGTGCTAAATGCTAGTTCGTCCATTGGGTATCCCTGCTCTGTAACACAGGCACTCAAACTTACCGTCATGCAAGACCATATTGTTTTGTATCGACCAGTCCACAACCTTGTTGAGATCGCTTTGTAGGAGGGTCATTTCAGTCTCCTGGGTGATTGGTGCTGTGAGTCAAGTATCCTCAGCAAAACTTGTAGAGGATGCAAAGTATTTATTCAAAAAAAAAAACTGTTCATATATTCATATTCTATTACAGTCTTTTACAGTCTTTTTTTGTATGTAGTCAAGCTACAGAACTCTCCAACAACTCCACGAAATATAAACAATTGTACTACTCAGTGATAGTACAACCCTGTCTAGGCCCAATACTACTCGGTTGTTACCCCGGCACATCTTAGTTACCTTTAAAAGGTAGGTCGTCAGACAGGTTCCACAACATGATACCCAAGCAATGAGAGTCCGCATGTTCATTTCCACTGCACACCCATTGCCATGGCCACTCCACTGGTGCAGGTTATCTTCAGCCGCTGCGGTGCTGCATGACTGGATAAGTTGTCACTGGTAAAGGCTAGCTGTCCGTGTGAGGTGCTCTCCGTGTGAGGTGTGTGTGAGGTGTGAGGTCCGTGTGAGGTGTGAAGTCTCTGACACCACAGGATCCATGAAAGAAATGCCTTCATCAGAGAACTAGGCAGATTTTATTATTGTAAATGTGTGCAAGTTTGTCATTTGAGCTTATGTTTGCAAATATTCATTTGTTTTTAGTTGTTCAAGGGACCATTCATGAAGAATGTCCCCAAAAAGGGAGGAGGGAGAGTCTGGCCAACTCAGATGTTTGCGGTTGTAGGAGGAGGGGGTGTTTAGTCAAATGTGGTAGTCAGCATTTATGAAAATTTTGGTTGATTTGACTAGTTTTTTGCTTGAAAATTGTCGATTTCTAGAATTTTGACTCAGATTTTCAACATTGAGTCAAATAATATAGTTTCAGATTGCAGACCTTTGTGGACAAGTGGGGAGGCACGGGTCTAAAAAAGCCAAATTTTTGGTGATGTCCTTTATGGATGCCCCCAAGTCATTTTCAATATGTTTTAGGAGAAAATTATTGGAGATATATGTCTTGAAGTAATTTTACTTTGTGACTTAGGACATTAGGAGATAA
The DNA here is from genome assembly GCA_011033025.1 of Beroe forskalii. NCBI lineage: Eukaryota > Metazoa > Ctenophora > Nuda > Beroida > Beroidae > Beroe > Beroe forskalii. The sequence continues at coordinate 136,071 of WFMF01000324.1, forward strand.
TCTTGCAAAATACCCTCAGTAGAAGCAATGTCAAATGTAACAAAGAAGACAAGCTACACAAAATCTGATATTCTATTAGGGAAAGGCCAGTTCTGTTCTGTTTTCAAGGGGTACAATGATGAAAATGGAGAAACTGTTGCTATAAAAGTGCCTCATAAAAAGCAAGGGAGAAAACATTTTAAGAAAGAATTGAATGTCTTGAGGAGTTTGCCCAAGCATTTGAACATTATACAAGTTTTTGATTGTATGTTTGAAATTTAAAGAAAAAATTTAAAGAAAATATATGATTCATTATTCCTTTCCTCTATTTATGAAGCAATTTATGAAGTCATCCTTAAAGGTAGTAGAAGCCAGATGAAAATTGAGATATATCTGGCAGATATTGTATGCTTATGACTTCCAGCTTGTGAATATAGAACAATAAAAAAGAAGAAGAAGCTTGTGAATATGACTGTAAAATAGATAATGCTTCAGCTGGCAGATTACAGCAAATTAGATAGGGTTATTGAGGATGAACAAAAAATATAGACTTACTCAATTAGATTTTGATAGCAAAATATTGAGCATTTTTCTGGTACATTTTCTTATACATTTTGTAACCAACTGGCCATGAGCCATTTTTGTGAGTATCCTGTTAAAGAACATTTCAATTTCAGATACTGAATCAGACAAAAACAGTTATGTTGTTCTTGAATACTGTCAAGGAGAAAATCTTATGACTTACATGAGAGATAATCTGTGCAATGCATTTGGTGCAAAAGTGCATGAATTCAACAAAGCTTTGCTTGGTAAGTTACTTTATGATATTTCATTTTAGTTATGGCAATTGTTAGACCCCGACTTGTCACCCATACCAATTTGTCACTCAAAGTGTGATCAATATACCACATGTTCTTACTTCATTTGTCCGACAGTGTATGTATATTTTATTATTCACCATGTGGTGGGGACATACTGGTTGAATAAAACATGTTATTTTGAGTTATATGTCGTATTACTCTACCCTTTTTAGTATTATTGCCCACTTTTACCATTTTACCATTTTACATGTTGCTCCACTCTTACACTGTGTTATTTACCATTTCTATGGTGTTACTCCACACTTTTGCCAAACTATTGATGCAAATTAGTGATAGGGGATCGTTCACATATTACGCAATCACCTAGAGGGGGAGGGAGTTTCTGAATGATAACGTTACATGTTATTGTAACAAATACTGTAAACTACTGTAAACTTGATTACAAGGGGGAGGGGGGTTGAAATCAGCCAAAAATTGATTACGTAATATGTGAACCATCCCTAGACAAGGCAAGGAATTTTTATGTAGCAGAAGTGTCGATATCAGTGTCTGAAATTCACAAAACTGCTATTTGTACATGTGTGATACTGATCTAACAGTATGCCCACCCACATATATGTCGCGGCGATATCAGAAATTCCAGAATGGATCTCACTTCTCAAAGTGGCGACACCTCTGTAACTTATTTTCATTGTATTTCAAATTGATATATCAACAATTAAAGAATAAATCCTTTGAAACACACCAATCTGCAAGACTTTTCTCAAACTCTGGATTTGAACTTTGACACGATTTCTTGAGAAATTTTATGTAAGAACAGCCATTATCAAACTTAACTGACAGCATTCCATTTTCTGTACATTCAGGTATAATACAGAAATTGTCCCTGAATACTTAAAAAGTTATAACTAAATAATGAAATAAGAACAGTACCAGGCAATAAACAGGTCTCACTAAACTAATATTGTTTATATTGTACATAGATGAATGGTTATTGTATTTCATCCAATGTCTTATCTATAGAGGTGTATGGGTATACTACAAACATAACAAAATATTGTACATCAATTTTCTAATTCAAGGATTGAGATAAGACTATAAGAGGCGGAAGAGACTAAACTGTGAATCATCAGCGGTTACCCTACAGTTGTAAGGTCTCCCTGCCATCTGCAATGTAGGTGTCCCATCAGCAGCTGTGACAAAGGGAAATGGAGGGGTTTCGGCCCATGTATAAAATAATGTACCCCTCACAGCTTACAACTGCAAGGCTGGGCCACCCAGGACTCCAGATTCCTGAGCAACACAGTTTAGAGGGAAGGGGGAGGAAAGGGAAAGAGCTCAGTAGAGGCAAAAGATCAATAAGTGTTAAAATGGGGTGAAAAATCTTAATGTAACGTTAAAAAGGCATAACAGCTCATATAATGCATTTAGAAATTTCATTTCAGACATAACAGCAGGCTACAAGCATTTACGAGATCATAAGTATGCACACAGAGACATAAAGCTGGACAACATCATGATCAGTTTTTGTCCAAAAGATGGTAAGCATTTATTGATTCCATTGTTTTCATGACACACCTGTGCAATTAATTAACCATTTTTAGAACCAAGCATGGGTAATAAACAATGAAGAACATTTTAATTGCTGTCACTGGCTCTCCTATTTAACTGTAGAAATTTGTACTGTACCTAAAAAGTATCATCAAATTTGCAGGTACTGCAATATACAAAATTGGTGATTTGGGCACTGCAAAACAATTTCATGAGGAAAATTCCCATGACAATGACTCAAACCTTAATTCGGTTGTGGGTAAGAATAAGTTATTTTTTATTTATTTACAGATTGAAATAATTACATCTGTGCCTTTCTTGGAAAAAATGTCCTATTTTATGATTTGAAATTAGACTCAGATAGTGAGCAGTGAATATCTATATTATATAACCTCTGTAAAACTGATATGACATATTGGTAGCAATGAATCGTCAGAGGAATAATAGGTATCCCAATTACCTAACATAACAAATTTGGAGTAAGTAGATAAATTGAATCATAATTTATCACTTTGCTCATCCCAGGGTCAGTCCCATACATGGATCCTTATATCTTAGACAGATTTTGTGAAGCAAAGAAAATTTCAAAGAATAAGGCTTATAGCCCTGATGTTGATCTATGGAGTATTGGGTGTACATTGATTAGAATAGCTTGTAACTGTGATGCATTTTCTGGGGGAACTGCTGAAGATCTTATTACGCTACATCAAAATAAAACTGCAGATACAATCATGGCATCAAAAGAGGGGGAAAAATTAACTTTTTCAGATACTTTCAGAGAGCTTTCTCCTATAAACAAAAATGCTTCCCAGGGTCTGAAAAACTGCTATCTTCAAATAATTAGAGAATGTTTTAAACCACTTGAAGAACGCAATGCTGAAAAATTTTTCGAGCTTGTTGAAGAAATAAGAGATACTGGCATAAATTACAGCATTGATATCAACTCCGGAATATCATTTTTTGATCTTAACAAGCAATCAGCTCGAAACAATCAGTCCGAATATTTTTCTTTCAACTCCATGAAAAGGTATTGTCAGGCTCTCCAATTCAATGTTCCTATAAAGTTTTGCTTGATCAGAAAATCAGAAGTAGACATTCAGGTTCCTAAATGGGCAATAATTTCATCTGATCAATTTGCTGGATCCCCAGTCCGAGTGATCAGGTCACAATGTGAAGCTATACGATCTATTTTCTCTTTAGTTGAAATCCCGGATTTCGATATCAATATGCTTGTTCACCTCTGCATCATAAAAGGAGCTGATACAAACTATCATGATATTGAAAAGTTGCTGGAGGGATATGATAAAATAAAAAATGAAATTTTTCAGAGATTCATTGAAATTAAGGATATCTATAAAGACATGGCAAAAACTAGTACTACAGTACCCCTTGGATCTCTGCAAACGAAATGTGGAGTAATTGAAAAGGATTTCAGGAGATCAGCCAAACAATATAATAAATTTGTTTATCCAGGAAAGGATGATAGTCAAGGTGTTCTTCATCAGCTGTGTCATGTGACAAAAAGTTTGGTCATGCAGCATACAGAGCAGTCATAAAGATCATCACACTCAAACTGCAATGATATTAATATTACTGGTATTATGCTGTAACAAGATTTCACTGACACATTTTATAATGGTATTGATATTCACCATTGATATTTTATACTTGTTAGGTTGTTTATAATTCTTTATGCTGTTGATCGAAATTAGTGCCTTCTTTTTATGTATGCTTGACATATATAATGTGATGAAGGTGCCATAAACATGAACCATTTTTTGTTTTTTAATTGTTTTATCATTAAATTGTACTGGCCTGGCCGTCTGAAAATCTTAATTCCCTTTGAATTTTCATTATGTTTTAAATAAGAACTTTCAATCACCATACTGCAGGAGTAATGTTAACCAATATTATGTGATATCTGTGATTCATATTGCAGGTAATTAATTCATCACTATAGATGATTGATAAATGATATAAAGTAAAACTGTGCTGACCTCAATGATGACAGTTTTCGCAAGTGTGACTCTATCTTGATCACATTAAGTAGTACCTATTATTTCTTTAAATAAGAAATAACTTGCATGATGATAACTTTACTTTTAAATTGTGAGTTTCTTAACTGATATCAGGAGGTATTTGACCTATTGCTGTAAATCATTAATCATGTATTTGTTTAATTACTATTATTATATACAAATAGTAAAATTATTAATTAATCACTTTGTCAATTACCCTGATACTGTATTAGGTTTCATTATCATTTTTAGGATGATAAATTATGATACTTTCGATTTAAGAATTGAGATAATGCTAAATTTTCATTTAAACAAGTTTTATAGGGATGTTTTTTTTTTTTTCTTGTATGAATGTGAAAACTTTAAATTTTCAAAGGTTTTATTTCGTCTATAATAATGAGTGTTATTGTTTATATTATGATAATTATGGCCATCATTTGGTTGTCTATGACCACGATATTAATTAAAACATAATTATTACCTGCTGCACAGGTAAGTTTAATATTTTGCTTCACTTTGTAAAAGTGTAGGTACACATGCTTCGTAATCTGGTGCCATTTTGTGCAGATATTATATATACCTTGAAGATATTATCATGTATCTAGAAGAATTGTTCAGAAAACTTAAAAAATCGACATACATGTTAGTCGTATAAAATATTTATATTTTATACGACTAACATGTATGTTGATGTGTTTTTTAAGTTTCCTGAACAATTCTTTTAGGTAAATGATATCTGCACAAAATGGCACCAGTTTATAAATCCTGCTTTCAACCCAATAACAGGTTCACCAACCTGCAATATGATAAGCTAAATATTATTGGATAATGATATTACTGCTATACAATATGTATATATTTCTGCGGAGAAGTTTATCATTTTACTCCCAAACTGGTTTTGATTTGGTACAAAGTGATATAAATAAGTACAATATACTAGTAGGTTTATAACGGTGCAGTACTAGGTGATTATTGAATATCTGAATATTTTACGTACTTTGTTGATCTTTTTTAAATTAGTATTTTTTCATAAAATTCTCTTTTCGAAATTTATCCTGACTCACTTACTGTCTAATATTGATATGAATCATAACATGTTCATAATATATTCTATGCATGGAATACTGATATAAACTTATATAGTAGTATAGGGCTAGGAGGTCGAAAAACAGAGTGCCGTACACTTTTTCTTGCATTAATGCATTATTATCCCTATTACTACCCAACTGATGACCCGTTTATTCTCATGCCACGACCAGTTATACCACGACCAGTTATACCACGACCAGTTATACCACGACCAGTTATACCACGACCATTTATACCACGACCAGTTATACCACGACCAGTTGTACCACGACCAGTTATACCACGACCAGTTATACCACGACCAGTTATACCACGACCAGTTATACCACGACCAGTTATACCACGACCAGTTATACCACGACCAGTTGATAGTTATTTGCACGGTATTATCCTAGTATCCTGCAGAGGAGTGGTACAATTGAAGTTATATACCTCTGCACGGTTAACCTAAATCCATAGATCCAGGCCAAGTACTCTTCGTAATTCTACACTTTTGTAACCTTGCTCTCAGCATTGATTAACGACAATAATCTGCCACATTTTTATGAAAACAATTGATCTGGAATGTCCTGGACCGTTATTCATCGTGTGTCCATTCTCCATCTTGAGATGCACAAAAACTGGTTTCCATATGCATAGCAACGGCACCAAATTTCACCTCTTGGCCTTCGTTTTTCTTGATAATTTCTTGGCAAGCTCAAATTTAATTGAGTGCGCCTACACAGACAGACATTGTTCACCTGCCATCTCCAAACTATAATTAAGATAGTAAATATTGACCATCTGTTAGTGAGTTAGAATTATTATATATCAAAAACTTATTAAAATCAGTTGTTGATGATGAATATAGTAGCTAAATATTATAAAGATCCAGTTTTCCAATTATGTTGTAATTGAACTATCTACCTATCTGCTCACATCATTTCTTCATGTAGACATGCTGAGGTTGGGTAGAATCAAATGTTTGGCTAGTAATGCTGTAAAGAGCTCACTTTCTCTATCGTCTACTCCACAAGGATTTCTTGAAAAACATGAAAGGTGAGCGATATTACTCGAAATTGATTTACTTTTGAAAAGACCTATTAAACCTTGAGATAAGACATTAGGTTAGGAGAATAACAATGTGCCTAGTTTTATTAATTCAGGTTGTGAAATTTTATCTGGAAATTGAAATGTAGATAAGTAGATAGAGAACAGAAGAGACAAAAAGTGAAACTACATGTTCTAGTATAGGTATAGGTAAGAAGAGCAAGTATCATTAAGTCATTAATCATTAAAATATTATTGTCATAGCTTTGTAAAGGGGCACTACCAAGATCAGGAGCTCCTCCACGAAACTTCCTTCTTTAAAGTGATCATAAAGTTAAGAACACTTTTCATATTTAGGAACACAAGTTATGACTGTTCATGAAACTTTCCTTCTTAACCAATATTGCCCTTAAGATGGATTTTATTGTCCACGAAACCCTTCTTAAGTGTTGTAGGATGTGTCACGTGAATGAGCTAACGCAGATCACATGCATGGTGCACAAGCCAATCAGAGGTCAAGAAAGGATAATTGATTTTGTGTCATGCCAAGCATAAGTTAATTAAGATAGTATTTCCTATCGCTGCTATGAAAACATTTCCAATAAACTCAATAATGTGGGGCAATATAATAATTATTTGATTGAAATTGAATCCCATTCCTGAGTTAGGATCACGCTAAGAAGACGTTAAGAAGGATAAAACCGCTCTTAGTGATGCACCTAAATATGGTGAAGTTAAGAAGAAAGTTAAGTGCACTTAGTGAGTTAGGAAGACCCCAATTAAGCTCACGTTTGACTCACGCATCAAATATGGAGGGTAACGCAGACTTAAGAAGGGTTTATGAAAGGTCTTCTTAAATATTTAGGAAGTTCCTAAGAAGAAAAATATAAGTGCGAAATATCTTCTTAACTCAAGTTTCGTGAACAGAATATTTATGAGCACTCTTAAAATCGATCATAAGTATTTCTTAAGTACACATATCTCCGTTCGTGGAGGATCCCCAGAAAAACAATGATCTTGAATATAACAATTTTAAGCTGTCTAAAGACAGAAATTCAAAATATAACATCCCATAAAATATAATGTGTCTATTGTATTTGCAGCTCTATAAGTCTATACCACTCAATCACATATATCTAAAAATCTCTCCATACTTCACTCTCAGCTGACGACGATAATTACATGATTTTCGAAAGGTCCTGATTACAACTTTCTCGTGTAAAGGGTTAATGATCGAGTTTGCTGGGAGAATAATGATACTAAAAACAGAGTACCAGCTAGAGGTGCTCAAGATTTGCAAAACATCGAATTAGCCAAACAATGAAAAATGGAACCCATGAAAGAACATCGGTCACAATGAGCGTGGTTATCTTTCTCTGTATCTTTCTATTCTTTGCTAAAGCAACTTTATTGTTCTGGCCAACCAATCCTGAACTCTCAGATGTTTTCATGTTAATGAACATATAACAGAGTGTTATGATTAAGACACATAGCATGTTCACTGAAATAACCACGATAGACATCCAGATTTGGGGGTTATCAGTAAAGATGAAGTAGTTGAATAAGCAGAATCCATTGCTGCCGAAAAATCCAATTTTATCTCCTACAACGTTTCCATTCACAAACATGCCTTTCACTAAGTTATTGATGGAATTCCAGGAGAGTTTGATGTTCGATAGTCTACCATAATAGGTTTTAATTATCCTCATATGATGTTCTTTATCCAAACTTCCAACGAAGAGAGGGTTACTATCATATTTTAACGATTCGAACAAAATATGAATTAAGATATGAAAATGTGGGAGAAAAAGCAACTAAACATGCCAAACTATATATTCCAATTATGCTTCCTAATAATGATATTTTATGTCTTTTATTTAGATTTTCTTGTGGCATATGCATTGATCTTACTCCCATGTGCCCGAAATAAACTCAATATGGTCATTGAATAGAGAGAAACCAAAGATCCTACTGTTGAAATTATTCCTAAAGCTGTGCACATGTAACTAGTGACCCATTCGAACTGAGTTTTACATGTACTTTTATTCAGAAATTCATCAGATACAGCTACTAGAACCAAATAAACACCTTGTAGAAGGTCCCCTGTTGAAACTACAAGGACAAAGGCTTCATTAATTTTTGCAGTTGCTGTTTTGAGCGAGGAATAATTCATAAACCCTTTTATCATAACACTTATATTCAAAAATGTTGCCCAAACCCTAAAGAACACGCCAGAATGAATATACTTCTATCTTTGAATATCTTAACTTGGTTGTCGCAGTCATGATTGCATTCATCACTATAATCTAGACAATCAAATATTCCATCACATTTCTTACTTTTAGCAATATACTCGCTGGATGATAGACATCTGAAGTTATTGTTACAGTTATTTTCATCAGAGAAATCACCACAATCGTCATTCAAGTCACAGACCTTATCATATTCAACGCATAAACCATTTGTACACCCAAAAATGTTTTGCTGAAATTTTCCCCCGGAATTCCTTAAGACCACAGTTAATTTTCTATCTTCTGTGATTGTTAGAACACGATTTGAATTGGCGTGGCATGAAGTGCGATTAATTGTTTGAAGTGGGCACGTCACTTCCTGACTACAAAGGCCTGTGCAGGCCAGATACAAATAAAGCTCCCCAAAAATATCAAAACAGTTCACTTGTCTCGCATATTGTGGGCTTAGAATTATGGAAGATGGAAGAACTCCGTAAATTGGAATCCTGCTTATTTGCATCACCACACATGGCCCAATGATTTCAACGAGGCTCTCTAGTCCAAGATGACAATGGAATGTGCGTTTAATATTATTAAATTCATTTATTCTACTTGAAGTCGCATAATTCCATCTTGATATTTTGCATAAATGCTTATCACAATTTGTGAAATCTACACAAAGACTATCTTTTCGGAGGTATTTTCCAAAATTTGGACACTGCAGAAGGATTTGATTATTACAGGAAAGCCTTTCTTCATAAGAGAATTGTGCTTTGTGTCCAGTACCACAGACCCTAAACCATTTCATTGAATCTTCGTCTATCCCATTGATACAATCCCGAACTCCATCCATGATCCATGAAGAGGGAAATGAAATGTTATTTAGTTTTCTGTAGGAAAACCTCCGCACACATCTTACCAAAGATGACGTCATGTCACCGCACACAGATGCTGTTTCGTCTGCATCAAAAGGACACTTCCTAGTTCCATCACACATTTGGTGTTTGTGAATAACGCAATCCTGACTTAACGTCGTGCACTTGGTATCAATTGCGTCATCACATAGTTTGAGACCTTTGCAAATGACATGTTTGGAAAGGGTAGTTGCATATCCATTCACTTCGCAGATAAGAGGACTTATAGCAGAGTCGGTGCAGTTCATTTGGTCCCTGTAATCACGGCACACTTGCGACATGGGGTGATTATCACGGGCAACCGAGCAATGGTTCTGAGGATGCAGTTTTCTTCTGCCATTGATAAGTGCCCAACTGAAGATGTAATTCCCAGATTCACATGTGTCCTTCGGATCACAGCCAATTTCATCTGCCCGGTTTCTGCAATGTGAAATCCCATCACAAAGGTACTTAGGTTGTACGTACTCAAATCCATTGTTGGAGTTGCACATTCTTTTGAACGTGTTCTTCCTGCTTAGGACGCAGATTAAACCTGTGGTAAAATTACCATCGCAATGTGCTTCATCGTAACAGTTTTCACATTCACAAACCTTGTTGCACAGGGCGTTCTTTGGAACCTTTCCGTAGATGCTGTTAGGGCACGGGGCGCAGCTTGTTAGTGTTGTAGTTGAACACTGGTACTCATCCACTGCTGTTCCATCCACTTTATTCAAACAGCTGTGTCTACCATCGCACCTACTGCCTTCCCCACTCCTTATGATATTATTCACGCCCGTGTAATTTATTTTATAGTGGGGGATTCAAAAACAAACTCGAAGAGACATAGGATATCCCCGCAGACACCTTCTCCAGGATTTACAGCCATATTAGAACTGGTATAACTGCTAGCATTGCTGCAATCCCAGTGACCACAGGACTGGTAGAAGGAAGGGTCGTCAGGGCAGAGGTGTGAAAAGCTCTGCTTTGTGCAGGTCTTCATTGTCGTGGTGTAGAAGTGATAGGAAAATGGGCACTTGAAGTACCATTCACCATCATCAAGAAGACAGCGCTCCTTCACATAGCCCCTCACCAAAACGAAGTGACACTGTTTCACCCCCAACCGCGAGATGGCTCCATTGGTATACGATTTCTCGTAAATTTCGTGTAGATGTGTGACCCATTGGTCCGTTTGGTAGGATGAGAGAGCGTCAATGACGAGATTCATCAAGAAAATAGTCACTTTCATATTATCTAAGTACCTACTGGTCTCCGCAGAACTTGTGTAATACTGTAATAGTATAATTAGCACCAGTATAGAAGTATAGAGCAGAATTAATGATGCAAAAATGCAGATAAAACTGGTTATTGAATAGAGTAATGCGTCCCTGATTAACAATTTACCATATATTAGTCTTTATTGATTTTCCATCTAAAAGTCTAAAGTACTGTCTGATAAATCTCAAGATATTAGAATGACTGGCAATCGACATGCAGCTTACAAAAAGGGTCGTGCAAAAAAGTACTCAAAAACATTAACGTCCCTTTTATGATTTTCAATGTATTATATTTTCAGTGACCAATTGTTTTCATTGACGTCATATAATTAGATGCACAAATTGATGTAAGATATAAAGAACGTTTCGTTTTGTTAGTCACAAAAAGTCGCTGCTTGACTTAATGATTCTAATAATACCAACTTAGGAAACCAAAATGCTTTGAATAATGTAAAACATCGATGGCCTTCTTTCTGTTACCTTATGAATAAAGAAATTCTTATTTCATTATTCAACGAATCAAATTTAATTTAAAATTTATGTTCTTAATATCAAAATAAATTTAAAGCAGTAGCATTGTTAAATGTGCAAGTAGCTCTGTGGCATAAAGGACGGCTTCATGATGCCATCTATAAGTAAAAGGCATTAATAATGTATAGTAACTAAGATTGGGGGCAGTTGCACCTCAAGACTTTCTTACAACAATAGTGATCATAGCATATTAATATTGGAGACGTTTTACTTGCAGGATTCCAAAAGTTGTCATTACCCCGACTAATCAACCAATCAGCCTAGAAGTTAGGTAGGCCCGTAACCAGGATTTTTTTCGGCTAGGGCCTTTCACATTGAGTAAGCTACGGCAGGGGTTTGGGCCCGGTCCCTGGATATTTTTTTGAAAATTCAGTGGTTTTTGGGGTCGAATATTACGATATTTTCTTTTAAATTAGAGCAAAACCTTGGGAGGTCCCCATTTTTCCAAGGGGGCTGCAGCCCCCACAGCCTCCCCCCGGCTATGGAACCCCCCCTGGCCTAATGAACCTTTCGTCTTCAGTACAGAATCTCGACACGCTAAAGACAACGCTGAGGTTGTCATTATTGGTGCCAGCATAGCATACCACCTTGCAAAGTTTGGGGTTCCCAATGTTGTCCTGCTAGAAAAAACAGAACTTACAGCCGGATCAACCTGGCATGCGATCAGTTTTTGAGATTTAATCCTTTACTTTTTCATTTTACCATTTTATTGACTGACATTTTATAACGCCAATAAGGGATTTTCTGATCAAATTAACTAGCATTCAATCTCCTATAGTTAATTTTCAACTTCCAGTACGACTTTTCTAAGCCAAGTTATTGGTTTACACCCTTACACGTGTCAGCCGAAAAATGGGCGTGGCCCCAGCACCCCTCAGGATGCCAATTAACGGAAGGGCAGCAAATTTTTCTGATAAGGGACCATTAAATCTACCAAAAACCGTTAAGAAACTCCCTCCGCTCGAACATTGCATACTGACTTTGGCTGGGCTACTGGAATATCGTCTGTTTCGTTTATTATGGCATATTTGAGAGTGCTGTAGCAGGGACATGCTCTTAGTTTTGATGTCGACTGATATCGTCCTGATGGAGCTAATAGATGAACATTTGATGTTCAAAAGTTCATTTCATGAATTTCAAAATGGTCTGGTAGTTGTGAAGATTTTAATTTTACCATGTTCCTGATAGCAGTAAGACGACCCTAGCGACACATTTTGTTCGTCCCCAATGAAAACCTAGACCAGATTTTGACTCTTAGGAATATGTTGAACAAACTTGAGGCCCATAGGCTATTTTCAAACCTACGGAAGGGCAAGAAAACTCTCATTTAGTCAAATCATTCAAAGGAGTGAGAACAGTGCGTCAAAAAAAGCAGCTCACTATTTTGGCTGCAGAATCCAGAAAAATCGCGATTTTCACTTGAATGTTGGAGAATATTTCGTGCTAACCATCACCAAAATCACTAGATATGCAAAAGTTCTTAAAAAGTCAACTGAGTACCACGAGCAGGCCAGAGTTGATGCAATGTCAGCTTCGCTGAGACACTAGAGAACATATGGTTTACAGGTTTTTCATGGGTTGTGTTGGTTGGAAATGGCAAACTGGAGTAAGGATAATGCAATACAATGCCTAAGGAAGCTGAGTAACCCATTGAGCCACATAACAATGCTGGTTTGGGGTGTTGTTTTGGCCAAAAGCCTGATTTTCCTTAATCATTTCACCATAATGGAGCTCAAATGGCTCTAAATCAGCATTCAAATTTGAAGTGAGTGCAGTTTTCCAGCAAAAACCTCAAATCTAGCTGGAATCCAACCTGATCACAACTCAGGAGCACTGGAGTGACCCCCCATACCTCAATTTTGACCAAAAAATAATTTAAGCGATTTTGATGACAAAATGAGGAGTAAACTTTCAGCTCTATGGCCTCCCTACTTGTTCAAATATATTGCCAGTGGTTCCTGGCTATGGCTAGCGTTTAAGACGATGATATTCAACAGGAAAAACCAACCTGACCCTTAAGCAGGTCCTTTAAGACAGCATTCATCACTCTATTCAAGAAGCTTCAACATTGGAATTGGGAAAACATCAGTTTAGCAGTTGTTGAGCGCCTGGGACTATGTCAAAAAAGGATAGGCTTCATACCATGGATTTTCGAAAATGTTCATCTATTTCACAAATTGTGTGCATAATTTCTGAGCTCAAATAATTTCCGTTTTCCTCTGATAACAATATAAAATATGCCATGATAAACGTTACGTAGTATAGATACTCTAGCACCAATGATAAATGATAATGACTTTATCATGAATAAGACTTTACCATGACTCTGCCACAAATTAGATATGTTGGATTTTAAGTCTAACATCTATGAATATTTCTTTCTAAAAAGCTGTCATGTTTTGTACTTTATAATGAAAGATTTACAAACCTATTAGGGGCTGTTAGCTGGCAAATTAGAGCCTTAGTCTCCTCCTCATCATTCTCTGGTTTTAGCATTCTAAACACTGCTAGCAAATTCTCATCTTCAACCGACAACTGCTCTAGGAGTTAAAGATTTCTTGAGAATGGTGATGGGATAAAGGTGGGCATTTACGTTCCTAATTCCTGTACTTAACAAGTAAAAAGTTTGTTTTTATAATATCTTAAAATGATTGATAATTCTATCCTAAACTGGTTCTAAAAGTTTAAAAAATTATTAAAGAACTGAAAGCATGTATGATAGATAGTATGATACACTAACTTACCTGATCCATCAGCCATCAAGTTCCAAGCTTTGGCAAGTTCTTTTCTAACTTGAAGCCTTTCAGCCTTTACATTGAGTTTTGCAATGATCCAATAATTGTCCACCACAATTGCCAATAGGATGGAGAGAAGTATGAATACCCCAACATAAATGAATATTACAAAGTAGATAAAAGTGGCTGGATGATAATTGTAAGCAGGCATCATCACATCAGGGAAGTTTTCAGTAGTGATGAGAACAAAGAGCCGAATAAAAGCAAGGCCAACATTTGAAAACTGCCCTCCATAAACTGGGTCATCTGATTGCTCATAGATCAAGCCGAAGAGATGCACAGCTACACATGAGAAAAATAGAACAAACAGCAAAATTGCCAAGAGTGTGCTTAGAATTCTTATGAAAGTTTTGACAACAACTCCAAATATGTGGTAGATTGTTTTTATCTTGATTATAAAAACAGCAGGTCTCAAAAATTGGAATACAATTGGTATTTGTTTGAGATTGACTGATTCCAGGTAAAAATAAAGCATGTAAAAAAGATCAAAGGCAAAAAGGCATGTCAGTAAAAAATGAAGTTTTGCTTTGATTGCAGTTTTCGATATTGAGAAGAATGTCTTAGGAGTAAATAGTATGATGTGCAGGGAGTTGTCAGCAATGTAGCATAGAATACAGATGATTTCCATGAGAATGTAATAGGGCTCATTAATAAGATAGAAGAGCAAGATACAGTGTATTATTATAACCAGAATAATGAAGTAATGCCAAAATTTATGAGATGTGATGTTATATGCTATCCGAACAGATGATTTATCACATTCCATAGCATAAGCTTTTCCAAAACTTCCTCTTCCTGAAAATTAAATCAATTGTCGAATTGAAATGAATATAATAGTGCAAAAATAATGTTGAATGTTGATTGTTGAAATGATTTAACTATGAAGACTTGCAGGGAGTGCTAAAATTGCCACAATCTGAAATCATGAACAGAATGATATTAGCACAAAAATGCTAGAAATATGATGTTTGTATACATTGTAAAATGGCCATTTCAATAGGACAAAATGGTAAGTCAGGCTTTAGATAATTCAGAAATTTTCATTATTCAGAAAATTCAGAAAATTGGACTCACCTTGTTGAGCATCTTCAGTATGAGCAGCTGCTAGAAGCTGAATATCAGAATATGTCTTAGTGATTTGAACTAAATTTTCAAGTTTCTTAATATCAGGAGTTGGAGCACATTCCTTGATCTTTATAGCCATTATTCAATTTTGTTCCATTGATTAATGTATCTTGCATCCAATATTCCATGCATTGAATTGCTCATTGCAACAATGAATTTTCCTTGCTGATTTCATCTCAAAAAGAAATGGTCTGAAATCTGAATTATATTTTTAATTTCAACTGTTTCAACTGCATTTTAATAATAAGAAATTATGAAAATGATTGTAATAGTACATTTTGTTTTAAACTTAACAACACTACTTATTACAATCAAATTTGAGGACCCCGAGCTCAATCCTTTGAACCGGACTCACTGTGGCATTGCTGCGTTTTCTTGTGAAATACCAAGAGTGCAATGCCACGGAGAGAAAAGTTTGAAGAGGAGGGGGAGGAGTCCTCAGTCCCATTACAGGATGACATGGCTGATGGCAGTAGGGACGAGGGCTCCTCCTCCCAGAAAGCAAAGACTGGTAGCACTACGCCGGGGACTGAAGACACGGACCACGAAGTTTCTTTCACCCGCAAGCCAGTCACAACAGTTTTCCATTCACCAACTCCTCCACGACCACCTCCACGTAAGAAGACTGCTGGAAGACCCAGAAAGAGCAAGGTGATTACCAGCACACCTATCACGAACTTTGTGACTGAAGATGTTAACTGCCCTGTATGCAAGTGTGATGTGTCAGATGAGGTGAAGGGATTGATGTGTATTACATGTCAGACTTGGTTCCATGGATCATGTTTGTCGATATCAGACGAGGAGTACAACGACCTCAGCAGCTCAGAGAATTCATGGTGCTGTATGAGTTGTCTGGCTGTGAATGCTACTCAGTTGAAGTGGGGGACATTAAAGGGGGAGAAGGCAATACAGCAGGTCATTAAAGCGACATACATGGAGATCACGAAGTGGAAAAGAACTTGTTTACCCTACCCCGAGGGAAAGCAGGAGTTCATTTCATTAATGAAGTAGCTCGCCTCATCCTCTTGTTCACTGACCAGACTGCGTGGAAAGATCTGTCATTGTCTATGGTTCATGTGTTCATCCCCCTGATGCTTCAGAAGCCTTCAATGAACTCTAAAGCCAAGACTAATGCCAAGTTCTTAGCACTGAGACTTGCTAAATGGAGTGAGGGGGATCTGCAGAGTCTCATGGACGAAGCCAGGGAAATCCAGGTGCGGTTATCTCAGGTAGCAAAGAAGAAGGAGACCAGCTGCCATGTTGCCTTCACAAGATTGATGTTGTTGGGCCAAGTTGGGAAAGCTGTGAAGTTGATAGACAGTAACAGTGATGTTAAGGGTGTTCATAAGCTGACTCGTCCTGTCAAGAAAGTCCTGGCGTGCAAACACCCTGATGCCAAACCAGCACCTCAGCAGTTGAAGATGGAGATAACGACCCCAGAACCCCAGCCTGTGATCTTCGAGGAAATTGATAGTCAGATGGTCTACAGAGTCGCCAAAAATGTGCATGGTTCCGGTGGGCCCACGCTCTTGGATGCAGATGGATGGAAACACATCCTGTGTTGCAAATCTTATGGAAAGGCATCTGAGAAGCTGTGCGAATCCATCGCTGAGCTTGCAAAGTACATCAGCACTAAAGAAGTCAACCCAACAGCCTTGGAAGAACTTCTGGCTTGTCGTCTTATCCCCCTGGACAAGGGCAACGATAAGCGGGGAGGTATTGGAGTGAGACCAGTGGGTGTTGGTGAGGTACTTCGGCGAATTGTGGGCAAACTGGTCATCGGTGTCCTAAGGAACGACATCCAGCAGGCAGCAGGACCACTGCAGACTTGTGCGGGTCTGAAGGCGGGCATTGAGGCTTCCATCCACGCTACTCGGGAGCAGTGGGAGCTGCCAGCTACTCAGGGTGTATTACTGGTTGATGCGGACAATGCTTTCAACTCCATCAACAGAGAGCTGGCAGTTCACAATATCAGGGAGTTGTGCCCACCCTTCCATCGCTTCATTGCTAACACTTATCAGCAACCCGCCATGCTTGTTGTTAATGACGGTCTGACGACGGAGTACATGGGATCCTATGAAGGCTGTACTCAGGGGGATGTTGCTGCTATGGCCTTTTACGCACTGGGAGTCAAGCCACTCATCACAGAGCTCTCATCTGCAGTTGATCCATCTGCCTGTAAGCAGATGTGGTATGCAGATGACTCTACTGCTGCTGGGAGACTTAATGAAATCAAGAAGTGGTGGGACTTGGTGTGTGTTAAAGGTCCTCAGTATGGCTACTTCCCTAAGCCCTCAAAAACTGTTTTGATTGTGAAAGAAGACTGTCTCCAGTTGGCTAATCAAATCTTCAAGGACAGCGGTATTCAGGTCACTAGTGAAGGAGAGCGTCATCTCGGTGCGGTGCTTGGGACGGAGGCTTTCAGGAGGGGGTACGTCGAGGACAAGGTCGCAAAGTGGGTCAAGGACGTTGAACAGTTATCTGATATCGGAAAAGATGACCCGCAGGCAGCCTATGCGGCCTTCACAAAAGCGCTTTGTCACAGGTGGACATTTGTTCAGAGGACTATCCCAGGCATCTCTGAACTGTTTGGTCCACTGGAAAATGCCCTGCGACAGAGCTTCCTGCCGTCCATTGTTGGAAGGCAAGTTTCAGAAGTGGAGAGGAAACTGTTTACTCTTCCTGTCAGACTCGGGGGGCTTGGAATCTCAAACCCAGTTGAAGCTTCAGATATTGAGTTCCAGGCCTCAGTGAAAATCACGGACAACCTGAGAAAGCTAATATTTGATCAGCAGCAAACTCTTGATGGTTATCAGGCTGCGAGTGTGGCGGAAGTGACCAGGGATTGCTTGAAGGACAAGGAGGTGAGGATGATGAGGAAGATCTCTGAGATTGTATCAGACTCTTCTGTTGGCAATCTGAAAAGGTCCATCACCTTAGCCCAAGAGAAGGGTGCCGGGGCGTGGTTAACTGTTCTCCCTATTGGTTCTCTCGGGTGGGTGCTGAACAAGGAGGAGTTTCGGGATGCACTCAGGCTGAGGTACGGCTGGCAGATCCCTAACATTCCAGCAGTTTGTGTTTGTGGCAAGAAGAATTCGGTAGACCACACCTTAATTTGCAAAAATGGTGGCTACTTGATCTTCAGACACAACAAAGTTCGAGACACAAACGCTGCGTTTCTTAGGGAAGTCTGTCACGACGTTTAAGACCGAGCCTGGCTGATCCCTATTAACTCTTCAGTCAATCCAGGAATGTGGAGGAGAGGGCTCAGAAGACGATGTTCATGTCCTCTTCCATGGGTTCTAAACGTTTGTTTGTACAAACACGCCCTATGTAATAACTCAATTAAGGTGGACAATATTTGCCCACTGTGAAAAGGAGGCAGGCTCCTCAGGCTTTGTTATGAGAGGATTGCATCATGGGTAGCAGACAAGACCAATGAGGATTTGACGTTATCAATGAGAATTAAGTATTTGCACTCCTGAAGAGTATGGTTCTCCAATTAATTATGGACATACCGAATATCATTTTTTGTATACACATTTAATCTCCGCCAGATGGGCTGCAATTAATCCACGATTTTTGATATCACCTTAGGCTATATTGAAAGGTGAATGGACCTATATTTTTTCTCCGCCGGCTTGCGGTTATGTATAATGTATGATAAATTTTCCGTTACAAATCTATTAATTTTCCAGTCACCCAGGTGAACTGCCAGTTCGGGCGATGAAACATTCGCCTTGAATTCAGATGCCGGAGTCCGCTGTTTATATGATATTTCGGTAACATTGAGGCCCAAAATGAATTTAACAAATTAGCGATCACATGAAGGAAAATTGCGTTATCGCAATTGCAAAGGCTCTTCTTATACAGGTGTTTTTGGGCCCTTTGCTCTAACCAGATCTATTGCAAATCCATTAACGGATTCGAGGTCTGGGCTCTAGGTCCTATTAACTCTTCTCCAGTCAATCCCAGGGAATGTGGAGGGTCGGGGCTCTTCACTTTATATAAACTCGAAAGGGCTTTTATACCGAGAATATTCAACTCTAGAAGACGAGGGTATGTTCGATCCGGATCTTCCATCCGAATGCCACGACTCATACAAGGATCAGGACATCAAGTCAGTATACACCCAGCGCTGCGAACATTAAGAAGAGGGAGTATGAGCAACCCCATGTCATCCAGGTGGAGTCCCAAGTGCAGGTTCACACCAAACGTGTACGACAGATGGGAGACAGGAGGCATGGCTCCTCCTGGCAGGCTTTCCTGACTTTTCACAAGGATTGCAGACAGAACAGGTAGCAGACAAGACCAATGAGGATTATCGCGACGTTATCAGTACTATGAGAACAAAGCTGTCATTCTGCACTCCTGAAGGTGTGCTGGTGTCAGTAAGGGGATCTCAACTCGGGGCAAATACTCTCGTGGCAGAAGAATCGGTGCCGATTCAGATGTTTCGTTTAATCTTATTCCAGATGGGCTGAGAGGGGAGGCATAATCCACGATTTTTGCAAGTACACCTGAATTCGCCGCGAATTCAAGTGAATTCAGGTGAATTCAAGTGAATTCAGGTGAATTCAGGTGGAGCCGCGGCGGAATTCGTCATCAAATTTTTGGCCGGACTCCGCCCTCCCCCGTCCGCCCGCGAACTCCGGCAATTCACTTGAATTCACCTGAATTACGTCAGCATTGAATACCTCCTTTTCGGTGTACTAGTTCGCCAATTTTCCAGTTCACCCAGGTGAACTGCCAGTTCATGATTCATATCATTAAATTCGTTTACTGGTTCGCCTAATTCAGATGCAGTCCAGTTAGCGGAAACCGCCTGAGTTCGCCGGAGGAAACTTGCCCAAAAGCCCAAATCAGTACGAATTTAACAAATTAGCGATCGGCGATGAAGGAAAATTGCGTTAAACACCCTCCCTCCCCCCTGTCATCACCTGTCAGCATTTGAAAACCCCCTCCCTCCCGTCGAGTGATGACGTTATATGTGACGGCTCCCCTAAGGTTCTTTGGATCCATGACGACACGCATATGGTAGACATTGTGAATTGCATCTTAGTCTCACATAAGCGTGCCAGACGTGACAAAGTTCCTTCAAAGTTCAGGTGAATTCGCCGCGAACTGAGTTCACCTGAGTTCGCCCAAGTTCGCCCAAGTTCACCTGAGTTTGCTGCGAATTCGCGGCGGACATGAGTTCGCCGCGAATTCGCGGCGAACTTGTTCGCCTGGGTGAACTGGAAAATTGGCGAACTAGTACACCGAATACGCGTGTATTCGCGGCGAATTCAGGTGAATTCGCCAGAGTCCGCGGCGGACTCCGGCGGAGTCCGCCAAAAATTTTTTTGGCGAACTCCGCCGCGAATTCACCTGAATTCACCTGAATTCACTTGAATTCGCGGCGAATTCAGGTGTACTTGCAAAAATCGTGGATTATGCCAGAGGGGATGTTTCTTTTTCGTAATCTGAAATGCCTGCGTTGATTTTCTGTTTCGGCTTTTGAGGTTTTTCAAGTCACTTCTAATGAGGTCACATTCTCTAAATGAGAGGGTAGATACCAATGACATTTTCGCTTGATGATTGATCTTTGTGCACATTTATGTTCAGTATTTTAATTACATAGATCATATAAATTTATATATCATTGGGGCTTTATCAGTGCTACTGTATATTCGATGATCATTTAAATGAAAATAATTTGACTGTAGAATTTTTTATTTCATTACTTTGGTAGTACATTTTGTATCATAAATATTACAAGTGTTCATTTGCATTAAGCAATCCAATGAAATATCATGAAATAAAATTAAATATCATACAATATGTGATTCGTTGAAGTTATGGAATCGAACCATCAAAAAATACCACCAGATAATAATCATATCTTATTTTTCATCTTATCAAATCTTTTTGAAGTGGTCGATCATTTCAGTGAAACACAATAAATTCTATAATATCTAATATCTAAAAATGTTTACTTTCATGATATCAAGAGAATGAATGGGTCGTATTAAAGTATACCAATGACCCCCTACTGAGCCCTGCTGACCCCTTACTGAGCTCCTGCTGACCCCTACTGAATCCCTGCTGACCCCCAACTGACCCCCTAGGGAACCCCTGGTGAATGAATGAAACTTTAGCCTTGTGCAGAATGAAACTGATCAATACTGATACATGATAATGAATGCAGAATGCTAAAATGGAATGAATGAATAATTTCACATACAAACAAATCTATTTTCAGACGTTGTTTGATCAGACCCTTACCCCCTAACCAGAGCCCTCTTTTGCGCGCACCTGGTTAGGTGAAACCAGACCCCGGCCCCTTCTCCTTCGGCGGGCGCGCGTCCGCCAAAGGCGGAAAGAGGTCAAGTGAAATTTCGTTTGACGTTGACAGACCTTCTCAAGAATCAGCGCCGCGCGCGCGGCGCTGATTCTCGCGCGCGGCTGGCGTCAGCGGGTTATACATTGTACGACAAATGAAATTGAAAGTTGAAACGTGTCGTCGTGTCCTATTGATGATTGACCTATTATTAGTATTATTCCTAAGCCCGCATAGGTGTGTGTACGCGCCGCGCGAGCCACACAGGGATATACGTGTTTATCTTGCTAAATGCACGTATATCCCTGTCTGCATTGCGCGGCGTGCTTCCTCAGAACAGGCCTGTCCCGTAGGGAAGCGCCGCGCGCGTACACACAGCTATGCGGGCTTAGGAAATTAATGCAATGAGCGAGTCTTTAGTTGTACGTTGCCTAACTCGACGGGCGATGTCCGTCCCTTTCTTCGACTGACTTGTTGGTTGACGCGGAAGGCGCAAAGTGACGTCCAAATGTGGAACGTTGCGCCGCGCGCGCGAGGGTAGGGTAACATCCTACGATGCTCTAACCAGCTCAGGACCCTGGTTACGCGCACGGAGTGCGCGGCGCGCATCTGGTTTAAGGGGAAGCTGTACGCTGGGATCGGCCAATCGGACATGGCCTGGACAGTTGACCAAGACGACCAGAATCGACAATGACGAAATTCAGAATTCTCAATTCCATCATTGTCCATGATGAAATTGACGGTATGTCTCCCATATAAACGGCTCTGAGTGACGTCACAGATCTTAACGTCAATTTTTCTGTATCCTAAACCCAACCATAGCCCTAACCAAAACCCTAACCTTAATCCATACCCTAACCCTAGCAAATCCTGACCCTAATCCTGACCCTAACTTAAGTCTTGAAAGCGCTAGGTGCGCTTAATTATATTTTTCTGAGTGACGTCATTGTCATAGATAATGAAGGCTCCTGTTTATATGGGAGACTCACCAAAAATTAAGGTTAGGGTTTTGGTTTGGGCAATCGTAGGATGTTACCCTACCCTCGCGCGCGGTTTCCACATTTGGGTCACTTGGGGACGGACATTTTTGGGCAATAATTAGGTTAAGGATACAAAAATATTGACGTTTAGGTCTGTAAAGTGTAACGTCACTCATATATGGGACACATACCTCAGAAATTACTCCATGTTACGGAGCCTTATTTTGCGCGCGCAAGCGCGCCTCTACGAAAAGCGCGCGCAAGCGCGAACAAACAGGGACACGTAACATGTGGTAACTCAGAAATGCCTATAGTTATTTGACACTGTCACTTCAATTTTAGAATTTGAATGTTGAAATGACAGTGTCAAAACTTTCTCAATAAAGTGTCAAAACTTTCTCAATAAAGTGTCAAAACTTTCTCAATAAAGTGTCAAAACTTTCTCAATAAAACAATATTTAGGTTATTGTTAAAGTAAATATTCGAAACTTTCATATACAAATTACAATTGCATTTTCATTTACAACAAGCCAAGGTTGTGCGAATATATCAGCCATTTACAAAATATTTCATTATATATGGTTCAGTTTCAAATTGCTGTTTTGCGATAAACGAAAGATAGTAAAGATTATATCTTTAATGATTAATTTTCGATTTCTACTTGAACTTCCGGATATGATACTATATAAATCACGTCACAGTTAATAGAATTAGAAACACACATCATACTCATAGTTCAACTTCAATGTTCATACTTTCATAGACAAACATAACAAACAATTCCAAATACGACTGCAAATGTTAAACCTGATGCACTATACCACTGAAAATGAATCGAAACCAAACCTAATGTGTTTGCCAACAAGTTGAGAAGAAACACCATGCATCATATACCTACGTTAAGATTAAATTTAAAAACAATATTTTAAGACAATTCAAAAATTCAAGACAATCCCAAAATCTTGGAACAGCCTTGACATTTTCATTTTAATTAACTTTAAGGGCCGGATTACACAATTTTCGTGTTAGGTCGACCTAAGAGGCTCGAAGTTTAAGGAGGAGCTCTAAGGAGCACCTCCTGTAGGTCCTCCTTGCAAAAAATCGGTATTACCCAATTCGTAAAGGTCGACCTAAACCGTAAAGGAGGAGGTCGTCCTCAAACGCTAAGGAGCATCTTAGGAGCAGCTCCTCCTTTGACACTTTCTGGGATTACCCAAATTAAAGGAGCAACTCAGTTAAGGAGCAGCTCCATATATGGTAGAGACGACCATATAAGGGAATTCATATGCAAGTGAAATTAAATCTAGAAACTGGATGCAAATTGAATCTGTTAGCAAACTAAATTATAGATGGGTTTGAATGTGCTCGGTGCCAGTAAAATGGATTTTACTGTTAGTGAGTAAATATCTTGCAACGATGATTGATGGGCTTGTTAAAAAATAAACATGCCTTATCAGTAAATCAAACACAGTTGCTGGATAATAGACCTATTGTCAATTTGAGTGATTGAAGCCTACGGTGGGGCACTCACACAGTTCCCAAAAGCATGAGAGCTGTCAATGCCAGCTCTGTTAACCTTATTTTTTTTATAATTGCTGAATTGAGATTGAATACTTGAATATAAATAAAAATGTTGTACTCAAATTCCAGAGCTTATTATCGGTCTTTTATTTTACCGTTTACGAATCCCAATAAAACAAACCACATTATTATATATATGATTGATGAGTAATTGTAATCATGCGACTCTTATTCAACGACCCGATCCGTGAAATCAGTATACTCAACCTAATTATATGGAGGTAAATTGTTTAATGATTTTGGCTGTTTTTGCTTTTTGAACCGATCACAGCCGGACTGCAAAATAAGCTATCAGCAAATTGAATCCTGAATTTTATCTCTTCTCTTGTGACAACGATGTAGCTCCAAATTATCACATATAACGTGTGGTTAAAGGAGCACCTACTGGTTTTAAGGACGAGCTGGAGGTACCTTAAAAATTCGCCGTTTAAGGAGCAGCTAAAGGACCAACTTAAGGACGAGGTAGATTGGGTAATACCGGTTTTTCGGGAATTTTAAGGTCGACCTAACTCGCTTAGGAGCACCTTAAAATCGCCTCAAAGGAGCACATTGGGTAATACGGAATTTTAAGGTGGACCTTAAACTGCAGTTTGGGCCGTTTTAAGGAGCACTTAGGGCTAAAGGTCGACCTTAAACGGTTGTGTAATCCGGCCCTAAGTTTCAGGTTTCAAGAGAGGGGGGTCAGGCTTGATGATTTAGAAATCGAAAGGTCCACCCAATGCGCCAACGGGCCAACGTTTTGGTTGGGTTTTGAGCCCCAACCCAACCATGGCGACAGCACCAGAAATGCTTAAAGTTAATGCGCGCCTTTTTAAAGTTGGTCACAGCCAGTTTTTAGGCAGTAGGCACAATCTGTGGTGAGTAACACTAACAGTAACTCATAACGATAGATAGCGGCAATCTGAATTCAAGCATTCTGCACCGGTTTGGAATTAATTTTATAATCATGTGGATTCTATGACCAAATGACATTCCAAAAACGTCAACGTTCGATCTTATTTCTCATGCAAATATTATTGATAAGATTTCAGGCTACGATTGAAAGTTTTGGCGCCAAAATTTTGAAAACGCAAGGTTCAACTCCAGACTTACTTCAGATCTATCAGATAGCTAGTAACTGGAAGTGGAACTCGGCCCAAATATCAAATTTTATGCACTGTTCCCAGAAAGTAATAAATCATTCTGAAATATGTTATATGTATAAAATATTCTGTACAGCCATAATAGATAAATATACAACGAAAATAAACACAGTTTTGCAGTTTTATGTACAGTAAAAGCGTTTATCACACGTAAGGTAATGCCCGCACTACCTTAGCAAGACTTCCCTCAATCCGAGAGAGGTGGCTTCAGAGTGTCACACCCAAGTGAGTGCACCGGAGCGCTCATCTCCGCCCCTCAGCCCCCACACTGGGGCGCCATCTAGGGGCCCTCTCTGGCCCATTCCCCTTCTAGTATAGGCGTGTCACACCCGAATGTTTGACCGGGCCTTCTCCAAAATCTCCTTCTTTATCTTGGGGTAGTTGGGGTGGTGGTGCAACACCTGGGATAAAGGGAGAAAATGTGTTACGTGGGTTAGAGAACGCCTTCTGTAATTTCTACAAAACCGCCATTTGTACGTACGTGATATAATGATTTAACAGTATATTCACGTATGTAAATGGCGCCGCGCAATCGGAAATTTCAGAATTATTCTCATTTCTAGAACTCGCGATGCGATCGAATCCAAAGATAGTGGAGTTTTACTATTTTAGTAGATTTTTGGTACAAATAGAACAAATTAATAACTTACTTTGTGACAGACATCAATGGCGTCCACGAATCTCTTAGCTTTCAAATAGTTGAAGGCCAACTTGAACCCTGTCAAAGAGTGAAATGGTAGAGTGCTCAAGTGAGAATGTGGAACCATATGGATAGGGGTAAAAATGCATGAAATAGGTGAATGCAAATTCATTGAAATTTCATATTATGGCTTGAGGATTATACTTTGAGGATTGCTCTTAAACCAGAATAACTCAAGACAACAAATTTTGAATTGCATCATCAAGGATTAATTCTACCTCACTCCCTGACTGTCCCACCATCACACATTACCTATAGTTGGGTTAGTGAAGTTGCTGTATTGCCAGGCCTTCTCGTAGTTATTAGCAGCGTCCTTGTAGCTAGCCTCCTTCTCATGCACGAAGCCGTGGTACTCCCACGCCTGGAGAAATTTCAAGGAAACTCAAGGAATTTCAAGGAATTTCAAGGAATTTCAAGGAATTTCAAGGAATTTTCAAATATAATTTGAAACAAACGCATTCAAATCATACACATTCTGGGTTAATGGGTGCTGAGCAGCTGATAATGTGAGGCTGATAAAAAATGAGCCCTGGATACCATGGTGGTTCAAATGAGAAAGTGTGAAGCAGGCCTCGTTGTGGGAGATGTAATGCTCACCTTGAAGCAGGCCTCGTTGTGGGAGATGTAATGCTCACCTTGAAGCAGGCCTCGTTGTGGGAGATGTACTGCTCACCTTGAAGCAGGCCTCGTTGTGGGAGATGTAATGCTCACCTTGAAGCAGGCCTCGTTGTGGGAGATGTAGTGCTCACCTTGAAGCAGGCCTCGTTGTGGGAGATGTAGTGCTCACCTTGAAGCAGGCCTCGTTGTGGGAGATGTAGTGCTCACCTTGAAGCAGGCCTCGTTGTGGGAGATGTGTAGTGCTCACCTTGAAGCAGGCCTCGTTGTGGGAGATGTAGTGCTCACCTTGAAGCAGGCCTCGTTGTGGGAGATGTAGTGCTCACCTTGAAGCAGGCCTCGTTGTGGGAGATGTAGTGCTCACCTTGAAGCAGGCCTCGTTGTGGGAGATGTTGTGCTCACCTTGAAGCAGGCCTCGTTGTGGGAGATGTAGTGCTCACCTTGAAGCAGGCCTCGTTGTGGGAGATGTACTGCTCACCTTGAAGCAGGCCTCGTTGTGGGAGATGTAATGCTCACCTTGAAGCAGGCCTCGTTGTGGGAGATGTAATGCTCACCTTGAAGCAGGCCTCGTTGTGGGAGATGTAGTGCTCACCTTGAAGCAGGCCTCGTTGTGGGAGATGTAATGCTCACCTTGAAGCAGGCCTCGTTGTGGGAGATGTAGTGCCCACCTTGAAGCAGGCCTCGTTGTGGGAGATGTAATGCTCACCTTGAAGCAGGCCTCGTTGTGGGAGATGTACTGCTCACCTTGAAGCAGGCCTCGTTGTGGGAGATGTAGTGCTCACCTTGAAGCAGGCCTCGTTGTGGGAGATACTCACCTTGAAGCAGGCCTCGTTGTGGGAGATGTAACGCTCACCTTGAAGCAGGCCTCGTTGTGGGAGATGTAGTGCTCACCTTGAAGCAGGCCTCGTTGTGGGAGATGTAATGCTCACCTTGAAGCAGGCCTCGTTCATCATCAAAAGAGAGGCCGGACCCGGGGGTCCGCAAGAGGATAGTCCCGGAGTGGGACTGTGCCTACCTCTAGTCGCCGAGGCGACGGGGGGTGAGGGTGAAAGGTGATGGAGGTGGTGGAGGGTGAAATGAGGGTGTGGCTAGCGAGGGGAGGATACCTTTACCAATACAATACCAGATACTTCAGAGCTATCGGAGAGATGAGTAGATGCTATGTCACCCCTGTATTGTCCGCCTCCTCCCTCTGTTCGCTGTAGTCTTTTGGTTTGGAGTGTGTAATTGATCAGTGCGTCCATACTGTTGTTGTCCATGATGTCGTTAATGGAGTCATAGTATGTCTCGAGTGTGTTGCCTCTGATTCTCATAAAAGCAGGGCATTGTCCAATGAAGTGTGCCACTGTCTCCTCAGTGTCAGTGCAGTAAGGGCAGTTTGGTGTGTCAGCGCGTGTTATTCTGTGCAAGTGTTTGTTCAGTCCTATGTGTCCTGTAATAATGGAGATAGCAGTTCGGTACCGGATACGGTTGCCAGTGTTGTTGTTAAGTGTGCGAAAAACCTTCTTCTGATGGTTACCTATGATCATGTCAGTGTGAGCATGTTTGTTGGTGATCCACCTGTCGTGGCTGAGGTTGGTTACCTTGGTATTGATTAAGTGTTTGATGAATGAAATGGGGACAAGGCTGGTGACGGGGTTACCATCTTTGGTGCCAGCCTTGGCAAGCTGGTCTGCTTTCTCGTTTCCCCAGTGTCCGATGTGGGCTTTTATCCATCTGACTTGGACTGTGTTGTCATGAGCTAGGAGGTGAGTGACTTGTGACAGTCTGCAACTGATTTGTTCCTGTGGATTCTGTTGGAAAGAGCTTGGAGTGCCGATAGGCTGTCGCTCCAGAAGGTGATAAGCTTGTTGTTGTAGTGTTTAAGTCTGTCAGCAGCATGCATAAGTGCTGCTATTTCGGCCTGAAAGACCGTGCAGTGATCTTTCATCTTGAAGTGGTACTCGGTTGTGTTCTCGTTGTGGGGGTCCTTGATGACGTAGCCGCCGCCCACCCCGTGGTCTGTTTTAGAGCCATCTGTGTAGCAGCAAATGTTGTTGACGCTGATAAGCTTGATATCTTTGTCCAGGTTGTTGGTGTAGTTGTCAGAGTGAGCGTCTTGGGGGTATGTGATGTTATAGTTGCGGTCAAGAATAAGATGGGGTTTAATAGTGTCCCATTGGTTGTGCCCTGGGACTTTGAGCTCAGAAATTAGGTTGTTCGATATGGTGCTATGAGCTTTGATGATTCCTTTGCCGGTGGGGGGCTGTTTCTAGGGTCCAATCTCCGTACCCCATGAGCCTGACTGCTCCCTTGGCAGCTTCACCTTTGAGGTAGTCGGTAATGTGAGGTATACTAGTGAGATAGTTAAGAGTGTTGTAAGGTGTAGAAGGTAGGGCTCAGTCATATACCTGAGTGAGAGTCCTTGAACTCTTTCGAGTTTCTTGGTATTGGATTTGTTGTCAGTTGCCTTGATCCAGACAACAGCGCTGTATGCCAGCGCCGGTCTAACAATGGAGGTGTAAATCCACTTGCATACTTTAGGAGTAAGTCCCCATGTGGGGCCTATGGCTCGCTTGCATTGGAAGATAGTCCCTATGCATTTTTGGTAATGTTGTCGATGTGTGAGTTAAAGTTGAGTTTGTTGTCCAGTGTTACTCCAAGAAGCTTTGCTTCTTTACTGAGCTCAATAATTGAGCCCATTACTTTGATTGGGCGTAAGGTCCACTTTCTGTTCCATGTGAACATGACTAGTTTGGTTTTGAGAGCGCTGATGTTGAGTCCCTTCGACTCACACCATGTCTCTATAGTCTTGATGGTGGTCTGTGTTCTCTGCCAGATGACATCGAGGTCATCCCCTTCTGCTAGTGACATTAAGTCATCAGCAAAGCCTGCAGATATCCTGGAATGTGCTTTGCTGTGTACTGAAGGAGGTCATCCAGTACAAGATTCCAGAGGAAGGGTGAGAGAATGCCTCCTTGGGGGCAGCCTCTTTTAATTCTGATCCTTCTTGAGGAGTTTTTGAGTGAAATTGTAACATTTCTGTTAGTGACCATTCCCTTGATCCAGCCGGCTGTGCTTGGGTCTAGGGGGACTTGTCGATGGCTTCCGAGATAGCTTTGAAGGACACATTGTCGAAGGCCCCTTCGATGTCAAGGAAGGTGCCTAGAACATATCCCTTGTTGGCTATTCTCTTCTCGATCTTGTGGATGACTTTGGAGAGCTGTTTCAGTTGAGGTGCCTTTCTTGAAGCCAAACTGCTTTTTGCTAAGTTTGTCCTCCATGCCGAGGTCGTGCTGCATATGCCAAAGGATTATCTTTTCCTGTAGCTTGAGGAGAGTGGGTGAGAGTGTAATAGTGCGGAAAGCGTTGGGTTTGTTATAGTCAGTCTTTCCAGGTTTGGGGATGAAGATGCCGTTGGATTCGGTCCAAGGTTTGGGAACATGCTGCATTTCATGACTTTTTGATCATGATTGCCTTCACAGCGATGTTGATGTGCTTCCACGCTTGTTGAATTGTGATTGGCTGAAGTGTGTCTGGTCCAGCTGCTTTGAGGGGGTCGAAGGACATTATTGCTTCCTTCATTCTTGTGTCACTGTAAATATTGTCTAGAAGATGTGTGTCTGGGATAGTATGGTCTGTATGAGGATTAGAGGTAGCATCATCTTTGAAATGACTTCTCTCCATAACCTCAGTGTCTCTTCCGGTGTGGTCGTGAGGGTGCCATCTGATTTGTAGACAGATTCTAGCTTCTCTGTCTTGTCATTGCAATTTTTGAGAATTTTGTTCATTCTGGCCGACTCCTTGACTGTCTCAGTGTCGGCACAGAATTTCCTCCATTCGTCCTGTTTTGTTTTGGTGTGAAGTTTGTTGTAAGTTCTGTTGCTCTGTCTGAGGGATTCCCAGTGTTCTTGGGTTTTACTGGAACGTGCAGTCATGAGTTTCCGCTTCATGTCGCGGTGTGCCTGTTCCACCTCAGCGGTCAGCCAGGGTGGTTTTTTGATGGTGCTCGCGATGTGTGTAATTGGGCATGCTTTATTGAAAGCCTTAATTAGATGCTCGTTGAGTTTGGTTGCAGCAGTGTCCAAGTCTTTGTTTGAGTTAATGTCCTGGATGGGAGTGGGGTTATTTGTCAGGAAGGTATCAAATACATCCCAGTCTGTGTTTTTGGTAAGCCGGACTTGCCGAGGCTTGTTGAGTCTCTTCGAAGTTATGTTGAAAGTAATGTAGTGATGATCGGAATTAGAGTAGCTAAGATCAACCTTCCAATTCTCGACCTGGTCGTTACCAGTGTTGTTAGTGATGGTGAGGTCAATAACAGATTCATGGCCTCTGGAGTTAAGAAAAGTTGGGGTAGTGCCCTTATTGACCCAGTTTAGGCCGAGGCGCAGGCCTCGTTGTGGGAGATGTAGTGCTCACCTTGAAGCAGGCCTCGTTGTGGGAGATGTAGTGCTCACCTTGAAGCAGGCCTCGTTGTGAGAGATGTACTGCTCACCT
This sequence comes from Beroe forskalii, assembly GCA_011033025.1. Classification (NCBI taxonomy): domain Eukaryota; kingdom Metazoa; phylum Ctenophora; class Nuda; order Beroida; family Beroidae; genus Beroe; species Beroe forskalii. Next base: position 167,223 of record WFMF01000324.1, read on the forward strand.
TGAAGCAGGCCTCGTTGTGGGAGATGTAATGCTCACCTTGAAGCAGGCCTCGTTGTGGGAGATGTAGTGCTTACCTTGAAGCAGGCCTCGTTGTGGGAGATGTACTGCTCACCTTGAAGCAGGCCTCGTTGTGGGAGATGTAATGCTCACCTTGAAGCAGGCCTCGTTGTGGGAGATGTAATGCTCACCTTGAAGCAGGCCTCGTTGTGGGAGATGTAGTGCTCACCTTGAAGCAGGCCTCGTTGTGGGAGATGTAATGCTCACCTTGAAGCAGGCCTCGTTGTGGGAGATGCTCACCTTGAAGCAGGCCTCGTTGTGGGATATGCACTTCTTGATGAGATCCTGGGCCATGTCGTACTTGCTATTCATGATGTAGATGTCTGCCAGCAGCAGCCACGCCTTCTCGAACTCTTCTGCATCTGCGAGGGGAACATTGGTATGTGGGGATCAACTCATTCATGGGTGTGTGGGGGGAGGCAAATACTCTGCGTCTACGAGGGGGACATGGATGAAGAATGTAGATTGTATTTGTAGGAGGCGAATACTGTGGTGTCTCGAGACATTTTCAGCCACGACGTAATACATGTCGATCCCGTCGTGCATGGGTATTCTTTGTTGTGAAAGCGCAAAAATGTGCGCTTTACAATGTTTTGAATCGAATTCAAAAGAAAACTCGCGTCATAAAAAGTACCCAGGCGCGGCGTTAACATTATATACGCCGTGTATGAAAAGGCCCTGTAATAGGACAATAGGCTATGAATATGGGACATGAATAATGAATACGGGAATATAGGATATGAAAATAATAGGCATAACGGGATGAATTACTGGCATACGCCATGGTTTGTAAATTATCACTTGGCACTCACTTCAAATGGAAACATGGCTTAAAATATCGTTTCCGATGCTAGGATAAAAAGCAAAATTATCAAGTGCAGTTGAGAGTTTCGTTGTGGGAAAAAGTGAGACATTTTCATGACTTTTTTAAAATTTAGTTTCACTTATTTGAAGTACGCTTCATAGAAAATAGAGCGCACTTCACGCAGACAGGTAATTGGATAATTCCACTTCGGAAGAGGCCTTGTACAAGTACATTATCAGGTGGTGAAGTAATGATAATTGCAGCCGATAACTAATCCAACTAAGGAACTTGGGGCGAACGCGTTTAGAAGCGATTATTGAGTGTATTTCGGAGAATTCCCTGAACTCCAAATTTAGAATATAAGGAGGCACTTAGAGGTTTAATTGTGCACATGTCATACTAACACACTGCCTCTCCTCATTTAGCTCGTCTTATTTAGCTTGTTTTATTTGAGTATTGCTCGAGCTTTTACTACTGTTGATTATACTTTACAGGATTTCCTAGGCGATTATGGGCCAATTATCTGCAAAAAATTTCCATGGCTGTTTTTAAACGTAAAGTAATTAGCGGCAAGCCCATGTCACAAACTTGCTAAACTTGCTAAACTAGCTAAATACACCTGTCACTTACCAATGGGATTCCACTGCATCTTTGCGATCCGTTTAAGTTGGTTTCTCGCTTTCGGCACTTGTTTGAGAATCATGAAGGCGATTGCAGAACCTAGGAGGGCGGGGACATGGTCGCTCTGCGTGGCTACCACCTCCATGAAGCTGTCCAGGGCTCGTTCCACGTTCTGCTTGCTCTGAGTAGCGATAAGACAGTAGTTCTCCAGAATCCGGACCTTCATCGCGCTCTGAGCGTTAGTAGGTCGCAGGTCATGCAGTAGCTTCTCCGCTGCTTTCACTGACAGCGCATCGTTCTCTTTGCGTTCCACCCCCAGACGTTCCGGCTCCGAGTTAGCGAACACTTCCCCACCCAGCGTCTCATTGTCGGGGTTCAGACAGATCCGGATCATGGCCAGCACGGCCTTCTCACCCCAACTACTGTCCTTTCTAGCCAAGTTAAAGTGCTTGAGAGCGATGTGGGAGTTACCACTGAACCAGGCGTGCAGTCCCTTGCAGTAATTAAATCCGGGAGAAAGAGGGATTTTAGCTGAGGACCGCTCGGCCATGTCCAGGAATTTAGCACTTTCCTCGCCCTTCCCAGCACGCCGCATCAAGTCAATGAGGGCAGCCAGGGCAGTGAAGTTATCAGGTCGCTTCTTCAGCAGCTGCTGGAAGTGGTTGATTGCTTCGCTGTGCTGGTTTCGTTGGAATAAAACGTTGGCAAGGAGAACAATAGCACTCTCATTCTGAGGATTTCTCTGGAGTAGAGAGGTGCAGATAGTCTGGCACTCATCCAACTCTCCTATGGAGAGGTTTAGGTTAGCTAGAGCTAGGGAGGCTGCTGCGTTCTCGGAGTCCTGTGCCAGAGCGTCCCGATAGCACTGGATAGCTCGCTCGAAGTCCCTCGCATCACAGAAGTGTTCAGCTATCTGCATGCTGAGTTTAGAGAAGTGCTTCTTGTATTCTTCTATCTTATCGGAGTTTTCAATCGATGCTCGTTTAACAACTTTGTCCATTCCCTCTCCAGCTTTCTTCAGAAGATCCAAAGCATCAGCTAACTGACCCCTCTTCTGAGCCAGAGTCCCCAGCAGCTCATAGTACTTTGACTCCTCAATCAAACCGGCAAAGTCCTTGTTATCTGCCAAACCCTCCAGCGCGCCCTTCAAGATTCTCTCAGCTTTTTCAAACTGTTTCAGTTTTATCAACAAATCCGCTAGATCATACCTCAGTTCGGCAAACGTAGGCGTCTGCTTCAGAGCAGTTTCATAGTAGTTAATTGCCTTGTTGTAATTATGTGTCTTGACAAATGCTCTCCCGATTTTACTGGCTAGCTTTGCATCTCGAGGGTTCTTCTTGAGAGCTGACTCGTACACGCTGATGGCTTTGTCAGGCATTAGGATCTCCATGTAGGCATCCCCCAGCAGGATAACGTTCTCAGGGGCAGGGTTCAGATCTACCAGGTCCTGGAAACAACTGATGTACATCTTCTTGTCTTTGCGATGCTTGAAGTAGATGTTAGCCAACTTCTTCCTGGCTTGACTGTAGTGCGGTTTATCAGGCTCTATCTTCTTCAAGATAACGAGGGCTGCCTCGTAATCGCCTCGTGCCAGAGAAAGGTCAGCATTAGCTATTGCTATCCTGATCTCGTTAGGAGTGTTCTGGAACTCGTTGATAGCATCCTGCATCACCTTGGCAGCCTCGTGGTTCATGTCCAGTTTCTTGTTGACATCTATCAGCTCCAAGTACACTGCTATCTTGTCAGTACTGTCTGCCCCCTCCTTGCTAGACAGTTTGAGAGCTTGTTTCAGAGTCTTAAGACAAGCGTCTAGATCCCCCCGTTCCTTCTGCACACACGCCTGAACGTAGTGGTAGACAGGCGACTCCATCAGCTCGAAGTTGTAGCTCAGTCCGATCTCCAGAGACTGGAGAGCTAGTCGACTGTTACCCTCCATCAGAGCTATACGGGCCATTAGCAGGTGGGCTTCTCCGTAGGACACGTCCCGAGTAAGACATTCCTGACATAGCGTCTTAGCTCCTTCTACTTGCCCTGAAGGTGGTAGAGGTTATACAGGGTTATGTGTGGGAATACTGGGTCAAAGAGAACCGTGAAAACTCAGAGAGATTCACCGACTTTATACTTTTATAGCTAAGGATGTCAAAAGATAAGCCGCCAGTTAAATGTTAATTCAGACCATTCTAAATTCATTTTCATCAAAGCTCTATGCAATAAAATTTTTATAAAGCCATGATAAAGGTCTGCAAGGTATTACCTGATAAGTATTTGACTTTAGCGAACAAGTAAACGGCAGGTAGTAATCCAGGTGCCCCAGCAATAAGAGGGTTCAGTATGTTAGAACATGCTGTCAGGGCAGATGACTGGGCCTGTCCTTGGGCCTGGGGCTGAAATAACATCGGGTTTAGATGAGGTTTACCTTCGTGTTAGGAAAACATACCTACTGTAATAAGTAGCGATTGAAATCTAGATGATATCATGAAGCAACAGTAGGATTAGTGAGGTAGGAATGATTCCTGGTAGAAAATGACGTCATCATGTCTTACCTCAGATGGGGCGTATGCCAGATAGAGTTGCACAATCTGGAGCAAGAAATCCGGGTCCATCTTAATGAAATACTCGCACCCTGGAACCTCACCCTGCAAGAATATGAAGGTTTCAATAGTAGTCAAATTGAGTTGCAGTAGTCACTAGTCAATCATCAGCTTCATTCAGTCGTTTAGTCAAATGACTTTCAGATCAAAGGTGAAGGGAACAGAACGTTTAAACGTATCACGATATTTGGGTTCAAATGCTAAAGATCTTGAGCAGTGTACGCATTGACTTTTGCGATGCTTTTCCCTACAACGCATGACATTGGGCGTATAATAGTGTTCATGCCTTTTACCACGGCATAGGCGGCCATTAGACATTAACTCTGCCCCATACTGCACGTGAATCCCTGGGCGTCGCCAAATGCATCACATTATGTCACGTCCCAGCCGGGAAAGCACTCGATATATCACGCGCTTTTACTCTAAGATCAATAACACCCCTCAGACACTCAGACCATTGCTCAGGTTTTCTTACAGTTTCTTCGAAAATAGTATAAGTATGCGATATCAAGCGCTTTACTTGATCTACAACAGCACAGAATACGTGTTTTGCTATTGAGATCTGAGATCTGTCGTGTCTATAAATTGTCAGATCTGCTCAAGGGGCGGTGTCAACTGTCACCGGCTCTACCTTCCCAAATAGGCTTCATGAAAGTCCAAAATTTTAGGCTTTTCAATATTCACTGTGGCTGAATCTTATAACTCCCTAAAAGTTTAGCAATGGCCGCGTTTAATTTCAATGCGTGTAGCTCTTTATGTACCATGTTGCTCATATTCTGTTACATTTTCTGCGAATATGAGAATGATTTGCATAAAGTTACCTACAAATTGGTGTGCCGTATTAAGCTGGGTATCCATGGCTCTTGAGCCTCGTTTGTATCAGAACACGGGGAACATTTATCTTGGGTCAATTGTCGAGCATTTCGCTCACTTGCAGTGGTTGTTGGTGTTTTTATTATGAATTTAGTTAAAGCGGCAGATATAACGGCCTGATTGAAACAGTTAAACAAGCGAGAATATACGATAAGGTCCCTCCCATGCCCTGTGCACCCATGTCCCGCACACGAACCTCAAGTTCAGTAGATCTGATCTGAATTGCATCGTCGAGGTGTTGCACAACGTCCGTTTCACTGGCCCCCTGCTTGACGCCCACTTTAGCCTTGAGGAACATGAGTTCTGCAGGACGGCTTGTGGTGGCTGATATCTCGTAGAGGAAGTCCAGCTGGGAGGCGGCGTCCTCAACGGCGTCCGCGGACAGCAAACATCGCGTCCCTCCTGAAAGTGGCAGAGGCTGCTTATTAGTCAGTTAGCGTTAATCAAGAGACAACTAACATGGCGACCACCTTGGAAAAGAGAAACCTTTTAGTAAAGATGCGATACTATCAGTCCGCGCTGTACATCACTTTACTGATTAACTTTGTCACATACCCATTACCCAAACACCTTAAAATAGATAAAACTTTGGAGTGTCGCCTGTCGGATGTTTGAAATTCCTACGGAGAAGTTCATTAGTTGTTCGCAACTTCTTTCTAATAAGATATAGTCATTGTTAAGAGGACTTAAGAGCTAGAGTACACCCTTAGTCGTCCTTGGCAGCAGTGTATTCTGTGGCATCTTGTGATCTGAAGTTCGCCGAAAAACCTTTTGTCCACGGTCTTAGTATTTTAGTACAAATTTAAGTCTGTGATTCTTCCGCATTAGTACGTGTGTGTTTATTAACGTCCACTAGTTCTGCTCTAACTTAGTCTGCTTAGTGTCCTAATTATCACGATTATCAAGGTCAATATATTTAGCATACGATATGACTGACGCATATATTATGCTCATACCACTTTATCTAATGCAGCAGGATTAATCTCATGCAGAGGTTGTAGTGATATCGCGGAGATCCAACCCTACTGCTGCTGCAGCCACGAATAAGCATATCTGCTGCAAGGAATTTAGCTTATCTGCAGGACGTGCACAGTGATACCGAGACTAACTGACTAGAGCAACCGGCCTTTAGACATCGTGTCTGAAGAGATGGACTAGAGAGATTAGCTGACCGACGTTTTATTTTTAATTATTTCGGCTAACTGAGTAAAGTATGATTAATTTAATTTCTTTCGTTTTTCGGCTGTCGACCGTTTAAAATCGTTTGATAATCTGATAACAATTCAATTTCCACATTATCTATTTCAATGTTTTTTATATTTATATTTTATTTTTATGGCCATATCTTTCATCACAATATTAGCAATCTTCTTTTTTAGATTGTCGTTGTCAATAGAAGGCCAATCATGACAAACTTATCAGCATATTATGAGTGAAGACTTGAAGAGGGTCGACATGGTTTTTGTTTTTTTTTCCAAAAACTACATAGTAACTAACAGCAAAAACAAAAAAAAGTTGGCCTCTCCTCTATGAAGTCCCGATGTTATGACGCACCATGCCCTGATTATAGTTCCTTCGAGACATGACAAATGCATGAGAATATGCATATTCTGCGTAACATTATAACGTCACCCTTTATCCGGGTTCGTCAAGGCGACCCCATGCATAAATCCTGCATTATTATGAGCACCCTCAAAGATTATAATGATGGTAACAATGTTAAGGATTAACCCGAAGACCCTAAGTCCTTTGGTAGGTATAACACCGATGTTAAGTGTTGCCTAATTCGTCGCAGTTATGTAAGTTAGCTGAGTTAGAGGTTAGTTGAGTTGTTGAGGTTGTACATAATGTTAATTGGTCAAGCTGTAATAGGATTCTGGCCGTTATCACCTGTGTGCTGCAGATAGGAACTGATAAGGTAATACAGGCAGACATTACGAAATACGAGGGTTGTAGGGACCCTAACCTTCAGATATTCAGCATAGAATGATACCCACCGAACTGCTGATCCCCCTGGGTCGGTTTACAGTAATAATGCACTAATTAACGCGCTCTCTCTAAGTACCTGACATCTCCGTATGTAACGTACATCGTATTCTAACGTACTACATACATAGGGTTAGAGCCTACTCTCGAAAGATGGCACGCGCTCAGCAGTACCCTACTACTATTCGTATATAATATGCGGCATAAGTATATTATGTAATACTTTGATAACTCTTATCAGCCTATAAATACTGCCTGAATATCCCAGATAACGAGGCAGGCTAAGGACGGATTATACGTTCCTTCCCATGCGACATGTCAAAATTCTGCTCTGTTTCCGCGATGATGACGAATAAACCGTAGTTATATAGCTATATAGCTCCATGGGTAACTACAAATTATCATATATACCCTGAGCACGTATGTAGGTAGCTGCAAATGTGCTATAAATCCCCTGTCACGCTGACATCATCAGCGTATATCACGGTGATCTGACATCTATAATATGCCCGTTAAGTGGTTTAACTTACTCTATAAACGTACTATTTGTAGCACCATACCGCTTTTAAACGATTTACCTATGGCATGACATTCTGTGTACTTGACATCCCAAGAAAAGAGCGCTGGACGGCATCAGTTCAGGCGCACTTTACAGTTTTTATCCAGTGTTTTTGGTACACCCGAAGGATTCGGGTAACTGTATTATAAGGTAAGCAAAGCTTACCATGCCCTGGGTTCCGACATGTAGATATTTTTATCTGTTCTATAATCTATGTAAACTTTGACGTTTTTGTTCGATGCTATTGAACGTTGTCACAGAGGATATATTGCATTGTCCTCATTCAGTAGTTTCACTGAGTTGGAAGACCGGTAGAAGAGGAGAGGAATATATTGTTCGATTGCATTATTATATCATTATTCATGAATATTCATGTCTGTTTTCCAGAATTTCAAACTTCTAAAAGAACTTGAACAGTTTGGTAATGAGCGTATCCTAAAAGTATGATTCGTGGACGGTGTTATTAACTACTTTTGCAGAAAGAGTGAATTTATTCGGAATCCACGCAGGGCTCACCTGGATGTACTTTTGAGCGTAATACCTAGCCCTAGAGGCCTATAAGTCCATAGGTTAATTTCCTTGATTTACAATCCTCTTTCTTACTTTCTTTATTTGTATTCTTAAGATTGCGACAGGTCATTATACCTCTCCTAGGCTCATTTCAGCGACCGAGCAAAAAGTTTTGAATCAAATCTGACCTTTTGTAGGAGCTCTCAATATCTATGAAAGTATAAAGGCGTTCAGTTCAGGCGAAGGTCGTCTGACCCGAGTGGGAGGGAATACTTTGTTTAGTCGGGGTATAATGCGGTTCCATGATCGCAGGCTCTGTGCCCATACTTTTGATAATGAACTGCATAATGAACTGATAAGTTAATGCGTTATACGGCACCTCTTCGGCATGTAACTGCTTATGAAACAGCTAGTTGCAACTTTACTGGTGCTTTTTTGAGGAAACTCATCAATTTGCCCAATTTGTGCCAGTAAAATTTCTTCATTACATACTGTAGACAAGTTTATTGTTCAAGTTCCAAAATGTTCTTATCCTTTCACTTCCGGGAAATGTTAGGGATATTGTCGTATCCCAATGATAAATTCAAGCAATAAAGAAACCGAAGATTTCGTCGAAATGCTGTAGAATACAACATTGAAGATAGCAATCTTTCATCGAGGGCTTCTAAAGCGTAAAGTGACGCTGTCCGAGGGATCATAGCTTACTGAAATCAACCTGTCAGTGGTCAAAGAAAGACATTCGGGTAATGTCGATTATTAAAACTGGGCATTCGTTGGGTATTCTTTCAGGAGCGTTTGCTGAAATAGCAGTAACATATTTACTCCTGGTGAAGTAGACACTAAACCACACTTCAATGTCTTTGTCATGAGCCTCTAACGCTACACCAGACTGTAACCCCTGGTAGATTCCTACCTGAGAAGTATATGGTAATACGTCACCAATTCACTGCTCAAAACAATGATAATTACGTCACGCCTAACCGCTTATACCTCCTTTGTGTGCGTCCTATCCACTAGACTGCAACCCACTGAGTTCCATGCATACCCTTGAAGCTATGCCGCCTAAACTTGAGAGTTCATTACAACCAGCTAGACTTCTCATTCCCCAAATGTTACAAGTTATCAATACTTCAGAGAAGTAGAGCCAGTAGAAACGATCGGCAGACTTAGATGCATGATGTACCAGTCATGATAGTAACAGTGATAGTAACAGTATGATGGTAACAATATTATAGTAGCAATGGTAGAAGCAGTAGGGAAGTATGAAGTTATTTGAATAAAAGTCGGCGTTCGTTGTTCAATAATCTATGCAGGGAAGATTCCATGGTTATCGAACATTTATTGGTAAATTCCATGGAACCTAACATAATACAAATAGTAAAACATATTACTATTGATTAATCCTGGCTTTGCCTTCTTCGTCAGAACAAATATCAATATCATGAATACCAACTGTTCATTGCTTATTAACGGTAATGCAACAAAACTTCTCCCAATCGGAGAAATTGGCTTGAAAAAGGAGCTCAATTAGCGACTTTCCACTGGATTCCTTGATTCATATTCGAGTCCTTCGTCAACTTTATTGGTCTTTATGCTTACAAAGATGAATAGGAACAATTACGATATGAGATTAGTCATCTCATATTGTAATTGTTCCTAGTTATTTTTACCAGCATAAAGACCAGAAGAGTTGACGAAGGACGCAAATACAAATCAAAGAATCGAGTAGGGAGTCGCTAATTGAGCTCCTTGGTCGTCTTTAAGATAAAAAGGTGCTGCCGACCGGGCGAAATGTCGTTACATTTTGTTGTATTTTTGCTTGCTGCGGAAGGAGAGGGCTTATGAGTACTCCCCAAGGGCCTCATGGCCGTGATGAAAGAACATTTTGAGAGAATAATGTAGAAATTTGATGCTGGATGGAGGTAAGATCTGAGATTTCCAATCACGTGATTCCTTTTTATCTAAATTTGGTCATGCGCTATGCTTTTCTTATCCCAATTCTAGTTGCGTAGGTTTTAAAAGTTTTTTTGCATTCACTGCTCAAAAGCTAAAATTACACCAGCAAAAACATATGCCAAGGTTGACGCCACAAAATTCTTGCCGCCTCAAATAATGAGCCTTTTTCCAGTAATTTTTCATGGATAAACGTAGAAATTATGCGAGTATTTTAACAGTTATTAACCTGCTTTGTCTATGTCATTGCCATCGTCGGGAGAACAGAAAGGGGTAAAGATCCCCAATCACACTCCAAATCATCACGAATCAAGCTAACAACATCACAAAAAACTAGTGACCCCTTTGAAAAGATCCGGACAGCGCTTGCCTCCATATATCATGGCGAGTACAGGCATTACCTAATCCTAGTTCATGTATCAGAGCTCATTAGCTCCATAATTCCTAATCCTGGAGGGTTCCAGGGAAATATTTACAACGCATCAGCATCAGCTCTGTGCGTGGGTGTGTGGGTCCTATAACCTGATAACCTGACTACTCCGAATTATCTAGAGGTCCGTGATTCATACTGAGTAGTGTTGGAGGGACCTGTGATATATAAGTGAGCTGAGCGATATAATTACCTGAATTTATTTGCCTATTATTTGCTTATTATCATCATTACACTTGTTATTAGGCCAAGATCGTGATTTGGCCGATCAGGTTGCACACTTGAACGGTTCATGGACCTGTTATATTTATATGGAACATTAATTTGTACTGAACCGTAGTTCACAGTTGTGGCAAAGTCTTCTTAACATTACTATTGTTGCTTTACCAGCTACCTAGGGCTCTAGGGGTCTGAAGCCGAATTCTGGGTTTATTGTTGATGATAGAGGAGGAATAACAGATTTCAGTAGCATTGTTCCTAGCCAAATTTTGAATTTTTCACATAGTGAATTTGCCTGATTGCCTGAAATTACAGTGCACGCGAATTTTCATCGCGATTTAGAACTTTAGAATCTATCCCCTACTACGAATTTTGAGGTTGGCTCTTGGAAAATGAAAATTGGTTGTTATTTTCCATGGAATAAAACAAAACCATCGTTCGAGCTGATAGAGGCCTCAAAAATATGTATTTTGAAAGCAGGTTTCTGTCCAAAAATGGTCAAGAATGAGGATTTCAAAATTTAAAAAATTCACAGTTTAGGTAGTCATGCAGTCATGAATGCTGATGTTAGCTGGCGTTATTAAACCTAATCAAAAACAACAAATCCGGAAATTGACCTCGGCAGTATCAGTTATTCTGATGGAGCAATAAATTCGTGTCTCGAAGGGAGGATTCTTTATTTAGAACCATATTACGTGGCAATACTGCATCCACTTTATTGAAGACAATCCGGTTCGAATGAATGTTCATCACGTGAGAGCTGTAAGTTCCTATCGAGCAGGATGTCGCAGTATTATTACAAGTACAACTGATTGGTTTAAGGGGGCTGAAGTACAGGTGGTATCTGGTGCATAACTTTACTTGTATTTTCCTGTGTCGAATGATCTGGAGTAGTCAGGCACACAGAAGACAATAGCCAGCTGATCAGCAGGAAACTGTTATTAATATATTACTCAGCACTGCTGACGGCATTTACCATTTAGCTTTTACTGCTCGTTGTCAGTCTACACTTGCGTCTCCCGCGCATGTATTTCCACCTTTGCTCCTAATCCATAGCTTCTAGTTTTCCTTGCCTGAGTCTCCTGACAGGATTCTCAGAATTCCTTATTATCATTGCCTTCCCGTTCCTTTTATTCCCCACTGCAGCTGCTCCTCCCAGATCATCGCCATGGAAGCCCTGAAGTTCGATAGACCAGGTGAGTTCTCACACAATTACATGCCCCCAAACTGTGGCTATTGAGAGAGGGACAATCATCTGTGAAAAACATAGGTTTCACGGGCGCTAAATATTCAGAACTGATATTTCACCAAATATCAAGGCATCAAGAAAACGGGGAGCTACGAATATATAAACTGTACACAATTAATCGGCACATAGGAGGAAATTATACATATGGAGAGTTAGTTCTGCCCAACAAAACATGTACGCGTCTTCCCTAATTAACTGATCAGAGCTAGCTGATCGTTGTCCATGTTCCTAGCCATCATGTTATAATACACCTGTCCTGCCCATGAACAGGAAGAGAGCACTCCACGCCCTGGTAAAGGCATTGTGGTGGGCAGTACAATTATCATAGATCCTCTCGCTGTATATGTGGGCTCCTAGGCAGTGCAAACAATATACAGAGAGCTGCAAGTAGGAGGGGAATCGAGGGCGTGTATAATCTCTTGAAATGACACGAAATATACTCGTAACTTAGAAGCTTGGAGCTAACACACTGATCACGAACCAGCTATACGTTGCGTTATACGTCCTCTGTATATATAGATAGTCGAATACTCTCAATAATACCTGCAGGTGTATTTATTCTCCCCTTTTACCTCCCCCCACTTTGCGTTATTCTCGCCCCTTTTTACCTCATTCGTCAAGAAGGAGTTATCAGTCGGGGAGAGTGCTTGAACAGTTAGACGCATTGCCATTTGGAAGCAGTAACTGCCTAACTCCCTGCTCTCTGGTACACGTTACAACAGCCTCATCTCGGAAATATTCGCTTTTTTCCCGTATTTTGTGAGGTTTTTCAGCTATTTTGAACCTGATTAGATCATGGTTAATCGTAGGAATCGAGCGAGCTTATGTTGAGAAGCAACCAGCGACCAGGCATTTTGTAGACCCCCGGCAGTACCCAGAGTATCGAAGAACTATCGACTACTACGTCGAGTAATTCATCACTTTGTGCTCCAATCATGAGATATGTTGATTGTCGTGCAGTTGTCGGACTGGTAAATTCTGACACATAATTTGCTGTTTTTAATTTTACCGTTTAAATCGGATCCTTAAAATCCTTATGAAATAACTAGTTTCTACCTCACCCATCTATCTAATTCCTAAAAGTGAAATAGTGATAGGCACTATACTTCCTCCATTGATAATACTGAGTTACGACATTGCCTCCCAAACGTCAAATGGACGCAGCTATAGAATATTCTTTTGTTTCTACATCTATTTTTATAGCTCTTCACAGTCCATACACTGTCGCTCAGCCGTTTTTATAGCGGAAATGAAAATCAAGCTCTGGGATTGGTGAAATCATTCCTCGTTCGTTTTTTCTTCAAATTCCGAAGGTTTCTGCACAGTGCCGTGGCATTGTTTAGTTTGTAGCAGAACGTATTTCTCCAGAGACATAGAAAGAGGAATAGTGATTTCAGTATATTGTTACTAAGCTACAGATTGACGTGGAATCGAGGGCTGGTCCACTAATATAAATAGTCGTAGTCAAAGTATGACGCGATCCGGCTTCTATTCAGATAAAAGTCGTAGCACTGCAACAAATTGTAGCCTCTTATCTAAGTTCGGAATTCATTAGCTTCCGTCAGCCTCGTATCCCATAAACTATTTAGCGAAATGCTGCCAAGGATAAAACTCTAAATGCACTTGATACTTAGATGATATCTAAGTATCAGGAAATGATCTAAACCACCTACTTGCATGAAAGCATGAATATCTTATAGATATTCATGTTTTCATGCAAGGTAGGTGGTTCAGAACATTTCCTAGGATTTCTTACCATATGGAAGTATGGTAAGTATGTACTGCGACGATAGGGAGTCACTTCTGGTCTTTCCTCCCTTTTCTTTCATTATCCATTGAAATCTTCGGAGGAGTTGAAAGCTGGAATTTTCTTAACACCTAGTTTTTCTCAACACAAGCTGAAGCAGCACTGAATACTACGGAACCTTAGAAGCAGTCAGTAGCAGCAGGTCTTTCCTTTTTCTCTGGACAAGCAAGCGGTGATCATTGCAAGTACCCAAGCACCCAAAACAGGAGTTCATCAGGAGTCCCAGGAGTTCTAACTTTCCTAACTTTTTTGTTCATAACCCTTCATGAGTTTCAAACGACCTTTGATCTAAAACACTTGATTAGTTTGTGACACTATTAGTTTAAGACAGACTCGACTTCTCTTTTCCAGTCAAGACTGATTCCCATGCTGTTGAGAAGACATCTTCCTCATGGCTCCATTACCTAATAAGACACTACGAATATACCTGCATCACTGCCTCCTACCTCGCAGATGTGTCATGGACCCACAAAGCCGGATTAGTAGCATCAACTCACCATACTAATCCCTGATAATGACGTCACACTGTCCTGCCTGTGATTCGTGGGCAACCTGTAGCTATATTAACGTATCCTGAGCACAGGTCTGATGAATATGGCAGCCAAGTAACCTGTCTAAATCCCAGCCCAGAGTAAGTTTCTGTGTTTAAGTTCTTTTTAACCTCGTATGAAGGTCCTCTGAATGCCAGGAGAGTTCAGGGGAACGAGATGACTCTTCTCAGAATAAGAAGGGGTTACTTCCACCCAACATCGCCAAAGTGAAGGAACCACGAACTGGTAATTGGCGCGTATAATAATGCCCAAATTATAATCCACTACATTATATTCTCATTAATTTGCAGCTACTGAAAGGCAAGACCTACTTGAGGTCTCATTAATGAGACCTAATTAGGTAATTGGCATGCTGTACTGTAGTCTGTCAACCGCCCGTCTTCAATGGTTCAATTTAGCGGTCTGACCACGCTCGATAATAAGGTCGAGCTGCAGGGAAACATGAGTACACGGTTTATGGTATATAGGTGTACATAGGGTAAATGGCGACTCACCCTGACCTAGTCGGCGTATAATAGGTGTACGGGCAAGTCTTTAATCCTGTAATTTACTTTCATTGTTTTTCCAGTAAATCAACCGTTTTGGAGTGCGCTTAGATCCTTATCAAACTTCTTGAAATTATTGATAGCAAAGGTCGGTTGGTAACTATCACATTTTTCATGCCCAGTATACCTAATACATGACAGCAGCAGTATCATGCTTGGGAATACAGCTTAATTCAGAGCCCTTGTTAACACTCTCGTTAAGATCTTTTCGTTACAAATCGTAGTATATTCATTAGTGAGATATTGTTTTTAGTCACCTAATATGTTAGTCGCGCTCCTGTAGTTTGGAATAGGTTGACGGTTCCTTGGTATGGGTTCCTTGCTGCCCCTATCAACTCAAAAAAGTAAATTTTTACTCCGTATCTCGTTATATAGTTGCAAGGTTACTCCTCAACTTGTTATAGGTAGCATTTATAATCCTTATATATTAGCCCGTCGTAGGTACCTTTTTAACGTTGTGGTAGGTGCCAAGTACTTATAGTAGCTGAATAGTAAACATGTCCCATATCAGCTCTAGCTGTTAGTATCTAAGTATGAATGTAAATTCGTGATCTCCTATTATTGTACCAAGTGTGATTTGTTGATGTTACGCGGCAGGGACTAATGTTGGCAGGTCCCCCCTAATGGTCCTAGAGAGCAGCTCCCTATGAAAATGAACTTCATTCATTATTATTCCTCCCCCATATTGCAAGGGAGAGGGAGAAAGATGTGACTAACAATCCACTGTGCCGTTTGTTATATCTTCCACATTCTAAACAAAGCCAGGCAGATCTGTGTTAACTGACTGAAATTTAAATAGCTTGCCATCCAAAGGTAGGAGGTTTAACGTAAGAAATTCACCATTTGAAGCTGTGATGATAGAACCACTGTAAGCAATCTACCTAGTACGTTACTTCTTATTGCAGTGCACGGCACTAAAGGTTACACGGTATGTGGACCATGGGATCACACTCTCTCTTTCTCGAGAACTTCGTAAGGAGGGTCTCCTGAATTACCTCGTACAGTAACCCTACTAATGCGAGGGGCTGCTCTAAGGCCCCTGTTCTCTTGGAGCAGCGCCAATCCTCGGCAGTAAGAGGCACTGCATACATTAAAGTGAACCTACATGTAAATCATCTTCAGAAGAGATTATCAGTGTAGTTGCACGTGTTCATTCATTATGGAATGTATAATGACAGCCAATTTCAGCAGTCCGTTTGAATTATCCACCGTTATTATTGAGCATAATATGATTAATGATTGCATAACTTACAGTGATTTTATTGTGCTATTGTGACGTTGCTTGATTGAGTTGACCGTTTTGTTTTGATGGCGGTTTGTCTAAACATAGTCCACCGTTTTAATAAATACCCGAGATCTTTGTCAACCTGGCTGTTGCAAATCAGCGAGGAAAAGATGACATAGAATCTGCAAAAAAAACCTGTGTTTAATTCTAAACCCAAGTCCATCTAAGCACAAGTGCCTAATGATGACGGGAATCGGGAAGGTCCCATGACCTATTGGAGATGATCAGAGCATAATAGCTGTTGAAAAAGGGAGAATACCATGGCCAATATCATAAGAGAAGTTACCTATAACTGTAAAGATGAGGAAGACGAAGAAAGAGATGGTAAGAAATGCAATCAGCACTTGTACCGAGCACAAAGCAGTGAGCAAGAAGCACCGAGCAGTGAGCAAAAAAGCACAAAGCAGTGAGCAAAGAAATTTGCAGCAAGCACAAAGGACCGAGCAGTGAGTAGAGAGTAATATTCTATGATGAGTAATGAGCAAAGAGAGTTGAGTAACGAGCAGTGAGCCATGACATGTGTATAGCCTGTCTTGAGTTAGGAAGGAATTAGAAAAGACTAAAAGAATGGCGATGTGATACCATAAAAAGAAGTACTTCCTGAAAGGATTGAAAATGGAGATGCGGGGTCTCGAACCCCGGACCTTGCGCATGCAAAGCGCACGCTCTACCGCTGAGCTACATCCCCCGTGATCCTCTTAACTTTATACCATTAAAATTAACTGTACACTATTCTGAGATGAGCAAGAGAGAGTAGTTATGAGCACCAAAAAGTTAAGACTTTTTTGTGATGAGTGGAGAGCATGGGGTACTCGTCTAATATGGTCTCAGGAGCACAAGGCATGAAGCGTATCGATGAAATTGACAAATGGAGCAAATTACATTGGATGCAGTATATATTTTAAATGCATGAGGATGCAATAACTCAATAATTTGAGGAGCATCAAGCAACGCATAGAGAAGCACCGGTGTTATGTACTGTAAATGTACAAATGTAAACCGCAGCATCTGCATTGTTCATAAAGAATATTGACTAGTTAATAGCTATGTTTTGAGTATTCAGATTGATGGTAGATAGTTTCCTTGGAATTCAATATTATTCAAACAGGAAATTTCATTTATGAAACATCTTACAGCATTCAATTAAATTTTATTCTTAAATATAATAAGCATTTTGAGATCAAAGCATATGAGATTATGGTATATCGATTTCTCATTCATAATTCGGCAGTATCTTAAGAAAGCTTTTCGGCCCGAAGCAACATGTCAATAGGAAAAGCATTTTCTTCACAGCACATAAGCACATAGGACAATGGATAGATAGCATCATATTTTCTGTTTCAGCAGTGGTTAATTGAATCATGAATGTTGTTGGCAACCACTCAACACAATCACTAGAGCAACACATCATACTCATGATTGAAGTACATAATGAAAATCAGATATTTAATTACTAATGAGCCCTTCAACCATTTTCATTACTTTACTCAAATATCAATCATCTTAAGAAGCTCCGAGAGAGCAGTTCTGTCTTATGGATCTATGTATGTACATTATATAAAAAGGTGGAATATGTAGCATGATAATTTACCTTATTATTACATGTGAAAAGGTTGGGATCCAAGTTTTTATAAACGATAAATGTTGGGCATGATGGAACCAACAGCCTCCACTAATAATTTCAGGGCTTGATCCAGTGAGTGCGCCCTGATGCAGTGCGAGTACAGATCGATTATACGCTTAATCATTCTTAGTTCTTACACCCAAATCGCAGAAAAACATTTCCAAGCGAGTTGATTTTATATACTTTATACAAACGGATAACGGGGTCCAAATAATAATCATAATAATCGTCAAGAAATCTATAGTTTTATACTTTCTACAGTCGGTGTGTGCTTGATATAGCTGATTTTCTCTCGTGCCATAATACCCCGAGTACATGTGCATTGTGCAGTTTAGCAGCATCTCTCCTCTTCTTCCACCGCGCTTAAAAACACCAAAAAGCATAATCACTGTGAATAATTACAATCGAGTGCTGGCAGATGCCTCGTTAATGGCAGGCGGCGGTCAATTACTGGAGGTATTCCCAACACGGCATCTCTGGGAATGTTCAGCACTGACACTGACTATGAAACGTTTATAGGATCCGGAGTATTGAGTAATTTTGTTTCCAAATCTCCTGGTCACCTCCCGTGAAGACTATACTTGTGTACTCGGAACGAATGAGCGAGGAATTGGAGCACTACACGATCCAGCAGACCGTTTTATCAGAAAAACAACGAAGTTCCCGCAATTTTTTGCTTTACTTGAACGAATGGACATTTGTCATTGGTTGCCCAATGCCCACATGGTTTACCAGGCAATTGAAAGTCTTTATTAATATATTCTAAGAGCATGAAATTCTGGGAAAGCCTTCCATTTGCCCATTGCACCGGCGTGCTATCGGCATATCAAGCACAGCACTTGAGTCTAGTTAAAAAGCATACCCCGTTTTTTAGGTTGCTACTCAGCTTACCTGATCATGCTATACGTTTTAACAATTTATTATACCACGTTGTGCTTATTAACTATATACCTATATTGTGTTCATTGAACGCCTAGTGCTTATTGATTGGTGATTTCTGTTTAGTGTATTCATCCAAATCGTTTACAGTCGTAATACTAATCAAAAGCACAAGAAAGAATTCTGTGGAACTGGAAAATGTAACGAGTCTAGTAACAAGACTAGACTCGAGTCTGGTAGCAAATCTATACATGAGATTTTACAGGAGCAATTATTTGGCAAAGTACTGACCCCTCCCCCTCTGTGTACTGACATGTATTGATCCTTCCCCTCTACCCCCTGTATAGGTGTTGGAAATGAAACGTATCGATCCCTCCCCCTCAGTGTAGGAGATAGAAATGATCCAACTCTTAATATCCCACCCCCTCTCCTCTTATCTGACCCCTCCCCCTGTAGGTATTGGAAATGATCCAACTCTTACTGACCCCTCCCCTCAACCCCTGTGTAGGTATTGGAAATGATCCAGCCCTTACTAATTACTTACCCCTCCCCCTTTATACCTGTGTAAGTGTTTGAAGTGAACCAACTCTTACTGATCCCTCCCCCTCTATCCCCTGTGTAGGTGTTGGAAATGATCCAACTCTAACTGACCCCTCCCCCTCTACCCCTGTGTAGGTGTTGGAAATGATCCAACTTTTACTGATCCCTCCCCCTCTCCCCCCTGTGTAGGTGTGTAGATATTGGAAATGATCCAACTCTTACTGATCCCTCCCCCTCTACCCCTTTTTCAGCTGTTGAAAATGATCCAACTTTTACTGATCCCTCCCCCTCTATCCCCTGTGTAGGTGATGGAAATGATCCAACTTTTACTAATCCCTCCCTCTCTACCCCCTGTATAGGTGTTGGAAATTATCCAACTCTTACTGATCCCTCCCCCTCTACCCCCTGTCTGTAGGTGTTGGAAATGATCCAACTCTTACTGACCCCTCTCCCTCTACCCTTATCTAGGTGTTGGAAATGATCCAACTTTTACTGATTCCTCCCCCTCTACCCCTGTGTAGGTGTTGGAAATGATCCAACTCTTACTGATCCCCCCTCTACCCCCTGTTTAGGTGTTGGAAATGAAACGTACTGACCCCTCCCCCTCTACCCCCTGTGTAGGTGTTGGAAATGATCCAATTCTTACTGACCCCTCCCCTTTATTCCTGTCTAGGTGTTGGAAATGATCCTACTCTTACTGACCCCTCCCCCTCTATCCCCTGTGTAGGTGTTGGAAGTTATCCAACTCTTACTGATCCCTCTCGCTT
This sequence comes from Beroe forskalii, assembly GCA_011033025.1. Lineage (NCBI taxonomy): Eukaryota > Metazoa > Ctenophora > Nuda > Beroida > Beroidae > Beroe > Beroe forskalii. The sequence goes on from WFMF01000324.1 coordinate 187,074, forward strand.
TATCCCTGTATAAGTGTTGGAAATGATCCAACCTTTACTGATCCCTCCCCTCCTTCCCCTTATCTAGGTGCTGGAAATGATCCAACTCTTACTAATCCCTCCCCTTCTACCCTTATCTAGGTGTTGGAAATAACCCAACTCTTCCTAACCCCTCCCCCTCTATCCCCCGTGTAGGTGTTGGAAATGATCTGACGATGCTGCTCCTACGACGGCACTCCGTCGTGTCCCAGGACCGGTCCCGGGAGAAAAGGGATGCCATCTTCAGACGACAAAGTGTCATCTCCAGCAACGACCTTAAAACCCTCAAAACATCCCAGAATATCATCGTGATCAACGTACGGGGAACGACCTACGAGGTATACCGGTGAGATCGAATGAGATATAATGTAGCTTGCCCCCTGCCAAACATGAGCTGACAGAACTGCTTTGAGTATGCCCAGATCAATTTTGGAACAAAAATCTGACCGAATTGCCTGTATATGAACTGAGCATGATAATCAGTACACTATTCTCTTACCCTCTCTTCACCTCCTAATATCAAGCTCTTGAACTCAGGTGTTCCAAAGTACCTTGAAGCGTTACAAAGACACTCTCCTCGGGTCGGACGAAATAGATGATTTCTACGACATGGACAGCGGCGAGTACATCATCGACACGGACCCCCAAATGTTCTACACCATCCTACACTTCTATCAGACCAAGGGGCACCTCTACTGCCCCCCGAGCATCGCAGAAGACAGATTCATGGAGGAGGTTAGGCGTTTTAGCTTACCCACAGGGTCATTTATTTACTCTTAAACTTGCGCGCTGATTGGTCGATTTTATGACGATTTAGTGATCCTATGGGTAAGCTAATACACCGCTATGGGTAAACTAATATACTGCCTAAATTATAGTACGACGCATTCCTCGGAAAACATTTTCTGTATATCGAGTACCATTCTTTATCAAAATCTCATACCAATTATCATGGCCATTGACTCATTATTCCGTAATTTCCCATCGCAGATCAAGTTTTTTCGTCTCACCAAGTACTTCTTGAAGTTAAGTGCCGTTCCTGGCACTGAAGAAGAAGAGCACGTTATCCCCAAGAAAACCAATAGAGTCTGGTAAGTTAATCATAACTTTTTGATAATAATCTGTTATATGTCAGGTTTTGGGAGTGTAAAAAGCTGCAAATTGGTCTATTTTTGCAGCGTTTCTCCAGATAAATTTGTAAGAATTAATGTCTCGCAGCTGGAAAGCACGGCAATTTCAGCACACAGCTATGACGTTTGCACTATAATTAACGAGGAGAAATGGCACAACCTAATGTCTACCGTCTTTAGCCTTATACCGGAGAAGAACCTGCTTAAGTACTTATTAAATTCATCGCAACCGGAAATAAGTATTTCTCCAAGGAACTTTTTAGATAATTTTACATGGTATTCATGTACGTTTAAGCCGCTGTTTTTCGAAAACATTTTAAATTTGCCGGGCATTTATCCACGTGATGCCGTGATGGAAGGTAAATATCAAGCGAGACCAAGCCAAGATGTGGTTCCACGCTAAATTTTAGTATGATCTATTGTGATTGGCTTGAATTAATTAAGAGATGCTTCAGGATTTAATAATTATTTGACTATTTTATAGTCCATAAAGCTATGAAATATTTACAGGACGTTTCTAGAAAAGTCCAGCTCATCGATATACGCCCGTATCTGGTCCTACGCCTCCATTGTCTTCATCCTTACTGCCATCGCACTATTCATGGTGGAAACCCTGCCTCAAGTGGAAAAGGAGATCAAGGACAAAGACTCCAAAATCCGAATAGCCTTCTTCGTCCTCGAAACGACTTGTATCGCGTTTTTTACCTTCGAACTAATCCTCCGGATCATCTCCTGTCCGGAGTTCATTCCGTTTATAAAGAATGTTTTGAACTGGGTGGACTTCCTCTCGATACTCCCGTACTACATTGGACTCATATTCCCCGGGGGAATAGCTCACATTCTGGTGGTGTTGCGGGTGTTGCGGGTAGTCCGGGTCCTCCGGCTTGCCCGACACTCCGACGGCATCAAGATCATCTTCCTGGCGCTTTCCACCAGCGTCAGCGAGCTCTTCTTCCTCGTTTTCTTCTGGAGCATTGCCATCATCTTCTTCGGCAGTTTGATCCATTATGCGGAGGGGCGGGTTAACCCGGACTTTGACTCGATCCCACGGGCGGCGTGGTGGGTGGTCGTGACGATGAGTAGTGTGGGGTACGGGGACTGTGTGCCAAACACGACCATCGGCAAGTTGATAGGCAGCCTGTGTATCATGTCGTGTATGTTAGTGCTCGCCCTCCCAATGACTGTTATTATTTCCAAGGTCACGAGGACTTACCACGCGTATATTCAGAAAACTAACCGCAATGAACTCCGCAAACAAATCGCAGAGGAGAGGATCATGAATAATAATAATCACATTGAGGAAACGACCGAGACGGTGTGATGAAACCTCTTCCTGATCATATAGTACACTGCAATGTCTACGTTATGCATATAGCAGTTGATTTTAGCCTTTTCGTTAGCTTATTTATTATATTGCAAAAATTTTCTGTTTTACGTTTTTAGCGCCGAATTTGGATGACCAAATTTGATCAATACTATCATATATATTTGCTTAAATTTGGATTTTGGAACTCCTCCGTTTCGATCTGATATTTTTAACATGAGTGATTTTGTTAACTACGTAATATATTTAAATACGTTCTGAGAAATTACACCTTTATTTAATACGGATTGCCGGAGGGTAGAAATACTCGCGAACCACTTAGCGGCATGATTTCCACTGCAGTAATATTCCACGAACCAGTATTCCGATTGTCATTACGAACCCACAACTTGGGCTTCTTCATCCCGGGAGAAGAGAAATACTGCCCATTATCAATAGTAATCGCTGTAAAATCCTCCCCAACCTTACCCTACAACGTGGAGTTTGCAGCACAGTCACCTTTAACGGCAGACATTAACGTAGACGGTACGTACCCAGACAAGCCAGCATGGAGCTCTCATCTATACGCGCTGCAGTCTTGAAGCTCTTCTTAGCTTCGCTCTGCTTGCCCTGCAGAAGGATTTAGTGGTGACACACAGACTGACAGACGGACAAACTGATAGACAGAGGGACAGATACGCATACTGACAGACAAACAAACTGACGGACAGACAAACTGACAGACAGAGTCACAGACTGACAGAGAGAACAATGGCAATGGAATACAGGCAGCAGAACAGACAGACAGGGAAATGGCTCGCTACAGACAGCTGCTATCTAGGCTGTATACGAGGTAGAATTAGGAAGGTATAGGAAGGTATAAAATATAAATAGGCACAATATGGAAGTTGGGCATTGTAACATTATTTACACTTTCCGAGCACATTCAAGCATTTATCGAATAATCACGCGAAAAGGGTGTAGCGATACGTCATCAATCATCATCGTCTATATGAATAAAAGGGAGAATGACTGGTCACATGAAAAACCAAAAAATCAATTAAGTTCGGATCGGTAACTTACCTGCATGATCAGCTGATTCCCCATCTCGGTGTGGTAGAGGCAGTTATCATGGCTGATAGCCATGGCTCGCTCCAGCAACGTTATCGTTTGTTGGAGAACAGACCCATTACGACCACACTGAAAGAAACAGTGTTTTAAATGAGGAATCACGAGCAGGCAGATTGCAATATCCGATAATATATGCCTCTGGGGTTTTCCATCTCACATCAACCAGAAGCTTTCTACCCGGGTAGGTATATTGCTTCCATTGCCGATTGCTCCCAAACTCAACGAAGATAGCTCTTGTTCTCAGTAAAGCAGTTAGTATACCATGCTCCAACTAAAGAACTAAGGACATGTCTCAATGCACAGATCTGCGACAGGCCAGGCAGACGGCAACTATACGGGATACTATACTAGAGGTTACTAGTGCAGGTGTATCTATATCTATAGATATATCTATATATCTATATATATGCGGCATAAAATGTCGGGATAAATGCCTGCCTAAAAGTGTAATGAGTGCCGGTGCAAGGCATTCAAAGGCAGCAGGAGGGCAGTTACCGCTGCGTTCCAGTCACCTCTAGACGCAGAAGAACAGTGCATTCTTATTACGTTATCATGTGGAGAGAATGAGTCAACTGATGGTATTTCTGGGAACTGATTCTAAAAAAAGATGTGTTTAGCCGATTCATAAAGTTCTGTTTTCGTGAGGCGACCATCGCGGGTGTATGATTTTGAGGGATATTCTCACTGAATAACGTACATTTACCACTTTATCCACTATAATAATATGTACAGCTTTGGTTGAGTGTTTGACAATTAAAAGGGTGTGCCCGCGAGTGTTCATTAGTGCGCGAGTGTTCATTAGTGACGTGGCATGTACAGTCGTTCGTATGGATTATAGATGCCCGAAAGGCAGCTGAGTCTTTGCGTATTTTCATGCAATTATGCAGGAATTACTAATTACTCCTAATAAGCTCACTGAAAGACTGTGGTAGGGGTGAATTAGCAGCATTCTTTGTATTCCCCATGTCATACAAGGTGATTGCAGCATGCAAGGTGCATAGTCTTAAAATACCCAGTTATTACTCGAATTTTGAAAGTTCCACAATTCGCGTTGGTACTATCCAAGAAGGCTCAACAGACTGGTCTTATAAAAGGCAGACCAAATTGTTAAATAATGTACAATTATACTCACTATTCGGGAAAAGGCTGCGCTGTATTTGTAGTAGAGGTGGTGTGCTTTGGGTTCAAACCTATCCATTGTGGTCACCAAATCACCGAGCTTACTGGCTACCTGCGCAGTCCACAATCATAGAGAAATGTAAAATAATGTTCGGAATAAAAGGATCTTCAAAATAATTTCTAATTAATGTACAGCTTCTCGTGAACCACTAACTGCAACGATTATAAAAGACCTTGTTTCATAAAGTTACACACTCAGATTGCAGGGAGCCCGACTTTTCACCTCCCGACATTTGACCTCACGGCACTCAAATCGCTTTGTCCTGAACCACAATTTCACCCTAACCTGACTAAACGGTTTTTCTCTAACCCAGACCCTAATCATAAACCACAACCCTACCCCAAACCTTAATTAACCGTTGCTTAGAGATGAAACACTACACGATAAACTGTTGTGAGGTCAGTTGTCACTAGGGAAAGTCCCATTCCCCGATAGTAAGTGATAAGCCACAACTAAACAAACCTCTGAGTATTTTCCCTCTTGGCAGAGCAAGTAGAGTATAACCACTGATTTGGCCTGCAGAGAGTTGGGATCACTGCTCAGCACCCTCTTACTAGTCTCGTAAGCCTGCTCCCAGTCCTGAATAGCTAGCAGAATGTTCATCTTCTCAAGCAAGCATGGCATGTGTTTCGGGTTCTGTACCACAGCCTGATTGATGCTGTCCAGAGCTTCATCCATGCGTTTTAACCCGATGTGGCACCGTGCCAAGCCCACAAGTGTGTTGATGTCCCGCGATCCTTCGGGCATTTGGAGGCATTCTTTGAAGTATTTTGTGGCCTTTTCGACGTACCCTGGTTTCTTCATTAGGATCTCACACCATCCTAGCATAGAGAGGGCCTGAAATGATATTCTAAAGTTGAAATCCCTGCTGCCACTACAGATTCACATTTATCAAATGTTTGTTCTGTTGTAACAGAAAATTCCCAAGAAATATATTTTCGCGGAAAATCAGTGAAAGCCAAGAATTTTGGATCGAAAACAACTAAAAGTTTAAGTCAACCTCTCTTGTTTCAGCTATATAGATTGCTATGAATAAAACTGGCGTTTGCCAGCATCAATTAAGTGATACACTACCGCCAGGCAGTTTCATGATATTCGATCTCATTATAAATTCTCCTACAAGCTAAAACAACCGATATGGATTACTTAGGGGAATAAGGGCGGCTGCAGGCTGACAGAAAGCGACATGTGTACTGCGTTGAAAATCTTATGTTGCATTTTCGCATTGGAATTTTATGAGTGACGCAGTGCTTTTAAACATAGCATTATTGAATTTCAAATTGTCAAAATATGTCAAGTCTATGACGTTTGGCATGTCGATGAACATGCATGTCGACTTTTAATACCACAGGTGCCAACAGTGTTGTCATAGATACAAAACTTTGGGCGCGCGCAGCAATTTCGATGAAAATGTGTGCTACGAAAAGAAAATAACCGCGCGGCTTACGCAAACCAAATTCTATCATTGAGACCGAAACAATAATTGGCAACTTTCGTATGCACTGCGCTTAATTGGTACCACAACAAAACTCACGTCTAAGCTGGCTCCATTGGTTATTTTGAGGAGTCTGTTGAAATAGTCCCGTCCCTTGTCCGGTCTACCACAGAGTACAAGGAACAGTCCAGCAAAGTAAAGAGTCTTTTCTCCAGCAGTCGCTCGCTCATGTTTGATACGTGTCTCTAACTCAGACACCGCTTCTTTATCTGAAAAGAAAGGGGTCGAGTCTCAGAAGTCAGAATTAATCCGGAACCATTCTTGGAAGTTCACACAAACATCAAATAGCCTGATCGTTAGCAAGAAAATTTTGCCCTGTTTGATTATAATGAAAATATAGTACAGTTGTGTGACATTCGTTTCGTTTTCGAAAATTCACTCGCATACTCAATCCCATTCCACACGTATTTGATACCAATGATACCGTATCCAGCGTGACAAATGTCAATATGTACACATTCGAACCTTTTCCTGTATATAGGTCTTCGTGAAATGAATGGAGACCAAAACGAAACTAACCAATGATGCGGGCCTTTCTGTGTGCCATGATGAGAGCGAAGGAAGCTCCAATAACAAGATCTCTGTGGTCACTGACGGACGAGAGCTCCCGCATAGCTTCAGGGATGTGGTCTGGAACCGATAACGAAAACGTTAAAACTTCAACGATGCAAGCAGAAGCAATATCAACTAATTTATGAATCGCGTGGAATCATACCTTGCATGAGGAGTGCGATCCCATCGAAGAATGTCAATGTGGGGTCTGCGCCATATTTCTCTTTGCACTCTACAACGGTGTTTTGGATCGTGTTGTACAACTTCTCCCGACCATAGAAAAACAACTTCGACAGCAAAACTGAGGTATAAAATAGTGATATTCAGTAAGTCAGCAAAGAATATTTCATAGAGACACGTTCACCGTATACGGTCATTAAAGCGAATTTAGATAATCTTAAGTGAAAGTGGGGAGTATGTTCCCATAACCACGTTATAACAACAGTATGTCTTATCATCTGAAACGTTCCTAATCGTAACTGAGTAAGTACTTGAGTAGGGATAATTGTGTAGGATAAGTTAAAGGGGTTGGCAACTATAGAATTGACTAGCAGGAACGTGAAAATAATTATGTTTTTATCAATTCTCACCTAGCATGTTACACAATGGAGAAAATCTCACCTCTCTATCTTAATTATTTCGCGAGTTATTGCGGTTTAAAGATTTTAGCGCGATGACGTCACTGTGGCAGTAACATGTTATTGTGCTGCGTTACATTACTGGTAAAACGGCTGTATCGTGTTTTAGGTGCTAATTCCTTTACGATTTATCCAGATTTTTTATTTATTTATTTGATTCCTTGAAGTTTGGATCATCTCCGTTGGTCGTAGTTTTCTCAGTCTTCAGTCATAACACATACGTTATCTATATTATTCATAACTGGTGGTCAGGGGATCTGAGTAGACATATTACTTACTGTGCGTGAAACCCCTTTTATATTTGCTCATCTCTTCTTAGCCATGAAAATATGCTAATCAAGAAGAATAGGTTTTTAAAGTTTTAAATTTAAGAAGCCAAGGCCTGCTTTGAAAAATTGAAATTTATGATGGGTCAAAAATGCATGTGCAATATAACAGATCCATGTCCAGCTTTGAAGACAGTGTACTCGTCAGAAAATTATCTAGCAAGCCGTAAAATACAGGAAAGAACAATGTATCGGGTCATATGCAGTGACAATGGGGTTGGCAAGTATGGGAGCCCGGGAATAGGGGGAGGCAATAATGTTCCCCCTATTCCTCTAATCACACCCGTACCCAGGGTTCCCCTTCACATGGGATCACCTCTAATCACGGGCTCACCTATACACCACTCCCCTGAATCTAGGGCTCACCTGATTTTCCGGGGCTCACCTCTATACTCGGTGTCACCCTAACCAGACTCACTTCATTGCCAGCCGTCACCATACGAGGCTCCACCTAATCCTGGGCTCCATCAATGCCTTGGCATAACCCCGATACAAGGGCTCAGCCTTACCAGACTCACCTCATTGCCGGGCTTCACCATACCTGGCTCCACCTTATCCTAGGCTCCACCTTATCCTGGGCTTCACCATAGCTTGGGCTCCCCCACACTTACTCGCACTCCCCTACCGGGGCTACCCAATACTAACTCGGGCTCCCCCATACTAACCTGAGCTCCCCCATACTAACTTGGGTTCCCCTATTCTAACCTTGGCTCCCCCATATTAACTCGGTCTCCCCCATACTACTCGGGCTCCCACATACTAACCTGGGCTCCCCCATACTAATTCGGGCTCCCCCATACTAATTCAGGCTCCCCCATACTAATTCAGGCTCCCCCATACTAATTCGGGCTCCCCCATACTAATTCAGGCTCCTCCACACTAATTTGGGCTCCCCCTTACTAACTTCCAGGGCTCCCCCTTACTAACTTCCAGGGCTCCCCCATCACCCATGCAAAGCTGGGCTCCCCTATACTATTTGATTATTTGTGCACCTCAACAAACTCGGGCTCACCCACAAACTCGGGCTCCCCCATACCAACTCGGGCTCCCTCAAACTAACTCGATGCTCTGTTATGGTGGAGCAATAATTTATACTAAATTATAGTAGGTTCCCTCACTCTTCACGTGCATATTATACATGCTTATGCATTACTATCTTTCTGCTGACCTACTAATATTAGTATTGGCCATCATTACAATGCATATTGTTCATATGAAACTCGGCTATGCCTCGTCTAATATGCACTAATATGCATCTCAATGCTGTCAAATACTAATAAAATACAGCATTAACTTAGTGATCATAGCGCTGGGTTGTGGTTAACTGCCACTGTGACGCAATCGCGCAGTAACATAAAGGTGCGATATCTCACGATTGGAGGGGCTTAGAAACATGGGGATTTCACACATTTTGTTTTCACAGTATTTATAGGTAAATTAGATAATAAAATATGGTACTTTTTCTGTAGTTGCCAACCCCTTTAAATCATGATTTACTCACCAGCAAAACTGAGTCTGATGCTGCCATGGGAATGTTTCACAATCACATAAACTCAACAAGATATAAACTTTAGTAATACGGTACTGCATCAAGAGACCTATACACTCGGACAAGAATGTCCGATTAATGACTTGACAATTAAAGCTGATTGTTTTTCTAAATACTTAATTTTTTTCTTTTATAAAGTACTTATAAAGTTATAAAAGCCATCGCAACAGGAAATTTTTATACTTTCATACTGCGATATCTGTCAATTATTTTGCATTTATCTGAATTATTGAACGCATGAAAACACAATGAAAGAAACAGAGAGATTGAGAATAAATAAGAATAAGATCATGGTAACATTATCGGTTAAAATTATAGAATGAAATAAATCCAACGTCAGTCAATCTAGAGTTTATTTCCCCTTGCAGTAAAAGAATAAATAAAAGTTAAAATTTAAAAGCGAATTTGTTAAGAATCAAAGGAGCCTTAAAATAAGTGAAAACCATTATTTAAAACATCATCCAAGGACGTCTAGAAAACACGCCACGTGTCAATAAAGTGCATCACTGCCTAGCAGCAGGTTCCACGTAGCTCTGCTCGGCCTTGTCAATGCTCTCCAGGACATGATCACACACATCTGTAATATCATCCAGAGCCCGGTAAAGGGCCGTGAGACAGGGAGTCTGGTAGGTCTGTATCCGGAGGTTTATCTTGTTCTCTGAGGGGTGGGGGATGCTGTAACCTGCGAACTCAACATCCGGGTTCTTCATCAGCATGTGCCGCACTACGTTACCTGAAACATGGTCAATTAATCAGTAATATTGCAATAACCCCACATTGGACTTTAAGTGAGTTACTATATAGACTTGAAATCGACCATGATTCAAAATAATGAATGTAGCATTTTCTTAGTTGGATCAAATTTGATGAGTTAACTAGTAACTGTTACACTCCTGGAAATTACCTAGAGTATGGTCCTCCCCGTGCATGACTAGTGTGGTACACATGTCATCGTGTGTCTCACTCTCCACAATGCTCAGCTTACCCACATGCTCCACCTCAGCTTCCTCCTCCATTGGGCTACTAGAGATTATGTGTTACTTGCGTAGTATGGCTACAAACACGTGAGATAGTTCTTTAGTTGTAGTAAAAGGTGTCAAAACTTATCTGTCAAGAAAGCCTTAGCCTAATTTCTTAACTTTCAATTTTCAAGGATGGTTGCAATGGGAACTCGTGTCTTCGATCAAACCAAAGCAGAAAATGATACTAAAATTGATAAGATAAAACATCTATTTTTAAATACATCTTTACAATTTGCGTTATGAAATGTTTGGCACACTGGTAGTTTAGTATTTACATTAATTAATTATTGATAAACATAAGGAACATAAATAATACTTCTGATCATGCTTTCTTCTTTATAGTATTTACAGTCTGGAAAACACAGCAACAATCAAAAATGGGATCTCGATGGGCACTTCATATCTCGATAATTATCATCAGAGTTCGAAGTACGAAGTCCAATGATCAACAACATGAATTTCCATGATAAGTATCATGATGAGCAATACTGACGATATCAACACCAGTAAAGAAAACGCTTTTAAAATTATTTGTAACAAGATGCCAAATCATGATATTCGGTATTAGGTAATAGAAGGGTGGAGACTGGAGATGCTCTCTGGTTCGTAGACATACGTAGATATTCAACATGGATAAAATCACACATATAAACGAGATAGTCCGATGGAAACATGAAGGAAGGAGAGTTTTTATCTGTGATTGATTCATGAGAAATAGTAAGCCAACTCCTCGTCTTCTTCATTCTTCTTGTCCACGACATCTGTCTTCTTTTTCTGTACCTCTGGTGGCTTGGACCTGAACACCAGCCGTTTGCCAGTCTGGACCTTGGGATCAGCTTTAGCTCTCTCCAGTGCTTTCCTGACCCTCTCCTCCTGATGTAACCTCTGTTGCTCCTTCTTCTCCTCCCGGAGCTTCAGTCTCCTTTCCTTCTCCTTTGCCTTCTCTGCCAGTTCCACTTTCTCCTGAGGCATCATCTCGATGTGCTCAAACAGTTCCTCCAGCCTGTTCTCAATGTTCGTTAACATCTGGAGGGTGGAGATGTTTGCCTCGTTGTCTCCAATACAACTCCTGTACACCTCCTCCACCTTCTCATTGAGAACTTCCAGCATCTTCTCCTGACCATCTCCCTCGTAGTGACCGTAACTAAACATCTTACTCTTGTGCTCCAGCTCCTTCGACTTCTCTTCCTCAGCTGAAATCTGGCTTTCAAGTGATGTAATCTGAGACTTTAGCACTTCGGTTTCTTTGTTCATCTTAGCTTTGGTGTTCTCAATGGTCTGCTTCATCTCATCCAGCGCTTCCTCTGTCTCCTGACTGTTCTGGATAAGTGACAAGTTCTGTTCCTCGAGCTCTGCGAAGATGTTCAGAAGTTGCTGGGGATCCTGGAAGAAGAGCTCGCAACTGTCATCACTCTCGTAGTCACTCTCAGTAGCCGGTGTCTCAGCAGACACCCCAGACACCAGACTGTCTGTATCCGGGAGCATCTGAGTGGACGCTTTCCTTCTTCCAGCGATGGACGGTCTGGCTTTGGGTAGTGGGGTGCGTTTCGGTGTAGCTGCTTGAGTTGGTGGTGCAGCTGCCTTTTCTTCTGCTCGTTTCTTCTTTCTCTCCGCCTTACGGACAGCTCTTCGCTGGGTTCTCTCTCCTTTCCACTCACCGGGAGTCAGGTCTTCCAGGAACTTTTTGTATGTCTGATACTCTTTGAGTTGGTCCTCATTCTTGCTTATTTCGCTCTTCAAAGCTGTGATCTGGGCCTGGATTTTCTTGATCTCTCCAACTTTTTCCATTTTGGCTTTAGTTTCTTGTTCTGCCTGTTTGATTGCTTCAACAGAGTTTTTGTCATTTTCCTTGAGAAACTCGTCAAACATCATAGCATCTTCCTCCAAAAACTGCTCTGCTTTCTCAAGTTTCTTCTCTTCCGCTTGAGCTATTTCTTCCAACTTTCTCATTTCGTCACGTTTGACTCCCAGAGAGTACTGAACAAGGAACATTTCTCGTTTCTTGGCAACGAAACTGGCTAAGTCCTCTTTCTCCACATTTCTATCCCGTGTGGCTAGCTGGAGTGGATCATCCTGCCCAATGAGCTGGTCCTGTGTTTCCTCTAGAGCAGTGCTGTCCAGCTCAGTATCCCCGAATGGTTGTCTGGCTTTGAGAGTCCGGGCTCGCATCTGATGAGCGTAGGTTGTTTTCTCATGGACTCTGAGGGAACGCTGCTGTTCACGATCTGACTTCTTTCTCTGTCGCTCAGCATCTCTTAGCTGGAATATTTCGTTTTCTGGCGGGATCTTGAAGGGATTAACAGCGGGTTGCTGGGGAGGACTGGGGATTAGTTCCTTGTTCATCTGTGATACGTTACTGTCTGCTGTCTGGACAGCCATCAATCACCTCAAATGAATCCTTTGGTTAGAGTAATGTAAGATCCAAAATTTAAAAAGGTCGCTCTGATTGATTTGAAAACATGATGAGAGCTTGAGAAATAACGTAGAATACTCAATAGTGCCATTACATTCATTCACAGAATGAGACTTATAAGATTGCGAAATGAACTTTTTGAAAACCATTTGAAGAATTTAACCAGCATACCAGCATATAATTGAGTAAAACAATCAACACATTTTAGAGAAAATTCTACAAATCATTATTATATTTACATTCAAACATCTGATACATGAATAAAGGTATACCTATACAGTACTATTATACATCTGGTATTCTTGTAAAATATGTAATATCATGACATTGGTCCATCATAAATTATTACGGTGGAAGTTGAATTCCTTTAATACAGTGATGAGTGGATACAGTGACAGTTGAGTTTACAAAGGGTTTACAATTTCTCTAAACAATTTCTAGGGGCCACCTAAACAAAAGTTTTGAAAGAAGTCTGAGGGGTTGAGAGGTTGAGAAATACCGATATGATAAGAGCTCCCCGATGATATACAAACTCTCCGTTATGGCTGATGTATAGGTGGCCCCTACATGTCCCTCAGTGCGAGTCTAGGTCGAAATGCCACGCCCTCCCCTGTCGCAACCTCCAGAGAAGGCTCGTGCACCACTTCCCACTCCACCCTGCCACACTCCTCCCTGTCACACTCCACCCTGTCACACTCCACCCTGTCACACTCCCTCTCACCACTGTCCTCATATCACTCTATCAGAGCCGGCTGGAACCCCAACACATGACCTGTAAACATATCAGCATCTATGGTTTCCGGAAGGATGGTCTCCAGGGTGGCAGTGGCTTCACTAGCAGGGACAGTAGACATCTTGTCTTCCTTGTTGGTGGCAGTCCCGTGGAACTCCAGTAGAGAGGCAAGGAACTCAGCTAACTCAGGTTCTGAGATGTGCTCCCCTCGGTTCTGTAGCAGAGACAGCAGCAGACCTGAGGAGATGGATAGATGGTAGTGGAGTTATTGGAGGTTTTATCAAAAGGGGGATTGAAAACCCTTACTTTGAGTCATCATTTTGGTAGAAATGCACTATTTTAACTTTCTAAAGAGCAGAAATACCACATAAAACTGCAATGATTACATCATTAATTGATCCCACAAGTTCACACGCTCTTCCTGACTTTTTACTAACAAGCTTTCAAGCTACTGATCAGATAACAAAATTCACTTACCTCTGTCGATCCTTCCCTCTCCATCAGCCCCCGCCAGAGTGTTGAAAGCATCGTACACCTTGTAGAGAGGCAGTCCGAATACAGGTCGGTGGTTACAGTACAGCTTTATCAGCGTCTCCAGGTCAACTTCTGATACCTGCGTCAACTAGAGGAATCAGTGGTTAAATTCTTATTTGCTCATTAGGTATTATTTTATCAGCTATCTTCATCGATTTAAATTAATTAGCATGGTATCCATCGATATCATCGATATTATTTGATTTTGGTACTTTTACTGAAGCCTGAACACTACCTATACACTCAGACATTAGGTAGAAATTATACGGCCCTGAGCCCAGGAAAATGGGCAAGTTAGGAATTAAGTGGGTTGAGTGATCATTTGAATGGTATAACTTGAATTAATAACTTTATTAAATTATACGAGGTCTAACTTCTTATTAAACGTTCCAAAGTTCCGCGGCCTTTGTTTGGTTTCTCATTCATTTTTGAGTTTGGAGAATGATATTTGATGATAGTTTTACAGAAGAATGGAAATTTACTAACACCAATCATCGTGGTGTCATGTTTCCAAACCCCGTCAACGGGGACTTTCAAAGGTGTAAAACGGACTCCTTATTTGATACTTTGTCTTTTATATTGCTAGTTTTCGGGTTAGGTAGAAACCGATCAATGTTCACTGCACGAGAACCACTCTTTGATTGTATGCGCTAAAACTTAGAAACTTACAAATTATCAGAACTGGAAGAAGCCTTGAACCATTCAATCACTCAGGAACTCAGTAGCAGTATGTCTACCACGCTCAATGGATGGGATATCTTCGCAGTGGTAGCCTACTTTATCCTAGGTTTGGAATTTAAGTTGCTGCAGTCTTTCACTGATAAACTATTACTTAGATAAGCTGATTTCAAGTAGACAATGGACAATGGATTACATTTCCGTATTTCCTTATCTTAACTTCTAAACATACATCAGTAATATTGTTTGCCAAATTTCCATGAGAACCTGCACAACAATTTCATTGAAATATTTCCCTGTATAGCAGGCGCCATAACACCTAAGTACGAGTTTATTAGAGTTTCAGAAAGCTAAAGATAATTACATCTGTTTTCAGTGATAGCAATCGGGATCTACGCCACATGGTCTTCTAACAGGGGCACTGTGAAGGGTTACTTTCTAGCTGGCAGATTCATGACATTCCTACCAGGTAAAGTGCATTATCCGAATATCTTTGCATAATTTCCAGGGCTCCGACGACTGGACACAATTCAAAACTAAAGTGTTCAAATAACTTTCCACGTCTTAATAGATAAATAAGTTAATATTTGAATTTGAGTCAAGGCCTAAGCAATGCCCGATATAATATTTTTGTCTAGACCATCTATCTCTCAGTTGGAGCCTCTGTGTTTGCAAGCAACATTGGTTCAGAACACTTCATCGGACTGGTGGGATCAGGTGCTGCTTCAGGTCTCGGAGTTGGAGCCTTTGAGTTGGATGCTACTATACTACTCCAAGTTCTCGGACACGTCTTCATTCCGGTAGCACCACAAATTAAAAAATTGGAGAATTATTTAAGTGAAGGTGAAACAGAGTTGACATACTTATTCACATTTCACATTCGTTCACTAATCAGATGAAAGTATGCATCTAGGCATTTCTCTTTTAAGTATGCAGTAACACGTACACCTACTATGCATTTCAAGAACTTCTTAAATTCACTGTACATCAGGTGTACATAGCAAGTCAGGTCAGTACACTTCCAGAATACATGGAGCGGAGATTTGGAGGAAAGAAGAGGATCAGACTTTACTTGACATTCCTCTCCATTATCCTCTACATCTTCACTAAAATCAGGTGGAAGAAGCTCACGCAAAAATCAACTGAATGGGCCGGCCAATGGTAGCTTTAGGAATTAGATACCTACTAGCGCTTATATCCTTATCGCCTTCAATTTATTTCTCTGCCGTACACCTAATACATGGTCCAGTTTCCACACTCCAGAACACCATCACTCACACCAGACTCCAAACAAACTCCTAACTTGCTAATATTACTCCTAAAATCCGCCTGTTTCTCCAGCGTAAACCTGTATTCGGGAGCACTGTTCATAGAGAAAGCACTAGACTGGAACATGTATAGTGGAATAGTGGGGATCCTCATCCTCACAGCGCTCACTACAATTGGTGGAGGACTCACAGGTATCTAGAGAATAGAGATCCAAGTTCTAAGTCTAATCATATAGTCTGTTTACATATTTTCTCATAACTTTATTATAACACTTCCTCAAAAATTGAAATAGCACTAGCAATAAAAGATTTTATTTTACAGCTGTTATCTACACGGATACACTGCAGACTGCAATAATGCTTATTGGAGCAGCAATTGTAGCTGGGAAGAGCATGGTAAAGATCGGGGGATGGCAGGGTAGGTATTAATGTTATCATTAATACCCTTAATATGCCTGAGAAACGCACATTTGTACTTCAATTGTTATACTTTCGAACATCATTAATCATCAATCGATTTCGAGGAACTGTTTGGGGCATGTCCTGGTTAATTTTGTGAGGTCTAAACTTGTGAAGTTGTGATATCAACTAGGGCAACTACCACTTCCTTTCCATCTATCTCCTGACAGGTCTAATGGATACCTACCGCTCCGCCATCCCCAACGTTACCTACGAGGGGACCACCTGCGGGTATCCGCGGGACGACGCCTTCACCATCCTCCGGGATCCCGTCTCCGGAGACATCCCGTGGCCGGGATTCTTCCTGGGACAGTTCCCTTCCAGCACGTGGTACTGGTGTGCAGATCAGATCATGGTGCAGAGGGTCCTGGCAGCCAAATCCCTCTCTCACGCTCAGAGCGCACTCGTCTTCGCAGGTCAGCCAGGATACTTGATGAGGGGTTTAATGAAGAGATTCTTGATAAAGGAAGGAATTTGATGAAGAAAATAAGCTGCTTCCTTTCGATTCTAAATGTTTGAACCTGCTCCTTATGCAAGACCGCAACACGTTCATCAGGTTACTTGAAGCTGCTGCCCCTGCTTCTGATGGTTGTTCCTGGCATGGTGGCTAGAGCTCTGTTCCCTGACACTATAGGATGTGCTACGGAGGAGACATGCATGGCTTTCTGTAACAGTAAGGTAGGAGAAGAAGGCACCCAGATCTAGATGTTATCAAAGACAGTTACAAATTGAGGACGAGAAATGAGGATTAGAAGTCAAGATAACACTTACATTTTTACTAGTATTGCAGCATAAAAATCAGAACTCTTTGAGTAATTGTTTCATCCTAGGCAAGTTGCTCTAACTTAGCATACCCTGAGCTGGTACTGACGATAATGCCGACTGGACTCAAAGGAATCATGATTGCAGTCATGTTAGCAGCCCTCATGTCAGACCTCACATCCATATTCAACTCTGCTAGTGAGTGTTTCGTATTCAAATTTCTCATGGAGCTGTCTAGTGTCTAAAGTCTAAACTTATGTTCTTAATATCAAAGTATCAAGCTCTGCTGTTCAACTCAATGTCCATGTTCTCCTCCGTCTCCCCAGGTACTCTGTTTACAATAGACGTGTGGCCCCAGTTCAGGAAGACTGCCGACACAAGGGAACTATTGGTGGTGGGCAGACTCTTCGTGGTTCTCATGACCGTCATATCGGTGCTGTGGATACCCTTACTAGAGGTGAATTGAGGAGAAGTATGTGCTGATTATTAGGTACTGATTATAAGGTACTGTACTGATTATTGCTTTATTAGGACTTAGGTACTGTACTGATTATTAGGTACTGATTTTATACCGGTTACGAATGTACAGGCTTCATTACTCAAGAGCACACAATTTAAACCCTCATCAGGTTTTGCAAGGTGGCCAGCTCTTTGTCTACATTCAGTCCGTGTCTGCTTACCTAGCTCCACCAATAGCTGCTGTCTACCTACTCGCTATCACCTGGTCAGTCAAAATACTATAACTTCATATTGTTCTCAGAATTCTGTTGTTTTATTATTCAGTTTTAAACTTCATATTGCACGATAAAAACTTCGACAGTAAGTAGGTATTTCTATATGAACGGCAAAGAGAGGAAGAGTTTAGATAAGCCAGGAAATGGCAGAACACTAGGCATTGTTTACTACATATTTCAAAGTGTTATGAAACCTGGCAATTGACAGTGACTTATCATTGAGTGCGAGACATCATCACTCAGCACGTGGATTAACGAGACCGGAGCGTTCTACGGACTGTGTACGGGAACAGTGGTGGGGATAATACGCA
>WFMF01000325.1:0-204325 GCA_011033025.1 Beroe forskalii
AGTATGCCAATATAGGCAGTTATATCGTCATCAACTCACCATTATAAACCATGATAACGCCATAACCCTCAAATTTCTATTAGTTTAACGGACAGAATTATCTCTCATATGCAGCATTGCAATCCATTTTCTGGCGCAACTTCACCTTTTGACATAATATATAGATTATATTTGACAAACTTCTTGACAGGTGACACGAGAGAAATAGCAAGAAATTCAGCGACTAAAAATACAAAAATAGGCAGTTTAACTTCCCCTCAATTCGCCATTCTGAGCCATTATAATAACGTCACTTTTAACTCCACCATTGGATTATATAGACACACTCATATAGAAATTCTATGAAATATATTAAATGTTCTATAAAATATACGAATTCTGGGGAGATTAGGAAGGGTCGTGAGAATATTGCGAGCGAGGTATGGTGTGCATCCTTACACCACAGATTCCAATTACACCATATTTAGTATGATTGTCTCTCAGTCGCAGAGCCCTTCCTTTATGTTGTGCAGGGGATCGAAAAGCTCATATTTTTTGAAAATATATGTTTTTAATAATGTAGAAATGTAATTTATATCGCTGAATATGTGGTGGTGCGTAAATAAAATTCGTTGCTGAGAATAGTATTACAATATTATGTTTGGTTATTACGTTAATTCTATTTTGGGAGGTCGTCAAAAGCATGAGACTCAAAAAGGTGAGAGAGGGAGGTTCATTTTATAATGCACAGAGGACAGAACAGATTTGAGATGCCGTGTTTAATAAATGCTTCTTTAGAAAAGTCCATTATATAACCTGAATTGAGGACTGTAAGTTTAATAAATGCGTAAAACCCAGTAAAACTAAAAACGTGGTACATGATAATCTGCATGTTTCATTATCCATAATGACCAATATTCTGAGACACATATTCTCAGTTTTATTTCCATATAACAGCGGTTAATGTTAGAAAGGACACTTATTAACGGAAAACCTGTGTGGGAGAGCTTTTTTCCTATCATTTTTCCTATTAGTTCACAGAATTAAGTGTTTCTCTAATAATAAATCAGTCTACTTATGCCCTCACTAGTCTTCCGTATACTTCTATTATGTTCTCAAAGCCTCAACACACCTGAGACATACATCACATCCAAGGGTTGAGCCGCGCACTCAACATACAGTAGGAAGTGATGTCTTTATAAGTATTAAGTATACTGTGTAGGAAGTAAAGACATTTTAATACGATAATGGTGCCGTAATATTGTCTATGTTCACATGAGTTGCAATATCTCGGTCTGTACGGAACCCCTCAGTTCCGATTCCTAGTTTAGTACAACGTACAGCAAGAAAATTCAGTGAGTTTGCCGGGATAGGCACATGCCCGAGTACCACGACATATCGACCTCCAGTCAGTGAGTTTACCAAGCAAATTCACTGACCGGATGCTTTCAACAAGGCGCTCCAGGTCACTCAGTCACATCACTATGCTCACAAAGTGCCGTTTCTACCCTTGTGTCGCACGGCACAGCGCATCTTCTAAAGCGCATCTTACCTACTGTTCAGTGTTTGGCGGTGTCTGAAGGCATCGCTCCTCCCTAATGAGAGGTACAGGAGGGACCAATGCCAATATATAGCTCAATAGTTTATGGCGAGTTAATCATCACCGCGACTGCATATTTCCTCTGAGCAACATATTATGGTGCACAATGGACTGATGCCTTTCATCTACATACCACAATACAGAAGTGCTGCAATATGATCAACCCACCGTGTCTATATAGCTAGAAGGTACGCCCTTGCAGTGTGAACTATACGGCGCAATGCAGCAATTTCTGGAAAATATCAATGCGACAAAGTTGCTTCATATTAACCACTGCTAAATATCTCTACTACGGTATATATCTCTGCAATACAAAGTTACTTTATATAGATCACTGCTGAATGTCTCAGCTGTACATCTCTGCTATAAAGTCGCTGTAATAAACAAAGAAGTCTGCATCATCTCGAGAGGCTCATTAAACTTGGCAACATGACATTGACATTAAAAAGAGGGCTTTTAAGGCCCAGTCTTGAATAAGTCCAACTTCTACTGCAAGAACCGAGTATTGCAGTATATTACCGATGAGAGCCTTAAAATCTTCCTCCATAACAAATCAATATTATCATCATCCAGCATAACTATTAGAGATATTATGGATAAATACACCATGATTCCTCCCTCTAATTACGTATTATAATCAAAATCAGCCACAATTCATATAACAACAAAGAATAAATTAGTGACGGCATCAGTTCACCATGCCAAACAATCACAATCCCATCATTCTAACATCATCTTCATTTGCAAATACTATCAATATATGAAGGGTTATCATCCATTACATGCATATATATAGTGGCTAGTGCATATAGTTTTAACATTATGTAGTAATATCACAATATTACATACATTGAGCTGTTGCTTATCAGTAAAATGGAGGGTTTCACGTCATCAACTCACCATTATAAACCCTCATAATGACGTCACTATCTCAACCACTGGTTGTTTGAGGCGCATCCCCGAGATTGTGAATTCACAGAATTCACAATACCACGAAGTAGAATTCATGACTCTGATGAGCGATTATAAATATTCTATATGGTGGCATATGTCACGAACAGTTAGCAACATTCAAGAGATTAGCAACATTTGCAGATAATCTCGAAAGTGAGTGTTAATTGTAAGGAATAATGCGACATCAGATGTAAGAAATGTTCCTTCGCATATGTAACTTTATTATATGAGTCATCCAGAAAGGATTAAAGAGACTGAAGCTTTCTCATTGTGCGGGTTTTCCAGATGAAGGCTGAAGCCAAGTCTGAATGGACGGATTGAGGAAGGTTTGGGTGCACAAAATGAACTGGGTACCAAAATAGCTTGATTCCCAGTAAGGTGACAGGTTGTGAATAATCCGGTTAGATGCGAAGGTTTCTACCACAATTCTGATAATTGTCACACCTCCTCTGAGTTTGATGGGCTTAGTACTTAAAACTAAAGTTCTACACCTCTCACTTGACACGCTCAACATAATATCCACTATATTATGGTCAGCAGTCAGCACTCCTGAAGTTTCGTAAGAAGACCCAAGTCTCTCACAGCCTCATACACGAATTTAATATCATTTAGACAACTGCTATATTTGGCAATGTTTGTCACACGGTCCGTAGATAATTGTAATTGTAAGATGTGTCCAGTGTCAACGTTATAAATTTTTATGAAACACTGGCCCATTATCACTAACAACCCTCTAATTTTAGCTTTTAGGAGCCATTTCATTCCCTCAAGCTCTCAAGAATGAAGATATATTATACCGAAGGTTATGGTTTTAACAGCCACTTTAGTTAACTTCTCTCAAACGGCATGATATCACAAAGAATGCCGCGCATTGCTGAGAACTTTCACAAGACATTATACAGAAAATAACACGTTCTCACACAAGTTGAAAGCAGTGTAGATGCCTTTGAAGACCTCAGCCATTATCAGCTCTCAAAGTAAGATGTTATATTCAAAGTTAGATGGTGTTAGTGAAATGGCAAAGTGATATGGTGTTATCTCAAAGTAAGATGGTTTTATTCTAAAGTGAGATGATGGTGCTATTCTCAAAGTAAGATGGTGTTATTAACGTAGTGAAATGGTGTTATTCTCTAAGAGGGATGGTGTTATTTCAAATAATCCCAGATACTCAGATATAGTTCAGGCTATAAACAGGACTTAACCCCACCCAATTCTCACATGATTAAACACAGTGGTTTAAACACAGTGGTTGATGACGCACAGATACGCAGGTTCCTAGTTGTCATATATCCCAATATATAAACATCTGTCATTTTAACCATAAGATAAACGCCCTTCCACGTCATAGCTAGGTATCTTTTAATCCTGGACAAGCAGAAACATTCGTACATATAATTAATATTCTCAAAGTTGAGACAAGTCAGCAAAGAATTTAATGCCAACTGCCAAACTCTGTTCAGACTGCAGCCGTAATGATATTTGCCCAAAAATTTAGGCACAATGATATTTCATTAAACTACAGTTCCCCGTCAACCCAGACACTGACAAACTGACACACAGCGCATGTCAACAGTTCCAACCAATCCTCAAACAATTTAATCGTGAAACTATCAACTCTGACATTCCTCAAGCCAACACCAGGCGTTATTACGTCATCATCACCCTACTTTAAACCCTGATAATGACGTCATGCTCTCAACCAATAAAATGCCTGTGTGCGTAGTTTCACTGTATAATTGGGTGTTCGTATATATTGTATAACCACCCCTAAAAGCTTGCTGACTAATGAAACCCGAAATGTAACCCAAATTATTATATGCCCTGGTTTAATACTTGGGCATTATAAGAAGGCAACCGGTACTACTGACTCTGGTTTGCAAAGGTCGGACATGAGTGAAATGTGGTTGAGAGTGACGTCATTATCAGGGTTTAAAATGGTGTTCAATTGATGGCGTCACACCGCCTATTCTGCATGATCCACTTAGCTTGGAGTTACAAGCAGTTCCCCAAAGTTACAAGCAGTTCCTCTAAGCTACAAGCAGTTTAATGTGTTCTGAGAGATTTAATGAATTATGTGCAGGAATCTGTACCAATTAATAAAGCGCCATTTTAACTCATGATAATTGCATCACACTCAACAATCTGTTAAATTCTTGAACGAGCACTAATATTATATGCACGGTTAATGGTTATGTGGCATTCCCTACCACCGTGAGAATAATAATTCTAGTGACGGAATTCAGGAAATGGGAAATTTTCTGCTTCACTTGAGCTGCAACTTTCATTGATGTAATAGCAAAATATAATGCGCAGTAAATTTGCTGGCACCATATAATGAAATACAGTACCACGAAATTATCAAGTTCCGTCATTAGTCCTTATAAAGTTTCAAAAAATGAGAAAATACCTCTGAACTTTTAATTGAGAAAAGGTTCCTAGGAGTGTACATGGATATTATACTTTAGCCTCTTTGTTGTATTTTTATCTACAAACTACAGTACAGACGGGGGGGGGGGTTCAGCGGTAAGTGGTATGGACGGCATCACACTTAAGGGCATGGGGGGTGGGTGGGTACTTCGAACTAGCGACCAGATAGCGGCAGACGGTAAATGGTATAAATTTTAGGGTAAAATGCAGTAAATCCACTAAATTTGTTACGAAATTTGTGAAAATTTGTCAAAATGCCCATTTTCAGAAATTTTGGATATTGAAACTGGATTTCTCGGCTGCTGCTAGCGCTCTTAAGTAAATTTAATTATGAATCAGGAATCTTAACCTTAAATTGGTGTGACGTCATCATGGACTATTACATGCTACAAAGATGACGTAACCAGCTGATTTCTAATATCGATGATATATGCCAATGATTTGGCACAATTGTTTGAAGAATTCATGTGACATAAATGTTACTATGGAGATAAGACTTCAAAGTTTCAAGTTGATTAGTACCTAGTTAGTAAAAAAGTTTGAGTTCGTAAAAAATGTTGCGGGTCACATCAATACCTACCCATTGCACCCAGTGCAGTCTAGATAGTTCTAGGTATCTAGATATCTAGGCAGTTGTATGGTAAAATTCTCTGTGTTTTTAAAATCTGTAGCAATTTTGGGTATTAAATTGATTGTATCCCTAGAAAGGAAATCACTTCGTAAAGAGTAAGTGACTTTATATATTTGATAAGAGTGAGAAACTAAGATTATATGAAACAAAGGGTCGCTTTTGCAACCAATTTGTGGTCCCTGAAACAATTTCTGTAGCTTGTAGGGGTGGGTGTAATTTTCAGTTCAGCTTGACCAGTTACAGGCATGCCGCTATCTGGTGGGTGGGTGGGTGGTTGGGATTCTCGACCAGATAGGGTGATGCCGTCCTCCCACTTACTGCTGAACCCCCCCCCCCCGGTACAGAATTGCTGAAGTCTGTTCACCAAGTCTTTATAGTTAGTAATCCAAAAATAATAAAAGGAGTAATTTAATATCATGCTCATATCATGCTCATTTCATGATAGAACATCGTGGTTAAATCTTAATTCTACACATTATAGAAGAGTAGAAGTATTGATTACAGCCACAATACGGTGTCCTTCTCAAGGCATGAAAGCCATTGTCAGATTCATAAACAAGTGCCTTCCACAGCGTATTGTTGCCATTCAGCTGCCCTTGCAATTATCATCACAGCTTAACGCATATGTGTGTTCATAGGTCGAAAGCAACGTAGGTCGAGAAGTGTGTGAAAAGGACACTTAGAAAAGGCTAAGAGATGTGGAAGAGATCATAGTATCTGAAGAAACAACTGTCCGAAAAGGAGCAATGGGACAATGCTTTGTTCTTTCCACCTATCCATTCGACCCACTTTCTTTCGACCAATGAGCACACATGATAATTTGTATTACACATATCAGTATCAGATCACCGCTACTTAACTGCAGTTCAATGCTGTGAGAAGAATATGAGGAATCATTAGATACAGAGAATAGATACCCCATTGTGGTACACTGGTCATGCTACCATTGTTTGGGAGAGCAGACAATACCTCCCATTGTCTGATGTGAAGTATATATTATATATGCGTATGTGTGTGCTCAAATATATATAGGCAAATACTATAACAATTGGAATGAATGTGCAGGAATGTAGCCATTCATTAGGTCCTCTGTGTATACTAAAGGCCATTATAAATCTCAATTTCAAGCGATAGTGATCAGGATAGCACAGTCTAGCAATTATATTATGTACTAAGACTATCTAATATCTGTAGTCATGATTGCATATTCATTTGATGATACTGCATTGTAGTATCAGGACTTAAATTTAGAGAGAGAGGGAGAGCTTTATATTAGCATGGGATAATGATCATAAAAAATACTTCCTGGTTTCCCTTTTATGGTTAATGGACTTCCTCTGGACACACTAAAAACATACTACAATATGGACAATATCCACAATGCGTTGAAGGGGGGGGTCACTCTTATATTTTGAAGCCACAAATTTTATATTTGAGTTGGTCATGATGGCCAGGATATGTACATTGTACCAACATTAATTGAGGGTATTTTTGAGTCAATAATTGCAGCCTTGATCAAATTAGGCCTCGGTTATGCCAATCATCTAGATCACAACTGAATGGCAGACCAATTCATAAGTGAATTGATGATCCCCCCTCTTAATCTAGATACTGCTAACTTAAATCCAATGTCTTATCTATAGAGGTGTATGGGTATATTAAAGTTACATGTTGCAGTGTGCTGGACTTTAAATTTTCATATAATATCATTTACTTAGTAAAGTAAGCATTAAATGATATTCAAGTGAGTGAACTGGTCTGCATGAATTATGTTTTAACAAAGAACAATCTCATGGGATTTAATTACTTTAAATGCAACGGAGTATAGGTCTCAGAAATATGCAATTAGTATAATGTATAGTTATGCAGCTTGATTAAAGAGTAGGCAATTTAGGAGTCACCAATTATTTTCCTGATTACAACTAAAAATAATGTAATTTTGTTTTGGGGGCTAGTTGAAAAGGATCAATTAAATAAGAGCTGACAATGCATTTGATACAGTAAATGACAAATAATAATAGCCTGCATACCTTCTTCTGATATGGCAATAGGGGGACACAGTGCTGAGTGGTGGGTGCACAACTTCTCTGGGCTGCCTTTCTCAACCACATGCTCCAGAGTTTCTAACTTTTCAGATGATAGGTGGATGAGAAGGGGATATGTCAATCTATTCCTGAAAAAAAGGTTCATTACACACTCACAATTTTTATAGCAGTTGCAATATATTTGAGATACCATATCATAAAAGCTAAAAGTGTTATAACCAGAAAAAAAGGATAACACTGAGATATGGATAACAGGAAATGGTGAGCATTAGGTATCATACCTTAATGTGAAATTGAAATATGAGTAGTTAGGATGCTATCCTCCTCAGACAGTCAGGTTCGATATTGAAAGTTCCATGGGAAAACTTTAAAAACACATCTTTACTAAACTTCTTACTTTCTTACATTGATGTTAGAGCTTACTTGAAATATAAGTCCTCAGGTCTGCAATCAATCACAACTGTGCCGGTGGTTGCTATGAGAAAATTAAACAGCTGAACTGGTGTAGCACATTCCATTAGACCATTTCTGAAAACCTCCTATTGGTGAAATAGGCAATCATTCGAGGAAAAGCATAAGCTAACTGAATTAATATGAAGCTAATATTGAACCTAATTGGGTTTGGGCATAATTCCAACGAAATGTGTTACACAATGAACCATTATGGAGGCAAGAACATATGTATTGTGGAGTAGATTCTACAGCTAGAGTCAACCTTGTTTTCCATGAATTCATGCTAAAACCCAGTTAATTCATGTTTGAGAACTAGTGGGCCATGTGGTTCCACACTATGCCACTAGTTTGTAAGTGGGGTATTGACATACCTGGAATTCCACAAAGTGTGGAATTAAAGGTATGCAGACATAGTGAATTCATGCTTGCAAACCACTTCATGAAGCATGAACTCATGGTAAACCAACTTGTGAAGGCCTTGTACTGCTAGATATTATTGATTCTTAAATAAAGACACCATAAATAAATGAAAACCTTAGTTAGGTATTGCTAAGAAGATCAACATGATCACATAAGATAACATGATCAGAGTTAAATAAAGTGTAGAGCTGAATGACAAAAAATTTCAAAAGAGATTGGAGTATTAACATTCACATGATTACCAGAATCATAACACAAATATTCAAACCAATATCAATGAATTAAATATCACTTTAAGGACCACATTAAGTACATCATGTCTATAGGTACCCACAATAATTTATATTTATTTACACAGATCCGCAGCAAATAATCTAAGAAAAATAGCATAAAAGCATATTTCATACTATCAATGAAATGTTGTTGAAAGCTGAGCCAGTCTGTTACAAATGGAAATTCTGAAAATATGATTTTCTTTCAAGCTTCATAGCAAATTAGAACGAAATCAACTTATGACAGCCTAACAGATTTTATGCAATGTAATTGGTGCCACCTTCATGCCTTATCAATGCACTAAGTATGTATAGTAAAAAAGTTTTTGCTTTACAGCAACACAGTTCCACAATCCACAACAAACTCTTTACAAAACATAAACAAAATTTGGTTCTATATAAAATAACCAATTATTGTTCAAAAATTCATCCCCTGGCATTAAAAAGTAAATCATAAATGAAAAGGTTTTAAAAAGGTCAGATTCAATTGAACAGATGAACAGAAAAAAATGTTATCCTAAATGGTGAATCATGTGCGTTGAGCGGCTTAAGAATTCTAAATAACCAATTATTGTTCAAAAATTCATCCCCTGGCATTAAAAAGTAAATCATAAATGAAAAGGTTTTAAAAAGGTCAGATTCAATTGAACATATGAACAGAAAAAAATGTTATCCTAAATGGTGAATCATGTGCGTTGAGCGGCTTAAGAATTAAAATTCTAAATAGCTTTTTTTGTTTGATCCGAACTTTCTCCAAATTGATTTGTAGGATGTTTCCTTACCCTCCGCCGCGCACACATAGTTTACCCTTTCGTGTCCAGGTTGCCTACCCCGCGCGCGGCGACGCGCAAACAATTTTTGGACGTCACTTTGCAACCATCAGCGTAGGAATAGACGGGGCAACGTCCGTCGATTACCTAGTTGTTGTCAACACTGACCCTCGCAAACTTGCGCGGGGCTTCAACAACGCTAGGGCATCGCTCGGAAGGGCCACGGTCTATCAACGATTGACAACTAAAAGAGATAAGATCAGAATATTTTATATTATTTATTGTTTTATGCTTGATATTGCGTATAAAGTCCATGTATGAATCAATGGGTACTGCACTGTGGTTTTTCAGAATTTTTATCAGATGGAACATCACTGTTTCTTTTAATTTTTATAGACTGCTTGGGTAAGTATCTGGCCATGGGCCAATTTTGAATAGAGGTTAATCAATTGATTCAAAACACTATACTGAGCTGCTTTATTCAGCTAAGAAAGTAACATCAAACAATCTGATGATAAGTAAGATGCATTGATATGCATTTAAATCATGAGATCTTTAGATTTGTTTTTTATCAAAGCAATGAGTCAATGAAAATTCTCAAATGTAAACTTTTTTTTCTTAACTATTCAACTGATATCTGTCTTTCACTTTCGTATCAATGAAGTTGAATCTTAAATCTAAACAACAGTACATGTTGCCAGGTTGTCTATCATTCCTTTTTCTGGTTAAATTACTGACATTTCTAAATTAACCATTGGACTGCATGGTGCATTGATGAAACAATATGTTCTCTGGATAAAACAGCACATAAGAGCTGTAATTGCCATTGAACATCCTTTTTAGGATCATGGATAGGGCTGCAAAAGCGGTTGTAGGACTATATAAACATGATCATCTTGGAGATACACTGAAAGAGTTACATTGGCTTCCTGTACAATTTCGTATTCATTTTAAATTCTCCTAATAGTATACAAATGTCTGAATGGCTTTGCTCCAGAATATTTGGAATCAATGTTTAAATATGTAGATTTTAATCACTCAATCTCCCTATGTGAACCTAGAGCTTATCTCATATGGGGAAATCAGATGGAACAGAAGTCTGGTCCTAAATTTTTTATGGAACTTGGGTAAGTTCAATGGGCCAAACTTGTTCCTCTTAATAGAATTCAAAAACAGTGGTTTTTCTAAACTTATTTATTCAGATGAACATCACTTATTCCTTAACTTTTATAGATTTTAACTTGGTAAGAAGCAATCTGATGATTGAATAGAGTGTTGAATAGTTGATTAAAAATGAACTGCATGATGACTGTTTTTCAGCAAAGAAATTAAATTAAACAATCTGATGATAAGAAGAGGCTTTCTTAACTATTCAAATCATTATCTATCGGTCAGATTTGTTTTTATCAAAGTTGAATCTTAAAATCTAAATGTAACTTTTTTCTATGTTGCAACTGTTGTCTTTCATTCTTTATCAATGAAGTTAAATTAAATCTAAACAACAGACATGTTGCCAAGGTTATCATTGGACTGCATGGTGCATTGATTGACCCGTATGGTGCATTGAAAACATAGTATTTATTTATGTGCATTGATGATGATGGCATATAAAACAAAAGCTGTAATTGCCATTGAAAATCCTTTTTAGGATCATGGATAGGGCATATGAGCTGTACAACCATCTCTGATCTCCCATGCACAGTTTCAGCTCTAGGTTGTGTTTTTTCCTTCTAGTATTGGCTTCATTGCTTATTAATTATCATTTGAGAATATAATGGTGTATGGAGATCAAATCTGGCAGTTTTGTTAGGATAACAAAAGACTTTGAGTCAGATGTAAATGGTGACCTCAGCCTCTTTTGTGGTGATATTGTCAAGGTATGTGGTAATCTTATTTGATAATTTCATTTTGTTGATTTGCACTCAAACATGTTCCCATTGTTCAAATCACTTAAAACTCAATAAATTTTCATTTGATAACATCCCAGGTAATCAGTGTAATTAGTGATGAGTGGCTGGATGGAAAATATGGTGATGCTTATGGACTTTTCCCTACTTCTCATTGTGCTTCATTGAATTTAGTGACAAGCATTGAACCCTATGGTGTAAGTTTATTCTACTTTTAAAACTTCTTCAATTACATGTTCAGACATAATAGAACATTTTAGTCTTTGGCTGTGACTCCTTTATTAATACTCTTCTCAATGCCTGCAAAAATAATGAGAAATTCTACTTTTCAGATTGCTTTACATGATCATGAAGCTCATCTTCATGATGAGTTATCATTCAAAGCTGGGGACCAAGTGTTTTTCTCGGAGAAAATAAATTCTGAATGGTATAATGGATATTGTCATGGTAACACCGGGATGTTTCCAATTGGTTTTGTAGAAATTGTCAATGATATATTAGATGTACAGTCTTATGAAAAATCACCAAAAAGACCACAAAGTTTGGATGCTGCTACATTGGCTACACTTAGGGGAAACCCTGGTAATGAAAATCCAACACCATTGAAAAATGGAGAATCCCATTCTGAAATGCCTGATACTGATGAATCGAATGATAAAAACAAATTACAAAGCAATAAGCCACCACCACCACCTAATAGACCACCATCAGTTGGGACCACTAGCCCTGTCCACTCTCAAGCCTTATCTTCCAATACATCAACAGTGTGTGTCCCTCCCCCTCGAACAGCAAAGATTTCTAAGTCCAACAAAGAAAATGAGAATACATCAGTAAATGGGTCTAAATTGATTAAAAATGAAGCTCCCAAGCGTCCACCAGCTCTTGATAATCAGACAGTGAATGAACTCAGACAAAGAACAAAATCATTAGTCAAGAAAGATAATAGATCTCCAACTAAACCTGCCATAGAACCTCCTGAAGTTGAGTAAGTCAAAGTTCCATGCCATCATATAAAATCTGATTCATATGCCATGAAGCAAATTTGCTGAAAAATCAGAACAATCTGAGAATTATCAATTATCAAATGTGTATGTAATGTGTATTTCAAATTTGTTAATTTAGTGTGAATCATGATTTAATTTTCAGTATTGCCACCATGCCCAACACATGTCCTGATGTCAAAGCTCCAGATGATAGCAATGGGTTAGAGTTCACTCCAGTCACCCACACTGGTTATTCCGACTGGAATGAACCTGATGAAAGGGAATATAGTGAGTTACCTGACAGAAACCTGGATACTCAACAATGTGACACTGAATTGACAGAGGATGTTGAATACGCTAATGACATTGATGTTGATGTTACTATCGAGGACGATACTTTTGAAGAGGTAAGCTCACTCTTCTGCTGTCATAAATCTCTTTGACAAACAGTCATTGTCATGATTATTTTTTTGCAAATATACCCATTTTCTGATACCTTTATCTCTTTTCTCGTCCCAGGATCATGAATCTTCAGCCAAGGAAATCGCTCAGCTGAAAAAACTTCAGAAATCTATTACAGAGAAAGAAAAACAGTTGGTGGTAAGAGTTATTTTGTTTTTTATTTTTCCCTCACTTGCTTTGAAGACTCAGGGAAAAACTCAAATGAAAATCCAATCAAACTTGGACAATTCCCATTCATTGTAAATCGTATGAGTTTTAATTTTCACAGCCCATTCCCTATTCAGGCCGAACAAGAAAGCAAGATGAAGACCGAAGACTTACTTGCCCAGCAGTTTAGTGGGAAAAGTATTGATAAGGAGAACGTTGAACTTTTAAGATCATTATTGAATGGTACCAATTTTACTTAGAATTTGCTGCTAATATTGCAATTTATCTGGCAACTAAGATTGCATATTCACTTGCAGTGCCCTCAAATTTGTGCCTTCACATTATCAAACGTCTTTTAACAGCCAATCAGTACCATAGTCTCTAATATTCAAATTTCAAATGCCTGCTTATTACACTTTACCAATGTCTAATAAAACTGTCAAATTTTTCGAATATTGAAGCTTCACTGTTATGAAATGTAATGACAGCCTTGGTTAGTGGATACTGTGTAGTGTAATATATCCTAATATCACTTCTGTGCAACTGGGGCTGCGATAAAGGATTTTTAGTTACCTCCAGTTACCTCCATATAAGGTTGGAGAACTGTGTATTTAGTTAAAAGCTTACCATCATTTCCAGCTCATAATGAGAAGATAGCAGAGCTTTGTAACAAGATAGACGCTCTCAAAGCGAAGACAAGAGCCATTAAATCGCCCGATTGTAAGTCTCTTCAAACAATGGGGCAATCCATTGTTAAATCCCTGTTGGATTGAATAAATGCTAATTGTTGACTGCTGCGAGCCACTCTAACCAACTTCCTACATAGTATGAAGCTTCTAACAGCTACTCATAATGTCTTGTCAGCTATCTCTCCTGACTTTAAACACCTGCTTGCCTTTTTTAACGCCTACTCACTTAGTCTTAGAATGATAGCACAATTGTTTAAAGCAATACTGTGCCACTATCATTAAATCTCAACCATTCTTCGACTTGTATTCTAACTCCAAATATTATCAACAACTCCCCTTTTCCAGCCCAGAAGGCAGAGAAACTGGACGGTATAGCTCGTCGTGACAAAGTGCTGATAGAGCTACTGGAAACTGAGGAAAGCAACTTGAACCAGCTCAAGATTTGTATCAAAGGTTTTGTGGAGCCAATTAGGGAAAGCGCGGTGAGTGATAAATTCCAGTCCAGTTTCAGAACTAGATTTAATTAATATACTCTCAACTCTGTTTAGAATCTGAGATTAAGGACCTTATAAGAGGTGTACTAAGGTTTTTCTTTTCAGGTAGCCACAAGCCCACCCTAGGATGCTGGGTTTTTCGTTGTTCAGGCCCACCACTGGCCCACTTTTTAGCAGAAACTTTATCACAAAAACAGGCCTATTTGAGACATCACAGGCCCATTTGAGATAATACAAGCCAATTTGAAACAGCACTAGCCAATTTCTGACAATGTATGCCCATTAGGGTCCATCCACAAAGGACGTCCTGTTTGGCCAAATGCCGTCCGCAAATTATGGTCTAGGCCCATTTGAGGTAGCCCAAAATGATGAACCAAAAGATTTTTATGAAAATGCGGACGTCCTGTGGGGTGGGAGGGGTTTCTGAAATGCGGACGTTTGAGGACAAAGGGAGGTCCAAAATTTGAGAATTTGCATCCTTTACGGATGGTATTCCTCACAGGCCCATTTGAGACAAAACAGGTCCATTTGAGACATTGCAGGCCCAAATTTTCACCAATTCCTACCCCCTTTTTCCAAAAAGTCTCCGGATTAGGAAAGTTGGAAATGAAAGACAAAATTTCAAAAATCCAGAAAAAAGCTCGTTCTAGGATGCCAACCACCAGCGCATCCAGGAAAGAAAAACCTTAAGGTGTACTATAAGAGGTGTACCCACCAAAATAAATAAATCAATAAATCAATAAAAATGAATAAGTCAATAAAATCCCCCGTAATGGATCAAGTAAGATATTATCCTTCCCTCTGTCTCAGGACCATTCGATGGACGTTGACCTGTTGTTCCTGAACATTGAGCCTATCGTAGCAGTCAGTGAAAAGCTACTGATGATGTTAAGGGGACAGTCAACCGTCATGTCCCATGAACAGATGATAGGTAAGATTTATTAAATAGGGAATGAAACAGAAAGATTTTATTCCTTCTTGTTAGCGTGTTTTATCTACAAAACACATTACATAACGGTACAGAAGTGCTGCAAATATTGCTATATCTGATAAATTCTCAACCCAATGATTATGCAGGAATATTTGTTTTAAGAAATCGACCTGCATATTATCCACAATCCATGATGAACTTCCCATATTTCCAGGGCGTTGCTTCACACATCTGGAGGAAGATCTTCACAAGGAGTAGTTGTATTTGTTACAATAACATGTAACGTAATCATATGGAAACCCGCTCCCCCCCCCCTCTAGGTGATTACGTAATATGTGAACGATCCCTTATTGCTACAATACTGAACTTCAGTTATATAAACTCCTTATTTTCTTAGTAATTTTCAAATTCAGTCAGTGATTACTGCCTAAAGATGGCAGATAAAAGTAAGTGTGTTTTCATAGCAGAAGAAAACACGGAGTTTAGTCAAATTTTTAAAGATATTCTAAGCGATATTTTTGTACATGGGACGCCCATTTGGTCACATTCCCTGTTTAATAAGTGATAATTGTCAGTCATTAACTTTAAACGGGTAAATGAACAATAACTATTCCTTACTTCACCTCGTAATATTATGCAACCAAGAATCTGGTATGATGTTCGTCGAATAGATAAATATGATAGTCCAATTTAGAGAAATCTAAGCCCAAGTGATCACCGGAAGATGATTCTGATGCCTTTGATTAGCGAGTTAACGTTATAATTTCAGTATATGGAAGACAAGGAGAACAAGGAACTGCTGAATAACTGTCTAATTAAGACCAGGTTAGCCTTACCTTCTTTTCCCCTGCTTCACAGATAAGATCTCCTCATCACTGAAGGTCATAATAAACTTGTCGTGAGTGATAAAATTCTGAATTCTCAGACTAAAACTGTTTCAGTCACCCTCTCGTATCAGTTCATCGTTTAAAATTCTACCTCATCAGACTATTCCAATGATCTTTTCAGAGAGGAGACGAGTATTCTGGACCTGCAGTCGGTGCTGATACGTCCCGTGCAGAGGATAATGAAATACCCGCTCCTACTCAGAGACATGCTGGAAAACACACCACCTCACTGGAGCGACAGGTATTTGTCTTAGTAAAGTCTTAGTGAGTGATCAAGCTTAAAGATAAGTCTAGTTAGTCTAAATTACTTCTTCACTAAACTGTTTGCAAAGAAAGAACTTATGAGAGAAAACAATGAGACTAATTCTTCGCACTTTGCAGGCCGTTCCTGGTATCAGCATTGGAGCTGGTAGACAATATCGTGGTGTACGCTAACGAGAACAAACGCAAGGACGAACTCAGTACGTTTTTTACTTATTTAGTACAGATTGCATTCGAAACCAATCATGGTTGATGCACACAGATTTCAGCGACAATTGAGAATAAGAATATCTGAAATATATTTGGCTCAGTTCCATTTGAAGTAACCTTTCTAGGCTATGATAATGACGTCACCGCATCTTCAGTTCGTCGTTACAATCACGAGGTAGTGGACAGTTCCTCGCTCCCCAAACTCACTCTGCACAGTCTCAAGAAGAAGAGCAAACGCCTCACAACGACCCTAACTCAGTCCCTCAACATCACCTCATCGGTAAGTGTCAGGAAGTTCTAAAATGGAGTGATATTTGATACAAAACCTTGGTATTGACCAAATTCAAATCGGTATCGCTCCGTTTTAAATTGGCAAATCGAGTAACAACAGCTGATTTGACTTTTAGTCTGACTTTCAGTGGGTGACTGACGTCAACTAATAAAACTCAGGTTGTTGCTGACTCGACGTTCAATGCCCTCTCTGAGAAATTCAGTGCTCTGGTAATCATTGTGAAGACTTTGATCAGAGAAGCCACGAACTTCACAGATCTTTTAAAAGTGAGTCGAGATTTACATTTTCTGCAACTTATTATTAGAGTCGCTTTCTTGAGAATACTCGAATAAAATTGTTTCCTGATATTTTCAAAAACACCAAACCCAACGGCCAACCATCCCTGAAATCTCCCTTCCGTCCTCCTAAAATCCTGTATCCCCCTCTTCTCCCTTATAAAACCCCCTTTGCTCCTACTAAAATTCATCCTTTTCCTCCTCCTAAAATCCCCCTTCTCCCGCCTAAACTGCCTTTGCCTCCCCAGAAAGTTCAGGTGGACATGGACAACCTGTGTGCCTACATCCACAACTTCTACGACTACCTGGAGAACCAGAAGAACGTGTTTCTCTACCACGGGGCAGCGCTCAAGATAGCCCAAACATCCACCCCTACATTCGTAAGTTACACTTTAGATAGCCCAAACATCCACCCCTACATTCGTAAGTTACACTTTAGATAGCCCAAACATCCACCCCTACATTCGTAAGTTACACTTTAGATAAAACATCCACCCCTACATTCGTAAGTTACACTTTAGATAGCCCAAACATCCACCCCTACATTCGTAAGTTACACTTTAGATAGCCCAAACATCCACCCCTACATTCGTAAGTTACACTTTAGATAGCCCAAACATCCACCCCTACATTCGTAAGTTACACTTTAGATAGCCCAAACATCCACCCCTACATTCGTAAGTTACACTTTAGATAGCCCAAACATCCACCCCTACATTCGTAAGTTACACTTTAGATAGCCCAAACATCCACCCCTACATTCGTAAGTTACACTTTAGATAGCCCAAACATCCACCCCTACATTCGTAAGTTACACTTTAGATAGCCCAAACATCCACCCCTACATTCGTAAGTTACACTTTAGATAGCCCAAACATCCACCCCTACATTCGTAAGTTACACTTTAGATAGCCCAAACATCCACCCCTACATTCGTAAGTTACACTTTAGATAGCCCAAACATCCACCCCTACATTCATTCGTAAGTTACACTTTAGATAGCCCAAACATCCACCCCCTACATTCGTAAAAAGTTACACTTTTAGATAGCCCAAACATCCACCCCTACATTCGTAAGTTACACTTTAGATAGCCCAAAACATCCACCCCCACGTATCTGCCCTTTAGATAGCCCAAACATCCACCCCTACATTGGTAAGTTACACTTTAGATAGCCCAAACATCCACCCCTACATTCGTGTTACACTTTAGATAGCCCAAACATCCACCCCTACATTCGTAAGTTACACTTTAGATAGCCCAAACATCCACCCCTACATTCGTAAGTTACGCTTTAGATAGCCCAAACATCCACCCCTACATTGGTAAGTTACACTTTAGATAGCCCAAACATCCACCCCTACATTGGTAAGTTACACTTTTTTGGCATTGTTTCCAACTTAACAGCACTATTGTTGCTATCGTAAAAAATCTCATTAAATTTGAGCAGCCGGAGTACACAATCTCAATGAATATTATATTGGCAATCGAAAGAGCAACGGGTGTCTGGGCTTCTGGGGGTGACAAACCCAGAACCCAGAGGCCTTGGTCTGGAGTACAATGACAACTCAATAGTGGCTTGCCATTGTGTATATCTTAGCAGTTCTATGGTTGCTGTCCTAAGGGTAAAACAAACTTTTAGTTGGAAAGTTTAGAACTAAAATAGTAACACCACCTACAAGGGTAAGTTTTGTTACGGTATTCTCCGTGGTAAGCTGAGCCTTTTAAGGCTCAGTTTACCGC
Organism: Beroe forskalii; assembly: GCA_011033025.1. Lineage (NCBI taxonomy): Eukaryota > Metazoa > Ctenophora > Nuda > Beroida > Beroidae > Beroe > Beroe forskalii. The sequence continues at coordinate 18,833 of WFMF01000325.1, forward strand.
GGGGAATATTGAGAGCAGTGAGCCGCCGGGAAAATTGAGAACTGTAAAATCGCTTGTATGTTGAGAGGGTAACATTAAGGAGGGGGCGGGTAAGGCAAGCTTTGTCTAATGATCACGCTCGAAGCTTCAGAGTCATCTCAACTTGAAATTTAGTTGATAAAAAAAGTTAACTAGATGCAATTAATATTGTAACATCAAATTCAGGATATCTAAAGTGGGCATCATTTTTATTCAATGAGCTAGTATCTGTTACAATATTTGCCAAAAAGGTTAAAATTTTTCTTTTGGTACGTAGAATACAAGAAATTAAGTTATGCATGCAGTAAGTGGCTTCTTATATGGGTGAAATGGACTCGAAAATGCCATATATGTAACAACAATAGTCTCTAAAGAAAATTGGTTACAAAATTGGCTTTTTGGGTCTTAATTTCTCTTTTTCAAATTCAAATATCACTTTGATTCATAGGTTAGTGATAAGACTACATATTTCATGCTTAAATCATTTAGATGATGCAAAGATCGTAACATTTTGACAATTTCACACTATTGTTACGAATTATGCAATATCAGCCCAGTCTTCTTCCAAACATGGTTCCATTTTTGGATTTGAAATGTCAATAGGTAGAATGGTGCTTTGGCCTTTGTAGAAAAAAAAATTGTTCAAAAGAGAAAAATGAACTGCCCAGCCAATTAAGTAACACAAAAGTTACATTATTTGCATTTTTAGAGCCCCTGAATGTCAGATCGACTTCTTCTAAAAAATATCATGTTCCATTTTTGATTTATGTCTTCTGAAATTTTCATTACAATTGCTTTCAAAATCACGAAGTTATTGAAGAAAAACGAAAAATAGCATTTTTTGAAGTGGCCGTTTGACCCCAGGTTCTAGCGAATGTTTCCTAATGCTTCCACTTTTACTGGAGTTCGCCGAAAAATTGTTTGCCATAATTTACCATAGTTTGCCAAAATTTGTCAAAATTTTCCATAAATGCCCCCAACAATTTTGTGCATGCAGGAGCTGAATCGGTTTCCGATTCTTATTTTTTTTATTCCGACCTTCCCCTCCGAGGCTCTTCCAGTCACCACGCCTGGAGATTTCATCTCCAAGCACCGCACTATTGTTTACAAAAAGGTATTCCTAGTACGTCGGACTACATGACTCTGACACCATTGTGCCAGACAAAAAAAGCAGTTTTACTGTTCTCAATTTCCCCGCGGTCAGCTGAGACTTTTAAATTTCGAAGTTTGCTCTCGTATGTATATATGTGGTGCTCCCGGTGGTAAAGTTGCTTGGGTGGTTGCCAATCCTGGTTTTGGGCAAAACAACTTGGTTGCATGGCTGTCATGAGCAAGTGAGCCCAATAACATTATGAATTTTAATGCTGGTATAACAGTACACCGTATCAGGGGCTATAACACTTGGCACTTGCAGTGTGTGGACTTGTGGATGACAATTAAATTTTGCTTGTTTTTTTTACATTTTACCAAATACCTTAGTACATGAAATTAAGTAAGCAGAAAATTAAGCACTCAGGCCGTAAAAAATGCTTAATTTGGTGTAACGTAAAAAATTGATATGATAAATAATAAGCAAAATAGCTATGAAAAATGCTTAATTTGGTGTTGCCTAATAATGTGCGTTCTTAATTTTCGGAGTTCTAAATTTCATGTACTAAGGTATTTGTTAACAAATAACAATTAATTATCACGGTACAATTGGCACAGTGGTTAAACATTATCATGTCGTAAATTTTAAAAGTTTACGTCTGCCTGCCGCAATGTTTTGTAAATGCTTCAGCATCCAGCAATCCACGAATTATAATTCGATTTTCATAGTCCCTCTCTCCGGCTCTCTCCTCACTTTGAAACACGAATCGTGGCTAACGCGTGATCTAGCTTTCATTTCTTTGATGTTGTACGAGGTGGTTGCCAATAACTCAATTTACATCTCAGGATAGCTATCCTGCTCTAGGATACCTATCCTGAGTGGAAGTAGGAGGTTGTGCAACCTAACGTTAAAGTAACAAATAAATTCCATGCAACGTGAAGTGGGTCTGTAGTGGCAAGGAAGTTGATTGAGTCACAGATATTGAGTACACTGTACCAGTGAGGGTAATGATACAGATGATAAATAATTATGAAGGATATTATGTGATGTGTATTTTTGGGGAGAAAGGAATGCTGCTGGAGAGAGCCACTGCTCCCAGCTCCAGTGCTCAAATGTCAAGTGATGTGTTATGAATGAATTCACGGAGCAGATTAGCACTAGATAAATAACAGATAAATTTGAACTTTTTGTGGAGATTTTTCGAATTTGTTGCATTGTTGACCAAAAGTTGTTGCCCAACTAGGATATCAGGATAGGTTACTTTTTACCACCGGGGTGGTGCTAGTTGAACAGATGCTATGTCAGTGATGGCATAGACGGTTTAGTATTATCATGGACGCTAACTAAGCTTACCGGGTCCCATCTGTTCTTGTCCATACTTTCGACATTCATAGTTTCCTGACTTTAAAGCCATTGTACGTAAGCGTTATGCTATGATGATTTGATGTTGAGTTAGAGATTGTAGGTCCAGTCCCCGGCCAAATTATTCACATTGTATATGTGGTACTTTGTACTACTGTGTGAATAAGTCAAGCTTGCTTACGTACGTAATACGTATTTTTATCTACTAACCACAGTACAGAATTGCTGTACGCTGATCAGTCAATGTCTTTAAAGTTAGTAGGCAAAAATAATAATAATAATAATAATGTATATCATACAGGGTTGTTAATAATAAGTCGGCACCCCCCTCTGCTGTTGGCGAAAATTCCTTTGGGACAGTTCTATTTTGATTTTAAATTTGTTATTGCGATTGAATTTGAGCGTGAAAAATTATTCTGGTAAGGTTAAAATTTTTATGAAGGAGTAATTTGGAAAGCGTCCAAAAACAATGAATTTTGTTCATTTATTAATCTCCATTTTGGGATTTTTCAGCTCATCTTTTGATTTTTATTAAATTTTTTCCTGTTCCCAATCGCGTTTTTGTTTTACAAAAAGGCATTGAGAATAGGTTAGCAGAGATCGTGTATTTTGGGGGTTGTGTGTATACTACCTTTACGCCTACTGTTAAATCTGAAATAGGTGCTGCGCGCGACCGTGTGTCGTCGTGGTGGTGGTTGGTACATTTTCATGCATCTAACTGCTCCTTTATAATATCACTCGCGTCAGAGTAGCTTGGTTTAGTGGCATCCTTTACATTGTGGGCTACAACCATAGCTGCCGAACTGCCCTCCTTTTGGGAGGGCGCCCTCCCATGCCCTCCATTTGCCCTCCTTTCGGACCTTGCCCACCTTTTTGGAGGGCAAATCTGAAAATTTACCTACAATTCTGATAATTTACTCACAATTTTGAAAATTTGCTGATATTCACTATCTCGGATCACATTTTTAGTCGTTCCCTAAAAAAAAAGGTCGCCATTTTTGAAAATTTACCTACCAAGCACTATCTCGGATCGATTTTGAAAATTTACCTATCAAGCACTATCTCGAATCAATTTTGAAAATTTACCTGCTTAACATGCTTGAAATTTATGCATAAGTCACCGAAAAATCTAAAAATTTACCTAAAATTCTGAAAATTTACCTACAAATGAGAAAATTTACCTAATAGGCACTATCTCGGAATCAATTTTTTTTAGCGACGTCCAAAAAAAAAAAAAAAAAAAAAAAAAGGGTCGCCATATATTTTCTCGAATACACCCACGGAAATTGCCCTCCCTTCAATGCTATTTGCCCTCCCAAATGGGGCAAAAAAGTGCCCTCCCAAAGGATTTTCAAGAGTCGGCAGCTATGGCTACAACTAGCTAACAGCGTTATAGGTATTTGAGTTCAATGCTCTGTTCATTCTGATGTTGAAATTAATTCTTTTTCAAAAATTCTACAATTCTTTAATCATTAAATCGAAACAATATCGATTTTCACGGCTTCACGGAATCAATCAAATATTTGATTGGATTTCAATCACACAGTCATTTGGCCTCGTTTAAGTAGCGGGCAGTTCGGGCAAATAACAATGGGCAGTGTTATAAAATCAGTTATGAATGATCTAAAGAATTGACGAGAGGAAAGAAAGACATGAGAGTTTGTCTCGGTTCATGATTGATAATATATCTGAATCTTTTATCTTAATCTTGGTCAGTAATCATATTTTGTATCTCAATCTTGAAAATCAATCAATTGGGGTGAAATAATAGCGAACATTGCAACGGTTTGATATCTGCAACGCTGCACATAAGAAAACGTAACGCGTAACGAAAATGGTGATCATAGTTATGAAACTCTGAACGGCGCGCAACTAAACGAAAAGAGTTCTACGAAATGGCGGGAACGCGCGCGCGAACATTGGGCACGTGGAACGAAATCGCCCACGTGATATTTTTATCTGCGCGCGTTAATTTAAACTTGTACGTAGGAGAGGGATTAATTTAAAGCGTCCGCATAATGAGGAATATTTATAAAATTGATTCAATGATGTTAGTATTGCAATGTGACACTAATTGATAGAAGTTTAGAAGAAGCGCGATTGTATCATGATTGGAAGGTCACTTTTATGCTTTATCGTCATGTCAGTAAATAAGACGGACAACGGTCGTCGATCAAATGACGGCGTGTTAATTAATACCAGCCCCAGGGAACAGGAAATTAAGCGCCTACATACGGGAACAACGGGTACAAGAAATGTGCCGGTAGGCGCAATTCTTGTTGACATGTACATTCACGAGAATTTGTGTCAATTTGCGATTCATGATAAAAATTGATTTTGTAAAACAATTTAGTCTAAATTTTGGTCTATAAGACCCTATATAGGTGAAATGGACATTTTTTGCCAAAATTTAGTTGGTGAAAATTTGGGCCTGTAATGTCCAAGATTGACCTGCGATGTCTCAAATGGACCTGTTTTGTCTCAAACGGGTCCGTGTGGTCTCATTTGGGCTTTTTATATCTCAAATGGGCCTGTGAGGCATCAATTAATGGGCATACATTGTCACAAATTGGCTATTGCTGTTTTAAATGGGCTTGTATTATCTCAAATGATCTGTGATGTCTCAAATAGGCCTGTTTTTGTGATAAAGTTTCTGCTAAAAAGTGGGCCAGTGGTGGGCCTGAACAACGAAAAACCCAGCATCCTAGGGTGGGCTTGTGGCTACCTGAAAAGAAAAACCTTATGAGTGGTGTAAGCGATGTAAGGGTGTTACATGTGTGTACGCTGGTGTACACCGTACATCCTGTTCTCCTAGTTCTCTTAATTCTCCTAGTCCTAGTCCTCCTAATTTGCACAATGCCCGTACGTGTATTCTTGTACTGTGTAATGTGTTTACTCGTCATTAGCAGAATAAACTCATTTGGGTGGTGGGTATAATGTATAGGGGTTGTCTAAATGTGGGAAACGTGATATCGGTTAAATCATCCACAAATATAAAACGTACAGCAGTTGTTATTTAGTGCCTAAATTAATAGGTAAGTGTAATTTCAAAAGGAATATGATGCTATTAATCCCAAGAACACACTTCCGTGTATCGTGATTTTAGTTTTTTCTAGTATCATCCTTGTAAAGATAGAAGTACTCACGAAAGATAGAAGTACTAACGAAAGTACTAAATTTCAGATTAATACGGTTAAGTGTAATTTCCAAAAGTCCAAAGAAATATGATAATACCCATCTCAATAGCACACTTCCGTGTAAATACAACTATTTTAGTTCTTTCCCAGGGACATCCTTGTGCAGTGTAACAAAAGAACTAAATTTCAGATTTTGCCACCCTTCTCAGAATTGTATCCACATTCCAACAGATTACAGTTTTAACTTTTCAGTATCAACTGTCAACGACGGAGTCCTCGACCTGAGTATACCGAGGATTAAAGTTCTACCGAGGCCAGATAAGTCATTCCTCGGTCCGAGGGTCGACGCAGGACTCGGTCAAAAAACCGGCAGTGTCCAAGCAGGCCGACCATGTCTCCGAGACTTCTCCGAGACTTCTCCGAGACGTCTCCGAGACTTCTCCGAGACTCTCCAGATACTCCTCCGAGACTTCTCTCAGAGAAGTCTCGGAAACGTCTCAGAGACATGGTCGGTCTGCCAAGAGACCTTCCCTAGAGCGACCATTACCAACTAACGAATATCCCCATTTCAGATAAAGAATCTGGAGGAGGGTCCTCTGACAACCCTCTCTGAGCTGCTCTCCCTCTTCACAGCCCCTCAGTACTTCATTGAGAAGAGAAACAGCAAGAAGCTGGATTATGACAACTTATCTGCTCAGGCAGCTGATACTGGCCTGGTAAGTGGGTGGTTGATGCTAGAAATGGACTAATTCTTATTCAAATGGAAATCGGTGCAGTTGAAACTAGATCTCTGGATAGTGAGATAGAGGAAACTTGATGGTCCGATCTGCGCATGATTTTGATGCTTTTCCGGATTTTAGAAAAAAATTTAGCGTTTAGGTGCATTGATTCCAAAACGGTCATCAGATTTTAGCTTCGTGATTTTCTGCAGGAGACAGAAAGTCTTCGAATTGCCCGTGGGGAGTTCGAGGCACTCAACATTCAGCTTCTTGAGGACTTGCCAATTCTAGTGCAGGAAGGTAAGATGACAACCTGGTGGCATAATACAAGCAAGTATGGCCACGAGAAATGGGCGGTATGACGTCATCGATTATCCACTTCCAACGATGAAGATAACGTCATCTTTATCTACCTATAAAAGATATAGATTGGCACTTGGAAACTGGGAATGTGATATTCTTGCCTCGCTATCTAGTGAATGTGTTCTCGTGTTTTGTAATACGATACCGTATCAATCAAACAATGTTATCACAGGTATTTTTGTTTAGAAATTGTGAAATATCACCGTACAGGCCTCTACTTCCTGTGTGTAAAGTGTAAATTGATCGAACAGCCGTCAGCCTGTACAAATCTTGTATTGCCCATTCAGTCAATTCACTAAGGTGTTATTTTTGGAAATGGGAGTATGTTGATGTATCATGAAATCTCACTCTATTAACCAAGCAAATGGAAGCTACATTCCAAATGTATATTTCATTAAGCTCTGGGTAATATTATTCACTATTATGTATGACAACATGTGTATAAAACTGTGTTATAATCTGCGAAATTCCGGCATTTATGTATTCTTAGATTCAAACATCATCACGTTCCATATGTAATGTTCCAAGAAATTTAGGTTGATATTATAATGCGATTATTCCTCAATTTCCATCCTTGCAAGGATGAAGGACGCCAACCCCCCTCCCCTAAAAAGCAAAAAAAACGGGGAAAAATATATAGTAATTTGTTTTAATATTAGACACAGAACACATTTTCAATATGCTAATATAAATTTACGTCATGTCAGGTGCAGTTCTTCCATTCCAAGGTGTATTGAGATTCCTTTGCCTCATAGTTAAAACTTTTATTCAGTAGATAAATTTAATTAGTTTAAAGTGAAATATTTGGAATTCCTATGCTTCAGGTGCATCAGTGGTTAAGAAGTCCTCGTATGACGTTCTTTCTCTGTTCTGTAAATACTCAAGATCCTGCCACGCGGAGTTCAGGAAGGCAATGGTAGGAAATATGCTGAATGCTGATTTCAAATTCCATGCTAAGCCCTATACCATGCCCCAACTCTACCCCGTTCCCTTAATATGCCCCAACTATGCCCAAAAATTCCCATAATTATAGTTTCACCCAATTTATGCAGAAACTGAGTTTAAGCAAAGTTTTTACACAGCCTTATCATGCGATCGTCGAACCAAGTGGATTTTCTTGAATTTTAACGTTTCAGAATGATCCAGTTCCTGCTTTAACTTAACCATATATCTTTTTCAGATAAATACTATCGAAGAATATGTAGGTTGAATGTCATTCGTAACATTCATTCAAAGTTTGTCCGATATGAATCATACATTTCTTGAGAAATTTCAGAAATCCTTTTCAAAAATCACTGTAGAGCCCCATTTATAACCCATTGATAATCAGGCTTGGAAAAGCTTGATAAACTGTCAGCACAACCTTTTCATTGTTTGTAAAAATAACCTGATTCTTCATTAAACCTCAATTAAATTTGGATTAACGTTATGTTTAATACTTGTGATAATTAGCGTACACGAAATAATAACATATTTTCTTGTATTTTTGTTCGTGAGGTACTTCTTGTACTTTCTTTAGCTTTTTCATGCGTGGGCATTAAAAATGCCACACTGAATAATCGTGAATCAAAACAATTTCCATGTCTAAAAAGACGCATATCAAGGACAGTGTATGCGTCTTTTTATGTGTCAAACTGGTGTCAAGGCACCAAACTTCAGTCAAACTGGTGTCAAGGCACCTATCTTTATCTTCATTTAATCCTCTTCTTCTTCAGCACCTGACTGTCTGCCCCCTCACCACCACTAATTCTGGGTGGCACCGTATAATCCATACCATCCCAGGAACAAATGTCACTGGAAATCAAGGAGGCTCCTGACTCAATATACGAGTACCATTCCCGTAGAATGAAGTCGTGTTGTGCCACGCTCCTCACAATATGTTCCTTTGAGAAGGACGTTACTCAGGCTATTGTCTTAGGTTCGTCAGGAGACATTTTTCCCGTTTTGCGGTTTATAATGGTCAGATATGAACTATGAAGTCAACTTCATTGGAAGTGGCTGCCAGTCTTAAACAAAGCTACCGTCTTGTAACTTTGTAAGACGATCGCTGTTTAGCAGCCACTTTTTATGAAGAGAACAAGTTCTCTTGCCCCCCCTCACTGCGACGGATAATTTATAGATTCAAACAAATGAGACATTTGAAATAGATTGACAAAAAGAATTTTGTATTTTTTAACACGCCCCGAAGTTCTATCTTCCTATTAACGAAACACCAGGGAGTTCTATTAAGCCTGTCAGTACGTTCTATGACACCGGGATTAGTGAAGCTGAGCCTGCTTCGTCATACGACGTGAACAACTGGCTGGATAACCAACCAATGGGAGGTGAGTATCGAGTCATGTGATCAAGTGTGAACCATGAGGGGTATTTTTCCTTTTTCTTCGTACTAATTTTTCAGTTTGTCAGTCCCATCCTGTAAATAGGAAGAGCATTCTGCCATACCGATACTTTAACCCTCCTTAAAATCTCCTCATCAGAACACCCACAACCCTCCTCTGATGACGAAGGGATGTACGAAAAGAATTTTTATCTGGAAGACGCATTCGAGAAACCAGGAATTATCGAAGATGTGAGAAGTGGAACCAACTGTAAAGTTCTCTACGACTTCGCACAGACTTCGGATTCCACAATATCCGTTAAATCAGGCGATACTGTCACATTGCTCACAGACTGCTTGATTAGCGATACCTGGGCTTACATAAAATGCGGTCAGTTACATTCGATTTTGACATTTCAACTGTCAGGATTTTCGAGATTTACTTTACGTAACGCGCGGTCGACATATCAAAATTCTGTTGGTAGCAAGATAATGTAAACATTTTGTTGCGCGGCTTTGAGCGCGCGCTACGCGCGGTGCATTCAGGAAGATGTTTTATTTTTGTACAAATTTGCAGCCCACCAAGACGCCTTCAATGTACAATTTTCTCAAATGTATATTCATTGTTTGAATGATCCCATTTAAATACCGGCTAAACAGAAAGCATTTATCGGTCATTACATCACAATACGCGCAGTAAAAACTGCGAAGGAGCCTTTATTTTGCCCATCTAAATGCTAATCCTTACAATCAGGAGACGTAAGTGGGTATGTTCCCAAAACCTATCTGACTCTGCCCAGAAAGAATAAACCAGCTCCGCAACCCCCTGCCAAACCTACCATAGCCAGGTACAAAGTCTCTGTATTCAACGCTTTGCACATCGCACCCAAACTGCAAGACTTAAAAACCTGAATAGTTTCTTTCCAATTGCAAACCGTACTTATAATAAGCTCATTTTTCAGAAATACGTCAGTCAAGAGAAAAGCTCCGGCACCCCCAAAGCGCTCGGTATCTGAAATAGTTCTTCCGACCCAACAAAAGCTGCTTGAAGAGCCCCCAGAACCTCCGACTCCTGCTTCAACCGAAATCCCTCCCGAACCAGAACCCTTGCCCGCCATTTCAACTCCACCCCAACAAGCACCAGTGCTTCCTCCGTCCTCTACACAGCCTGCTGTTACCATCACTGCCACTGACACTCAGCGGCGCATTCAGCCCAAGAGAAGCGCCCCACCGCCGCCCATGCGACGCCGTAACACGGCGCCCGTACCTCAGCAGAAACCATCGCCTACTCTGAGCAGGGCTTCCAATGTGGAGAGTGATTCCTCTGGCGGTGCTCAGTACCTCAGTGTGCCTGGCCAGGGAGGAGAGCCGCCAGAAAGGGCTGAGGGTGCTGGTGTTGCAGAGCTGTCTTCTAACTTGGATGGTGGTGATTTCTTTGCAACATCCCGGCAAACAGAGGAGGTTTCAGATCAACAGCAAAGTGTGGAATCTGTCGATCCAACCAAGGCTTCTGATCAGAGTACCCCAGAAGACGCGGGGATTGGTGTCAGATACTCCGCTGCCAAATCACCCCCTACCGCTGAACCCGTCACTCAGACGACAGACTCTGACACCTCGCCCGAACATGAGTATGCGTACATCGACCCTCTGGGTCCTGGGGAGCCCCTCTACGAGATGATAACTTCTCCTCCTCCCCCTCCTCCTCGACCCTCACCCCCGCCTCCCAGGAGACCATCCCCACTCCCGTCTCCTCCCCCGCCAGCTAGACCCCTCACTTCGCCTAAACCTCTCACTTCGCCCACGCCTCCAGCTAAACCACCCATCTCACCCCCTCCTGGGCGTCCTCTCACCTCACCTCCTCCTCCTGGCCGACCGCTTACCTCTCCTCCTCCCCCTCCATCCAGAGACTTGACATCGCCCCCGCCTCCAAACGCACGGCCTCTCACTTCACCTCCCCCTCCACCTGTGCGACCACTCACTTCGCCCACGTCGGGTCCCCCTCCACCCCCTCGAACATTTGCTGCGACTCCCAACGCCGATGAGGATGAAGGAGAAAGTGAGATTCCTCTGACTGATGCGGACATTGATAGCGGTGATGACGAGAGCATCCCTCCGCCTGACTTCACTCCCCCTCCCCCTGTGGATACGACGCCTGAACCAATCACCAGTGAGCAGCCTGTCTGTGAACCAATCAGGAGCGAGCAGCCTGTTTGTGAACCAATCACCAGCGAGCAGCCATTGCTTAAGCCAATCAGTGAAGATAAAGTCGTTCCCCCTGTTCCTGAACCAGTCATCCCAAGTACTAAACCTGAGCCAACCATTGATCGCGTTGACAAGGATCCAAGTCCTCTACAAATAGATGAAATCGTTGTTTCTGGCTCTGATTCTGTTGAAGAAACTCCTGCGAGCGATACCAATAAAAACACTGCTCCGACGGTAATCACTAGCCCAGAATCTACCACTTCACCACACAAGAAATCAGGCCACCACAAAAAGAAACCACCCTCCAAAGCCCCTCCTCCTGCTGCTTCTCTCTTCTCCATGCCCCTCTCCCCACTCGCCCGCTCCTCCTCCGTCTCCACCCCCTCGCAGCCCCCCTCGACAGGAGCCACTCCAAGATCAGCCTCAGTGAGTTGTCCCAGCAGACCCGCTGTGCCCCGGACTCCAGTGCCCCCGCCCCCTTCAAGTGTCAGACAACAGTGAGATACAATCGTGCGCGGCTTACTGCCTGTAATTAATAGGCAGCGAGCCGCGCATGGAATAGCCGCGCACATATGAGTTCGACACGCCCCTGTAAGGGGTTAAGGGGTGTTGCACTTGCTTATTGAATGGAAGCTTTAGTCGCTATTTGCTGATATTCAGTATTATCTGATCAATTGCGGTGTTTTGTACCTAAAACTCTAAATTTTTAAACTCTAAAACGTTGATTTCTGTTAATGATGTACCATGAATATATCTCATTTTATCCGACATTTTTACTAAATAACACAGAACCACTAGGCAGGCAAACCAAGGATTTGACGATTGTCCCATGGAGATGACCTCTATGCAGACCAAACAACACCTCCCCAACCATGAGGTGAGTAGCAGAGATTTAAAGTTGTGAAACATCCTCTGGTTCTCATGTGAAACATCTTCTCTTTCTCATGTGAAACATCTTCTGTTTCTCATGTGAAACATCTTCTGTTTCTCATGTGAAACATCTTCTGTTTATCATCTTCTATTTCTCATGTTCAGATCAATGTTGATTGGGAGGAAATTTTACTAGAGTCCGATGGAATACTTATTTCTCTTTTTGCACCTCTGCTTAATAAACTGCAGATATCAATTAAGCCAATATAAATATATTTTAGGAATCATAACCCTTGAAAGTGGTTCAAATTAACCCTTATATGTAAGTTATGTTCCTGTTCAAATGTAATTTTATGTGTACAGCGTACACTGTACTACCGTACGCTGTTCTGATTCCTGTGAGTTGTAAACAGAAAACTCTTCCTGTTCAGTTCCAATGCTGACTCAGAACTATTGCGCTTTTTATCCCAGCTTTTTTGAGCGACTTTTAACTTCCACGCCCTCCCTTTTAAACCCCCCCCCCATTCTTTTAACTTTGCATCTGGTTCGGGTTGTGTAGGGGCGCCTTCTCCCACATTAGTCAGCCTGTTCATCTATTTCCTCTTTTCTACTTTAACCACCCCCACCAGGCCGTTGCAGCGTACCGTTCACGAGGCAGCTCTGAGCTGTCCCTCACTCCGCGACAGAGTGTCTGTGTCACTGACTCCTCCCACAAAGACTGGTGGTATGTCCGGATAGGAATGAGGCAGGGATACGTTCCTGCCTCCTTCCTCAAACCCAAGTCCTGACAAAACCTGGGACAAAACCTGATCCTGACGAAGGCTGGGACATGGAAAAACTGGGACATGGTGATGCTCGATATCATGACACAGCCTGAGTTGTCTGATGTGATCAACCTGACAAGACATCTGCAATGACGAGGGTAAAATAAGGGAAGAGACAGAGACTGGTAGGTTCCCATATACTTTTGGGGTGGACAGCATCCATTCGTTTTTTTGTACTTCTAACTCCTACTCAATGCTTTATACATGGTAATAAGTTGTCTGATCCTGATAGGGTAGACAACTTCGGACAAGTAATTAGTAAATAACCCGACGGTTTGACGGTTTGGTCAATTGTAGTGAAAAAGTGAGCATACTATGACGTTAATCAGGTATCGCAACTTTGAGAAATAAGAATCATCCTGAAATTTCTGAATCGCGCGGCGCCTTGTATGTATAATATACTGAATAAGTATCACGTACGTTCAAATGGTGGTCGTGTGGAAATTTCTGAATGAGTTCTCAGAGCTGACGACATCTACGTCTCACAAACATGAATCTAGACCTTTTTTCTGGAAGATTCAGATATATAGAACGGGTATCCTATTACCATCCTATCCTTATAAATTTAGGACACTGTCAACTTAATTCATGTTGACTAAGTCTAGGGTAATATTTCAGCATATTGAACAAATTGAAAACCGGTTATTTATCAGAAAGTCAAACTCATAGTCAATTTTGTAATAAAAAAATGAATAATCGTCATCAAAATAATAGAAAATAGAAGTAGCAAAATGAACAGATCGATATTATTAAGTCAAATTCATATTCATAATCAGCTATTATTTCGACATTCGATATCAGTTATGCAATGTCCAATCTTCATGTTTTCCTAATTTTGTATTGAACTGACCAAATACCAAACTTGTGCAGTCACAGTTTTTTAATCTTTTTCATGATCTATTTCATAATAACCTCTTTAAACTAATTAATTTAATGAACTTGAGAACTTCCTCTTAATATCTATCATTTAATGAATCAAAATCTTGACAACGGCTGTAGATACTAGATTGTATAGAAATATTATAACAAATTTGATATGGCACAGACTTTTTAACAATGTTTTAGGGTGTAAAATAATTCCAAAAACTGTATCAACAGCAGATTGTCTTTGTGAATAAGAATATATTGATGTGTTTTGAGTGAGAAATTGGCACAGTGTTTACTGTTTAAATGTACAATGTTATTAAAATGTGATCAGAGGCTATATTTTGTGAATGTAAGCGTGTTTTTATGAATATAAAATCCGTTGGGGGAGCTGTGGAATTTATAAGGCGCCTGTAACGTTCGTCGGTCGATCGATAGGAATTGGTCAATCGATCAATTCCATTTGAACGAATGATGTGTTTTACTGGTCCCTAATGACTTGAATCGTGTTTAAATGAGTATATTTAGTTGTTTTCCTACTAGCTCAAAGATTTTCTATTTAAAACACATCAGTCGATCAAATAAAATCGATCGATCGACCAACTCCAATCGATCGACCAACGAACGTTACAGGCGCCTTAGCGATTCAGCATAGTTCACCTTCACATGAACCATCATACATTCTACCCAGAACAATACAATGTAATGTACATTGTACCTTGTATATTGTACCTTGTATATTGTACCTTATATATTGTACATTATACATTGTACATTGTACCTTGTACATTGTACCTTGTACATTGTACATTGTACCTTGTACATTGTACATTGTACATTGTACCTTGTACATTGTACAGTTTACATTGTACAGTGTACATTTACCATGCAAAGCATTGAATACAGTAGTTAACTTCACATAAACCTCACTGTAAACTAAAGCATTGAATAAAAATTAATCCTCACATAAATCTCACGATGCAGTAAGTCTGCACTAAGGCTCCCAAGTACATCATGGATCGGGTCAAAACAAAAGTATTCTCCTCAAATCCTCCACTTCCCTTCTCAAAACCCCCACTTTCCTCCTCCTCGCATTGCAACCCGTCGTAGGTTATCTTAGGAAGCATTGAGAGAGTGATCAGAACCAGACATACCATGAGTCCTGACCCTTGCTGCTTGTCTTGCTTCTTCTGGGCTGGTGACTTCATGATGACGTCATCATGTAACATGATGTCACCTGCAGACACTCTGGCGTTTCCAAGGAAACCAGCTTTCTGGGAGTTGAGTAGACTGGTAACCAGGTTTAGGATGATGACAGTGACTGTGGTTACCATGGTAACGACATGTGTTACCATGGTATCTGAAGTGGTTGTAACCATGAGAGGGACAGAGTGACCCCTCCCTAGGAGGTAGGGTAGGAGAGGGTAGATGTCGAGGGAGGCAGCTACCAGGAATACCAGGTAGGTAAAGGATACCAGTTGTTTGTGGTTCTTGTAGTGGTGTAAAGTGTAGTGCAGGGAAAAGAGGATGAAGCCAAGGGTCAGGCATACGTCTCCTGAGAAGTGCATGGATTAAGGTTTCATTGTCAGAAATCGCTTACATTAGGCAGAGAATTATTTTCAGAATCCAGAGTGGTTTCACGCACGTACAAATGATGATCGTGTGGAAATTAATACAAAAGGCCTCCCAAGAACTCACAACATCCACATACCAACTCTAAGAGGCAGGACTGAGTGAGCTAGAGGGAAGGATGTGAACAGAGACACTGCTATCAGGGATGGACTCGT
This sequence comes from Beroe forskalii, assembly GCA_011033025.1. Lineage (NCBI taxonomy): Eukaryota > Metazoa > Ctenophora > Nuda > Beroida > Beroidae > Beroe > Beroe forskalii. Next base: position 34,386 of record WFMF01000325.1, read on the forward strand.
AGCAAAACCTGTGGAGGAGTCAAGAGGAGTCAATATGGGTGTTAATTGGCATGAATTAAGATGGGAAATTTAGAACTTTTAAGGTACCCACTACTGTTTGATTAAGACAAGGTACCTGATAAATAGATAAACATACATTGACCTAGATAGATAGATAAGATACCTGCTAGATTGAGTACCGCACAGCCAAACACCACCAGGTTTCTGAGAGAGAAGGATTTCTGTACGGTGTGAAGGAGAAGGTACAGTTCAGTGAGTATTCCCACCACAGTTATACACGCTGCGTACACTGCACCCACTGTTGCTTGGAGCATGGTCAGGGAGAAACTCTTGCAAAGGGGGAACGCTTGCAAAGGGGGGCTTATAGTCTGTCTTAGTGTTTTTTGTAGTGCTTTGTCTGGGTGCTTCCTTTCAATTAAGGTAGTTTCTTCGGTGTCTGATCTTCAAAGGATTAAGAAGGTCTTTCTCCTATCTCACCAATTTGCATACATCCCTTTCATTCCTGACCAATTATAGAGTGAGGTTCAAACTTTCAGCTGAGGGTTGAAATTCAATCTAAATGGCTAATTCTAAATCGGAAAAAATCGGTAGAAACCTTCATACTTCAACATAAACAAGGGTGTGTACTGTGTAAGAGTGATCAAAACTATTTTATAGGTAACAACTTACAACTTTACAATACCTATTACTTCTCTCATCACAATGAAATATTTTATATTTGGTATAATAGTAGAGTTAACAATTTGATGCGGTAAGACGAGTACAACTAAGAACCGGATCTTTTGAAAACTCCGAGTAAAATAAAAGCCCCGGTGTATGCCTATACTGATACTGCACCTGTCCATGCTCTCTCCTAAGCCAAATGACAAACAAAATCCATGCTCCACTATATGTAGAGTGGTAGAGTGCACAAACGCTTATGCAAATAGCTGTCTCAGCATTTTCCTATTAGATATTATTATTTGTACACCATGATGTGTGGGTATGTAGATTTGTGAACATTTCACAGCTCCTGGGATGGTGGCGGATAAGATATGGTCATAGGTGTGCTAATGAAGGCTTTAGTAACGACTACGAGTAAGAAGTGCTAATTAAGGCTTCAGTAACGAGTAAAGGCAGATAGCCCGTAAAAAAGCCGAGGTCGGTTATAGGCCGAGGTCGTAATAATAATATCTTATTGTAACCCAGAATGAAGGCCGAGGTTTCAATCGAGAGGTTTGAACAAGTTATTTATATTTAAGCTCAATAAGAATTACCCTTACAAAAGAGTGTCTTTTCAAACGCAAGGAAATATCTTGGACTATAATATGAATGTGCCCAATCCTCATGTTCCTGTTTTCACGAACAATGTATATTTATCTTGATGAAACAAAGTCAAAAGTATCAGTTGACGACTCTCAGAACTTCCTTATCATCATTCTCATGCATGCTTCAATATGTTACTCATCTTTAAGTTTGTGTAAACTGATGCAGAAACAAAATATTGCTCGTAAAACAATTCGCCACTAAAGCAGTTGCAGTAACAAACTATAGAAGTCATGAAAACATTTGCCGACTGTGGAATGATGAAAATTAGTTTACTTTGTTTAAAATCATACGCCATTTGCTGAGAGTTAAGGGTCGCATCGAATTTCCAAACATGTTTGGATTTTCGGTATGATGGTTTAAAATTTAAAGGTTTGATTTCAAAATGTGGGATTTTCCAAAGAAACCAAAATTTTATTTCTTAACCATGGGAATGAGATTCTAAAAAATAGGCCCAACAAGAGATGAGATTATTTGGTCAAAACTTAATATAAACACGGCTGTATATGTAACTGTGAGATGTTATCACACAACCGTGAAAATTTGAATATATTTAAGAATTGGATTCATCAATGACTCAATGAGCCACCGCACTGATCTTTACCATAATCAAAAAGACTATCACTAATTATGGATGACTATCAACTATGCCAGAGTTACAATTTAGCTTCAATCCCAATCTCACTTGCGACACACACGGCCACACCTCATCATTAAGCCATTTGATAATTCAAATTGCATTTGAGAGAATCTAATTTGTCAAAAAGGCAAGAGGACATGGCAATTAGTTTAGTGATACTGATAGTGATAGTGCCATGATGATGATTACTGATAATTAAAATTAGCTATAGCACGCCTTACACCACCCGCCAGATTATGATTAAGCAATTATTATTCGGGAATGGTGGTTTCTCCTGGCAGTGGCTGTAAGTGTAAAGAAGAGCTGTGCTCATCGACTGATGGTATTACATTTTGCATCAGGGATCGAAAGCTAGAGATCACGCACACACGGGAACAGGGATATTTGGGAACATTTGTGGTTGTGGCTTGACGCATGCAATGAAATTGAAAACTGCACGCGGATCCGGATGGCCATTAGCCCGAGCCGGCATTTTGATGACCGTGGTGTCCCGACTCTTTCGTGCATCAGCATGTCAAATTAAAGTATACTTATTACAACGCGCGTTGCGCTTTTAGCAGCGCACAAATGTGCTTTAAATTCAATACTATTTGCGCTCTATCACTGGCCACAAAAACAATAATGATATTAATTGCGCGCCGTAAAAAGCACAACGCGCGCCGTAATACGCCGCACATTGCACTAATGAATATGACTAACCGCAGTTTTAGTAGCACATTTACGTTCATAACCGTAGTTTTAGGTGCAAAGTACCGTGCGTAGTTTTAAGAAAACAAGCCGCGCTTTACGTCATTTACGTTCCGGTTCAGGGCCGCGCAGTCACGCGCCGCAAAAAGTACCCATGCGCGGCTCTTAAGAAAACAAGCCGCGCTTTAAATTCAAATTTTAAGCGAGGCGTATCGAAAAGCTGCGTAAGGGCACTTTTTCATCGTGACAGCTGCAGCACAATGGCAAATGTACTTCACTACAAAGAGACAGTCTGGCAGTTTACAAGAATGTTATGTAAATGCATTGAAAGATGGAAATTATGATACACATACAGAAAAATGAAATGCGACTTTCATAAATTTAAAAAAGTTCAAATGTTATTCCTTGCATGTACAACAAATGATAATAGAAAAATGAAAAATAATCTGTATGGAATCGAAAATGTTATCACATAATACGAGTAGTAGTAAAAAGAATACACTGGCTTCTTAATCCATTCAAAATCGAGTCAAAAATCAGATGAAAATTAAACACTGTCACAAGTTTAAAATTAACTGTAATGTGTAATTTCAACGTAAAATATGTAAAATTTTTATAAAAAGTGCTTATTTAAGTGCTCATTCACGTAACATTGGTTACTGTTATCTGGGTGGAAAAAATAAAAGAAGTACATTTTTCAAATCTATTTCATGCTTTTCATTAAATTTAAAAAGAAAGAAATAAAATCATAACAAAAATTTTGAAGTTTTAACTGTTGTTTTTAATCCAAATCCAGCCAAAATATTAAATGAAAATCAAAACAAAACCCATATTCATGTTTATTTTGCTTTGCTCAAATGATAGAATGAATGTGCAGTCGTTCTTGAATAAATACAAATGTGTTGGAGTAGGGGGAATCCACGGTCGTTTCTAAAAATGCAGACTTGTTCCATTTATCGAAAGCATCAAAAAATCAAACTGTACCTTCTCTGTTGAATTGAAAATATCTACTTTGAATGTGTCAGCCTCAAGTTTCAAAGGTCTCAAACCGCTGAATTTCCCTCCGACTCCTCTGCCAGCCTCAAGTCCACGATGTCTCTTACCACAGCAACGTAATGTCCCTCGTCTGACAGTGTGAAACGACTGAGTAATATCTCACATCTTCCAGCCTCAACTTCAAGTCTCAGATTTCTCATACCACTGCGTAACACCCCTGATCGTCCGTCTCATACCACTGCATAACACCCCTGATCCTCCGTCTCATACCACTGCATAACACCCCTGATCGTCCGTCTCAGACCACTGCATAACACCCCTGATCGTCCGTCTCATACCACTGCATAACACCCCTGATCGTCCGTCTCGTAGATGTCCCCGTCCATGACGAGCTGTGAGAGGACGGCGTCCAAGTGTCGGGCGAAGTTCGGATGTTTAGCTTTCAAACTTTTCCCATCCACCTGAGAAATACATATCACTGTAAACAAACATTGTGATTTAATGGCAATGTGCCCTGATTGGATTTGGAGACAAAAAACATTGCACTGTCATTGCAACGAGTTTTCATGAAAAATAGAATTGCGTCTAGCAATTTAATTTCTAATATTCACTTATTCAAAGTCAAGTTGAGAGTTGAGTGTTGAAATTACCTTCTTTGTCCTGCTGAGTGTCTCCTTCACAATAGAGCGGGCTGTGCTGCGATCACTCGTCTCTTTATCCTGAGAAATAAGCATTGCAATCATGGGGTACAAGAATATAGAATTAGTGAGGGAATTTCAATTCTATCTGGAAATGTAGAAAGTTATGAGGATGAGGGAATTTGTACCGGAAAACGGGAGGGATATTTTATTCAGAATTATATAGCGACTCATATATATTGGGCCACAATTAATTTCAATTTTAGTTTGTTATGCGTTGCACTTGCAAGGTACTTCCGAATGCAAAAAGCAGGAATATGCACACTTTTATAATGAAATGATGTACAATCTTTAAAAAAGCGCACATTTCATTGATTTCAAGTTATGCAGGCTCAGCACTAGCAAAGATCACGGAGTGGATTTGAATCAGAAAATTGAGAACATTATGGTTCAAGTATTGATAAAAATATATACACCTTAAAACATGATACCTATGTGCACTGATCAAAATCTAATCTAAAAAAGTAATAAAATATGGGTATACATTCTTCACAAAATGGTCCATGATGGGCATTAAGCTGATTCTCGAATAATTTGGTCTCAGTGTCATTGTCAAAGTCAAAGCAACATCACGTAGAACCCAGCTAGGATCAGAGCCAGGCTACAACCCCTCATTGCTCCAGTCCCGTTTTCAGGATCCCCATTGGACCCTCCAGTGGGGCTCAAATCAACAGTAGGATCATACACCATCTTCGTGTCAAACTTCTGAACTTTGATCGTGATGTACTTCCCTTTCTTCCTCTTACCATCCTTCCCTGAAATCAACTCTGCCTCTTCCACAAGAGGTCCCACGAAGCCGTTATCCTGTTCCACCACGGTCGCTCCGTCCAACACAGCCATCCCAAACATCCTGATGACAGGCTCATCTTCCGTCCCAGATTCATCCGACAGAGAGAACTCCTCCTGATCGTCTGGCTCATCTCCAAAGCTGGTGGACAGGGAGTTCCGACACTTTCCTCTGCCAGACCTGTCCCCTTTCTTTCCTCTCCCTCTTTTACCGCTCGGGTTCGGCTTTCCACCACTCGCATCACCTTTTCCGCCTTCAGCGTCTTTTTCACCCCGTCCGCCTGCCGCGTCAGCTCTGTCACCTTTTCCACCAGCTGCCTCTTCTCTGTCACCTTTTCCAGCTGCCGCGTCTCTGTCACCTTTTCCACCAGCTGCCTCTTCTCTGTCACCTTTTCCAGCTGCCGCGTCAGCTCTGTCACCTTTTCCACCAGCTGCCTCTTCTCTGTCACCTTTTCCAGCTGCCGCATCAGCTCTGTCACCTTTTCCGCCTGCCGCGTCAGCTCTGTCACCTTTTCCAGCTGCCTCGTTTCTGTCACCTTTTCCACCAGCTATGTCTTTTTCACCTCGCCCACCATTCGCGTCACCGCTTGCCTGTTCTGCTCCACCCTCTCCACCACTCGGATCTACCACATTATTCCTATCTTCGTCCCCTCTGGCTTGTTCCCGATCATTCTGGTCTTCTCTACCAGGCTTTTCTTTCTCTCCTCCAATAGCACCTTTTCCTCCACTTGCTGGATTTGGTTTTTTGACATTCCTCTTGCTGACACTTTGTGGCTTTTCCTCACCATACTTACCCTTGCACCTCTCTGCCACTTTCCCTTTCATCATATCAAACGGAACTTTTCCCTTCTTTCTGGGAGTCATCTCCTTGCCTCCCTTAGACCCCCGTAGATTGAAGAAGATCTTAAGATGAGACCCCGTCTCCCCCTCACAATCATCAGCAACACAGAAAGTCCAGTCCCTGACCTCCACTTCCCATTTAGCCGTCCCGTTGAAGACAGGACTCTGATACTGATTCTCTGCCTCACAGCTCGGCTGACAGATGTACGCTTTGTTCAGCATGATGTAACTCCGGACTATGAGTTTGGCAGCTGGGTTTACCTGGCACGCAGCCAGGGAACAGGTTTTTGTGATCCGAGTGTACTTGGCTTCAGCAGTGTCTCCGTTTTCATCAACTGCTGGCAGAACGCCAGCTTCATCCTTGGTCAGGGTACAGGAAATGTCGTCTTTCAGGAAGTTGCAGCTGTGGCCGTCGAACAGGACTTTGTTCCCAGAGGCATCTTCCTCGATGATCTGACCGAAACCAAACTGTATCTTCATGTTCTTATCCTTCCCACCGGACATCTTGAACATTTCCTCGCCAACTTTAGAGGAGGATTTCAGCTCTAGATCGGAGGCATCTTGAGAGGTGTCAGTTGCAGCATCACTGCTGACAGATGAAACGAAAAGGAGGAGAAAGGGGAGAGGTGGGATTCTCATTAGCTTTGATATCTGAAGAGATGATGTTAAGATGACAATGTCACCTTCCGAGTCAGTAAGAAGAAGTCAGTGATGAAAACCAAGCGTTATTGAACAGAAAAGTCAAAAGCGCCTACTCCTAGGCAGAATCTTCACGAATAAACGCGAGCTATCAATTCTTTAAGCTTTTAAGGTCAGTTTGGCCGAATATTGCTCATCAGGTAATCTATTAATCTAATTTAAATGCGCTATGTTTGCTTTTCATGAATGTCCTTAATAAGCACAGATTCAGCTGAGTTTGCTCTTTAAAATGGTAAATCTGCTGTTTATTTAAAAGTAGTTTCACTTTCACGAGCAGATTAATGGATTCTTTCATGTTTGTAAAGGAGAATCGTTTTTACTTTCAGTCACTTGCTATGACGTTGGCAACACATCAATATTCAATAACCTATGATCGTTTCATTGCTCAGTAAACAAAATCAACCAATCATTACGTGTGATTTGAAGGGTAACCAATCATTTTAGCCCATAGAATCAAGACGTATTGTGATACTCCTCCTCCACTTATTTTTGTGAAACACTTATCAGCATCAACAAGAGGCCTCGCTCAATACTTTTGAGTAATTTCATTAAAATACCAGTGGGTTAAACCATCAGAGAAAGAAAACGACAATGAGAATGAGATTTGGAGAAATGACACGAGGTAATTCCGTGAAGTAGGGACGGTGATTTCTTCTGATTTGTTTAACAATGGTACAACGCTCGGAGCTCTCTGACAAGGGAAGACTAAACGCCGCGCGCGAGAAATAGGCGGGTAATATGACGTCATTATCAAATCATTATGTAGTGAGTTGATGACGTAGAACCGCCTATTTCTCGTGCGGGGGTTTTCATTGCTCGCTGACAATCAAAAGACGAATGCCTTCCTCTCACACTCTGCCCATTGCTTCCCATAACTCCCATAAAATAATGCCCGCTCTCAGAGTCTCGGTGTAAAATCCAATAGATCTTCATATTCGCCCTTTGATTATACTCCTTTACTCTCAGTACGCTGCCTCCAACTCTACACAACAAAAGGGGCTAATTTGCGACTCATAACCAGACTCATGGGCGTTGAAGCACCATTTCTCCAAAGCACTGGAAGTTTGTTGAATGGAAGTTTAACTGAACAGTTTCAGAGCCTTTAGTGGTGCCTTACGGGCTTTTCTAATTTCAATCGAACGGGAAATGTCGAAAATCATGTGATTATCGTGAGCTTCATTTCATTGCTCTGTTTCATTTAATGGTATGGAAAGTTAGGGTTGAGAGTGATGGCAATTGTCATTATTAAGGTTGATAAGGTTATTTAAACTGGAGACTTATTACTGTACAATACAAACAAGAATATCTTTGCCATTGCTAGTGAGATTGAAGGTTTTACGTATCGACTGTGAAAATTAGACTGTACTACATATTTAAAGAAAATAATAAGAGCAGTAAATATTCGACTCTACCCATCACACAGAACAATGCCTCGTCAGTTCGAAATACAATCAACAGTTGGAATGTAATGCATGATAAAAATTGTACATTTATTACAAGCTTAATCATAATAATTCTATGTAAATAGATAAAGAAACAGAGCAGTGAACTCTCAACCAACACTCTACAAATCATTTTAAAGTACGAGGCCTCGCCAGTTCAGCATCCAATCAATTTCAAGAATGTTATGCTTGAGCAGTCGTTATGTTATTGCATGATCGCCTATGTGAAGCTAAATTTGTCTTAATGTTCTCTTAACATGCATAGTAAGTCTTATCACTAAGTACCGAGAACGTCAATTCACTTTCACACCAGCCCACGCTGGCACCAGTCCACGCTGGCACCAGTCCACGCTGGCACCAGTCCACGCTGGCACCAGTCCACCCTGGAACCAGTCCACGCTGGCACCAGCCCACCCTGGCACCAGTCCACGCTGGCACCAGTCCACGCTGGCACCAGTCCACGCTGGCACCAGTCCACCCTGGCACCAGTCCACGCTGGCACCAGTCCACCCTGGCACCAGTCCACCCTGGCACCAGTCCACGCTGGCACCAGTCCACCCTGGCACCAGTCCACGCTGGCACCAGTCCACCCTGGCACCAGTCCACGCTGGCACCAGTCCACGCTGGCACCAGCTCCCGTTGACACCAGCCCCCGTTGATAACAGTTGACTTTGGCACCAGTCCGAGTTGGCACAGGATCGCTTTGACACCGGTTTCCATTGACACCATTCAACATTGAAATCCAATCAATGTTCACTCTGAATTTGACACCGGTTCACTTCTACATCACTTTTCTCGGTCCACGCTGACCGAGATTCAGAGTCGAAGTCAGTAGTTTTGGTAGACCTTAGCCTGACCTAAAAGGACCACCCTCCTCCGATTATAAGATTCTAGTGCGACACTCAACTGCGCCAAGCATCTCACACCAGGGAATGGAGACGGGGGGGGCAGATCGGTTTCAGCCAGCCTATGGCAATGGGGACGAAGCCCCATGCTTTTCTACGCGGTCCGAAAATATTTGGTTACATTCAGTGCCTCGGCCTCAGGCTGATTTTTGAACAATTCTAAGCTTAAACTGATCTGGTAGTAAGTGACAATTTGCACAGATCAAACAGTATTACATTTTCATGGTTAGAATCTTTGGGGGCGGGAAAGGGCTTCTATCCCAGGCCCTGGTGAAACAGCATTATTTTTCTCTTCGAAGTTTCTATCGAAAGAGAAATTTCTCTTCGAAGTTGCTATCGGTGTCTACTGTCTGTCCTAAGCACAGTAAGTTATGCTTGAAAGCCGAAGGCCATCAAGAATATTGATCGGGGAAAAATTGTTACCTTTGACTATTAAAGCGAGCAAAAACTTGAAATCTTCAAGCTAAAACAGCGCAAACGAAAATTTTGAAAGTTTAAACTAATGTCAAGAAAATTTGGGAACATCAAAATCAAATTATTACATGAATTCAAGCAAGAAAAAAGCCAAAACAAGTCCAATTTATTGACAAGGCGTGGATGTGACAAGAGTGAGCAATATCAAAACAAAACAGACACAGGCAAACGTCAACTGAAGGGGAATGTCGAAACGCGCGATGTAAATGCGCGCGCTACGATGAAGAAACGGCTTTGTCATTTGTACGCAATCCTTGCCATATTTTGCTAGTTAAAAAAGATCTTTCTGCAGATATGTCCCACTCATGTTTAGTCATTGCTAGGCGTGGCAGACTCAAAATAGACGCACTAATTCAATAACACCGCGTGTAAACTTGTAAACTCATGTATGATCCTCTACTGCTGGTTGCCTGAAACATCGGGAAGTGGGTAATATCAGGCTTGAACTTAAATTCCATTGGAACACGTTCGCAATAATTATCCTAGATTGCAGTTGGTAGGTCTATATGAAGCTGTTACTTTATTGGTTTGCCATGTTTATCAAATTAGTGAGACAACTCAGTGATAAACCATATTCAATAGCCAGGGCGCCAATGTCATGTGGAAATGAGTAAATGCGTGGAGTCCCATGAATGTACCTGGTTCCTCCATGAATGAATACCAATTTAAATGTCAATTTAAATGTTTTCTTTATTTTTCCCAGTTAAAAAAACGTAAAATGGGTTCCTCCGGTAGCTCCTTAGGGTTCATATAATATCATTATGGAATAAAGGAACAAAGTTCGGTATTTTGTGTACAAGGTCCACCATCTGTGCAGGAATTGAGGCGCCCCTGAGGGCCATTTCCTAACCTAATGAGTATCATTAAACCCCCTACTCTAACCTACCTATAGAAGTATAGAAAACAAACTGTTCAGTTGGGAATAACTACTGAGCAACGAAACACGCGTACCAAAGCGACACATTTCTCACTTAAGTACAATAAACAATATCAAATAGCTCAATTTGAGCTTTATAACGAAGAAAAAATAGTGTGCATTAGTGCATACCAATCTAGTATCTGTAAAGGGGGGACCGCTAACTTTTGGTGAATATGAGAATTGAGAAATCGCCAATAGGTGGTTTCACCCAGAAAGTATAGAACGTATATATTTTCATATCGTACCTGTGGGGCTAATCGACTGTGGATTTCAGTGAGAAGCTCGTCCTCCTTCTTATCTTGCTGGAGACATGCCAAACATTCCAACCACACTTTGACATTCCGTAGTTCCTTGTAAACCAGCACATCCTCACACGGACCTGACACGGAATTCAGATAGATCAAAAAGATTATTTGCTCTTTTGCAACATTTAGGTATCCCCTGAAAGCATGGAATTTTCAGGAGGTGCCTTCAATTCAAGTACTAGTAGGGTTGCGTTAATATAGAGCTATAGGTATTTGGTAGGTACTTTACTACATAATAGGTATAATGGAATCATCCATATTAAGTTTGAATAGATATTCTATTATTCTATTCTTTGAAAGACATCCACCTTTTGAGATTATGTTCTCCTCAATCGCATGTTTAATCTTCCCCTCGAACATTGAAGAATGCTTCTCAATCTCTGCAGCCTTCATGGAGAAGGATTTGGATTCCAGTCTTTGAAGGGCGATGTGGGCTTCTGCTCGGTGGGTTGACAACTCATTCATACTATCCTGCGGGAAATATCATCACACAATAATTCGAGAAAATTAGGTGGATAGAAGACACAAATGACCTTGTCGAATTAGTAATCACGGTAGACCTTTATAGGTAAAACGGTCATAGGATTACAAATTCCCAAAAAAATGTTCACAAATGCTATGCCTCTATGATCATTGTACGGTATAAAACTCACGTGTTTGTAGATCTGTAGGACCTTGACCTCCCTCTTGTCCCTGAACTCCCCCAATCTACCCCTGACACACACCAAGTCCCCCACTCGGTACTTCGTACTCCATGGTGTAGAGCTACTGGCACTGGTCCAAGAGTTGGAGTTGTTCCAGTGAGTACAGGGGATACAGGATCCAGAGCAGTCGTCCAGAGTGTACTTATTGTACTTCTCTCGCGTTTCAACGGCTGAAGAAAGAGGAAGGTGTCTTGAGAGTGTATTTCAAAGATTAAATGTACTTCTTTAAAGATTAGAATGTACCTACCTACCTGTTTTTAAAGATAACAGCGTTTAAAAGATTTAATTGTATTTTTAAAGACTGCTCAAGGGACTCATATTCCTGTCAATTATCCTCACGCTGTCAGATAACACTTGCTCACTTGAGTGTATATATGAGCTATAGTATAACTGCTTATAACTGTAGTACCTACTGCGATTGTGTAATAAAGAGCTGTTCACAGCCCTGAAAACAGAAGTCTCATAGTCTCAAAATCAAATGCGCAGCATTGCGTCATAATCCTGTGCAGACTTGAAAGCCATACTGTACCACATTAAAATATATTGACGGTTACCGACCGTGGTCCGTGCTTTGGCAGCATGCCAAATTCTGAGCAGGAAGAAATGGGAGAAGGCCAGACCTTCTATAATTTGTCATGGTAGAAATAATTCCATATATTCAAATACATACAATGTTCAGCAGCTGACTTTATTCACGAGAATTAGAAAATGGAGACAATTAACAATTTGATAATTTGGTTTGGCATTGTTTCATGCATCACAATGTTTTAACAAGGAACTAAACTAAGACAATGTGATTCCCAATGTAGTAGGTATAAAAGATGTAGATGTTGGAAATGGTTCAGTGATGTAATACACAGCCTAACGCGCATTGTAGGGGAAACGTGGGTCAAATGATCCTATCGGGTCAAATGAGAAATTGCCTTTTATCACTTCCTGTACATTGTAAACGATTGAAATCAGTGTAATACGTATTGAAAATAACAACATCATGTCCTGACTTAATTCCAATGGCTGTGATAGCTTTAGCTCTCAGAAACCACATACATGCAACTGAAAACAAGAATTCCTAGGATATTCATGCAATTTTGGAGGCTACTAGTATTGTCCCTATTGAACGACTTCTCAAAATTTTCAGCCTAAGCATAAGTTTACACATCCATTTTCACTCTTACAACGTTGTTTATGATGAACATGCATCTAATTAGGTGCTAATTGGATTTTGTCCAGCCCCACTGTTTTGCCCAAATGATCAATATTGAATTTTGACCAAATGATCGCAGATCATTTGACCCTGAACGTGATCATTTGACCCAATTTTAGTCGATTTTAAAGGCTTTTTCATCCCTTTCACTAAATTTGTGGCTATTAAAGTATTAAATGCATTTATAAGTTTATCATGTTATAGATGTACCTACTTATGATCATAGGCGATCAGAAATACTTTCAACAATGCCTTTAAAATAACATAATAGGTAAAATTAATCAAAAAACCAAAAAATTACATCGGTTGGATCCTCCACGTCTTTCTAATTCTTTGTATACATAAGATATGTACTTTTGAATAGATCTATTGCATTAAATAACTAACATTAGGTTTTAAACAGTAGATTTTGCTTGCATTTGTTCAATTTTAGGGATTATTTTGTTGACTATAGATTAAATGCATCTATAGACAACATTTTATACTCTTGTGGTCATTTTATTCATGTTTTAATCCATTTCATTAACATAGAACACAAATTACAGCCGGAAAAAATTATTTTCGACTAAAAATTGCAAAATTTAGGGTCAAATGAGTCTACTTAGAGTCAAATGATGCGATCATATGACCCTAAAAGACACAGATCATTTGACCCTAGCATTTTGAAAGGGGCCTTTTCATAGGGTCAAATGATCATATCATTATTGGCCATTCTGAACTTTAAAATGTTACTGGAGGTATCCGAAAATGAGGTAAAATCTATTTAGATGGAGTTTCAATGGAAAACGGAGCCATATATTGATTTACGACGAAGTCATTACAAATTACATAAACTAGGATCATTTGCCCCATGTCTCCCCTATCAAAAAACACCTGAGAGACTAAATAACGATATTTTTCAGGAAATATGGTTTAGTAAGAGTGCAGGAGTGCCGTCATTATCGTGGTTAAAAATGGTGAATTTTGGAACTCGTTACTTTACTACGCCGAGCTTACACTCTTAACGTACAATCATGTGAGTACGAAATATAGCCTGTGCCTAATAAGATAATAAGACAGTTATTTAAGTCTTAACAGTGGCAGTTCGAACTGCAGTTTTGTGTGCACGGGGCAAGTTTGCGCGGCGTACAGACATGTAATTTATATGTCTTTACGCCGCGCACACAAAACTGCAGTTCGAACTGTCACTGTCATAACCATACACCATGAGACATCAGATTTCCAAACACCCCTTCACTCCCCAAATGTCTAAATATGGTAGAATTATGATTATAGGAGATTTTAACACAATAATCAAATGGTTAGCGCATCAACAATTTACCCTTCTAACAATCTTTCAAGTTTCAGCAACAAACAACATAACAAGGTTATCTTAATGAAAATTTGGGAGATAATCAGTCACTTATTCTGACCTAATTTCAATTTGTAAATTCTCAGAAGAACGGTTTACACTTGGCATGAGTTAAGTGTAACTTCTTAACTTAATAGAAACGATTTTAATTTCTCAGAATTTGAAACTTATTCTAACTTAATTTTGGAATAAATTAAATTGATCAGAAATAGGACGAGTGGTGACGATCATCAGCACCTACCATTTATTGTGAAATTTACAAACGAAGAAATTACGAGTTTGGATTTTGGAACACCGGATAAATATTCAATCACATAATTCAAATCATTTAATATGAGCACTCATTTTTCCCCACAAAAATCAAAAAATAAAACTATAAGCACTATGATCATTACGACACACGGGCAAATGAACTATAGCGTAACTCTAATTAGAGTTGAATCTTTAGGTACATATCTAATGATCTACGTTGCAAGTTCTTGAATCTTTAAATTTCTTGAATCTTCAGATCTTTTGATCTACGTTGCAACCATCCGTGCCACAGACGCGATGCTCACAGTAGGTCCAACCATAGTTGTCAGTGTAATTAGGCTTATTACACATAGAATCCACCCACTTATCTTTGGAAGACGTGCAGCCCTTCTTCACGTCTTGACCGGGCCCATCAAAACTACCATCAGGTGATACGGCCCGAGTTTGGTAGCACAGGTCGTCATTAGGGGAACATTCCATTAGTTGCCCTCCGATTCTATCTTTTGCCGTTGGTCTTCCGTTAACGTCGAGTTCCGTGGGGTCGCCAAACAACCCGATCGACCAGCACTTGAGAGCATGGGATCCCGCCACCAGGGCTGCTATTACGAACAAAAGCTTCATGCTTGCCTCAAATAAAATGATTACACCTCTTATATAGCATGATAATAATATGGTGAGTGGATTGTATTTGTGGAATGGGAAATCTCCTAATGAAAACCATATCATATTTTTTGACTTAATAAATTTTGATTAGGTACCACTTATTTATTATAATACGTCGAACAAGGAAAAATAAATCTAGTAAAAAAAGTAAAAAGTGGTTAAGTCTTAAGCACCAAAGCTACATATAGCGTTCTGAATTATGGTTAAACTTAAAGCGGTTTATAAAGGGTACCATTAAAGAATAGCTACATGGCCAAACCAAATTTTAACGAATTTCCTCTATACAGTTGGTAATTAACGACAGGACAGACTTGCCATTAAATTTCCATCACACAAAAAACATAATCAAAACATAAATTATCCTCGACATAAAGGATTCTAATTAGCAAGCAACTATCTGGAGTCAGGAATCTTTTCCCTCCTCGTTCTCTTTGTCCCCCAGAATTAATTATAATAATCTCCAATCTAAATCTTTTCTGTATAATCACATACGTCGCAATAGCAATGTCCTTACCAACCAACGTAAGTTGAACAGGCCGTCACCATTCACCAACTACCATTTATTGTGTTTCAAAGTAAACTCATCAACTTAATTAGGTACGTTACTACGTTAGGACCATGAAAGAGCTTCTTTTCTACACTCGAGTTTATTACAATCAGTTATTTAAATTAGTTCAACACCAACCGACGCCAGTGGGAACACCTTGTTAGTAAATGTGGGCGCAGGTAATCTTAATTCGCCAAGGGGCCATCCATAAAGGACGTCCGCAAAATTTCGGCTATTTTAGACCCCTCCCTCCCCCCTTGTCCGCAAACGTCCGCAAACTGAAATACCCCTCCAGATCCGGACGTCCGCATTTCCATTCAAAATTTTTGTGTCGTCATTTTTATGCTCGTTTTCTCAATTATGGTGACAAAATCAACTTTATGATTTGAATCATTGTCCAAAATCTATTTTCTAGTGAAAAACTAAACAAATCGACCAAAATTTTCATAATGACGTCCGCATTTACCAAAACACCCCCTCCCCCTACGTCCGCAACCGTCCGCATTGACCCAACTTCCCCCCCCCCTCTTTACGGACGTCCTTTATGTATGGCTCCCAATACGAACAGCGTTTCTTCTCAAAAATTCGCTTCAGTAGAACCGGTATGGGCATAGATAGGGCTATTAAGTGATCTCAAAATTATCCCTAAAGTTCAAACACTGCCCACTGCTCAATTAAATGTAACTTTTGCCTTTTTTTGTGTCTTGGCTGACTCCAAAAAATACGACCAACTCCCTTTGCATACCTAACTCCCTTTGCATAACTTAATAAAATCCCTTGCATAACTTAATAAAATCCCTTGCATAACTTAATAAAATCCCTTGCATAACTTAATAAAATCCCTTGCATAACTTAATGAAATCATCTACCCACTACTGATTACACAAATCCTGTATCGAAATCTTAGAAAGTAACCAGCTCTGGGGCGATGTTAGGGCCAGAGCTGCCCACATTTCGACACTTACCACTGAACAAGGACTGACATCGTCAACATGTTTTAAGTTTAAGTTTTATGTTAAGTTGAATCGTCAACTATGCTCAATGGACTGGTGAGATTATCATATTCCGTCCTAATTTTGATTTGTAAATTCTCAGAAAACGGTTTACACTTGGCATAAATGAAGTGTAACTCCTTAACTTAATAAAAACGACTATCATTTCTGAGAATTTTAATCTTCGTCCAACTTTATTTTGGAATAGGATCAGAAATAGGACGATCATCAGCAGTCAGCACCCTATCTTTGATTGTGACATTTATAAACGAATAAATTACGAGTTTGGATTTTTAAACGCCGGAAAAATATTCAATCACATAATTCAAATCATTTGATATGAGTAAATTTCTATATCTTCAATCATTTTTCCCACTAAAATCTAAAAATTATTCATGACGGCACATGGCCTAATAAATCTATAAATCTAATGTTCTACGTTACAAATTATAGACATCTCTTGAATCTTCAGATCTATTGATCTACGTTGCAACCATCAGTGTTACAGACGCGATGCTCACAGTAGATCCAATCCTCGTTGAAACGAGCGTTATTACACTTAGAATCTACCCACTTATTTTTGATGGTGGTGCAGCCCTTGTCCAAGTATTGACCGGGCCCATCGAAACCGCCATCAGGTGATACGCCCCGTGTTTGGTAGCACAGGTCGTCATTAGGAGAACATTCCATTAGTTGCCCTCCGATTCTATCTTTTTCCGCTGGTCTTCCGTTCACATCCAGTCCCTCGAGGTCGTCAGCTAACATGATCGACCAGCACTTGAGAGCATGGGATCCGGCAACCAGGGCTGCTATTACAAACAAAAGCTTCATGCTTGTCTACGATAGAATAATTACTCGAACTGTTGTTATGCCATGATAATATAATACTGATTGAAAATTGTGAAATCTCCGAATAAAAACGATATATATTTTTTGACTCTAACTTAATAAATTTTGATAAGGTTCACTTATTTATTAAAATGATATATGTCGAAGAAGAATGATGATACGTCAAACAAGAAAAAAAGTCCATTAAAAATTTAAAAAAAAGTGGTTCAGTCTAAAGCACCGAAGCGACTCCCGGACTTTATGCCGACACAGGACCATATGCCGACTTCGAAAAACCCCTGGTCGGCATAAAGTACAAAAATGGACTTTATACCGACACTGGACATTATGCCGACATGATTTCCCGGGCTTATTAAAACTCAGAACTTATAGAGTGTTCAATGTAAATGCAAAGATATGAGGGGGATCTCTGGTCATGTGCTTCACGATCTTCAGCTCTGTGAGGGAGTGCTCCAGTTTCAAGGCATCCAGGAAGGACCAGATGGTGGGGTTGGTGCAGGTCACAATGCTCTTGAAGCCATTGTGCCATCCCTCCGCCAAGGTGCCGCCAAGCCATGTCGACATCACCGGGAGGAACAAAGGGGAGAGCTCCTAACATCAGGAAGGACTTCCGGTCTTCTGAACCCACCACTCTGTAGTCTGTACTCAGGGACCAGGTCTGTTGAAGCGAACTTCCTCCACATTGCTTGAAATGGAGGTAGCAGCCACGGATGTTGGTTCCTGGTCAGACAGAGAGGACAGCGTTGCGAAGACCGGTCCAGCTCTTCCAGGAGGTTGGTGTACAGAGCTTCTGACTTCCCAGGAAGGAGTCCGTAGGGAGATCTTAGGTGGTGGACACTCACAAAATATCACTACATTTACTTCACCTAATAACAAGCTTCATCCGAGCACCTCATCAGCGATCACATCTTGCTTAAGCGTCACATGACACACGATCCACCGGATACGCTCTCGAAAAACTGGGCTGATACTGTCTCATAACCGCTATACACTATCGGATAAGACACAAGGATACGATAAACCAATTAACAGAAGGGTAGCACAGATTGACCTGTCGGCATATAGTCCAAAAACGGACTTAATGCCGACAGACGATATACCGACATGTCCCTAGAAATCCAATGTCGGCATATAGTCCAGTGTCGGCATAAAGTCCGGGTACCCACCGAAGCTACATATAGCGTTCTGAATTATGGACAGACTTGCCATTTAATTTTCATCGCACAAAAAAACATAATTAAAAGTTTGATTGTCGAATAACTCGTTGTAGGTGATTGTTTTTCAAAACCTTTCTACAATAATCCTGGGCATAAAGAATTATAATGAGCAAGCAACTATCTGGAGTCAGGAGCCTCTTCCCTCCTCAAAAGCTCGTTCAATTTGTCCCCCAGAATTAATTATAATAATCTCCAAGTTTTCTTACCCGTCACTTGTTACCATTTATTGTTTTTCAAAGTAAACTCATCAACTTAATTAGTGTCGTGAGGACCATGAAAGAGCTTCTTTTCTATATTCCAGTTTATTACAATGAGCTATTTAAATTAGTTCAGCACCAACCGACGCCAATGAAGACACCTTATTAGTAAATGTGTGCGCCGTTGCACACGTAATCATATTACTCGCCAATTCGAACAACTTAAAAACTCAAAAAGCCCCTTAATACCGGTATGAATTTGATTGAGCATAGATAGGGGCATTTTGATTTAGCGATATAAAAATTATCCAAAAATTATCCAAAAATTATCCAAAAATTATCCAAAAATTATCCAAAAATTATCCAAAAATTATCCAAAAATTATCCAAATTTAGTGATATAAAAATTATCCAAACACAGCCCACTCAGTGCAGTGCTCAATTAAGTGTTACTTTTGCAAAGTGTCTTGTGTCAACTTCACATAACACATCGGTAGATTGACTAGATGGATTTCACCCATCCCTAGCACGCAACACTCGGAAATTTGGAGGGTCGTGTCGCGGAAAAAATGGCGCGCGGCGGAGGGTATGGTAAAATCCTACTATAGATTGACGACTTCCCGGAGGCTAACTCGAAAAAAATACGGCCAACTGCCTCTGCATAATAGAATGATCTAACCATTACAAAAAATCGAAATCTCAAAAAACGTACCTCTACCCAGCTCTGAGGCAGTATTAGGGCCAGAGCTGGCTACATCTTAGGTACTACTTATAATTCTTCCTCATATATAAATTAATAAATAAATATATATCTGTCTGTCCGGTCTTCCTTATATATAGCCACAGACCTCTCTGACACCACTCAGTACCCAATCAAGCATACCGATGATCGGAATGTTCATACGAAAGTACCAGTGACGTTTGACACCACCAGGTATATAGACATCACTTAGAGGAGTAGGCACACCAGATTAAAATATAACCTCATCACTGATAAGAACTGATAAGACCTACATTGTACTGTACGAATTGCTGAAGTGAATGGTGAACGGTGGCCGGAGGCCACGGGCCCTGCTAGTTTTTATAATTATCGCTGTACAAGGACTGACATCGTCGACAGGTTTTGAGGTTTAAGTTTTAAGTTAAGTCGAATCGTCAGCTACGCCCAAAGGACTGGTCGACTGGAACTAAGCTAACATAATATCTACGATTAAACTACGCGCACGAGAAATAGGCGGTTATCAACGTCATCAACTCACTACATCATGATATGATAATGAAGTCATCCTATCCGCCTATTTCTCGTGAGCGGCGTACAACCAGCTTACCTGTGATAAGGCCGAGTATCTCAATCCGGTTGATGGGGTGGTTGCCCATCAGGTAGAGTCTTGGAACCAGATCAGATCTTTTGAGGGAGTGTAGCGTGGATATCTTCATCTTTACACAGGACCAGAAAACAGGATCCATACCGAGGAGGGGCGCTGAGGAGGAGAGCGGTGAGTGGAGGGGTGAGGAGAGCGGTGAGGGGGTGAGTGGAGGGGTGAGGAGAGGGGTTAGCAGATGGTGAGGGGGTGAGTGTAGGGTGCTAAGGGGAGAGAGGGTGAGCAGAGGGGGGGTGAGGAGAGGGGTTAGCAGATGAGGAGAGAGATGAGGAGAGAGGAGGGTGGTGAGGGGGTGAGTGTAGGGGTGCTAAGGGGGAGGGTGAGTGGAGGGGTGCTGAAGGGAGAGATGAGGGGGAAAGAGGGGTGAGGAGGGGCGCTGAGGGGTGACTGGTGAGCGGTGGGGAGAAAGGGCGATTGGAGGGAAAAGAGGGGGTGAGTGGAGGGATGCTAAACGGGAAGAGGTTGAGCAGAGGGGGGAGAGAGGGTGAGCAATAATATATGGAGCGGTTTCAGTTTCAATTGATCAAGAATGGAAGGATGAATCAAGAATCGAAATGGCTGACGACTGTGCAATGCAATGTCAATAACATCACCACTTTTAGCCTGGCAGGTGGGTAGGATGGTTTTGGGTTTCCATTTCCCCAGACCCGTGAGAATCCGCTTCCAATTGCCCAGTCCTCATGGAAGTAATTCCACCAGATCCCATTTGATTCAATTCCAGGTTATCCGGTGCTACAACAGGTTCAAGAGGAGACGAACTCGGAGGGAAGGATGAAAGCTGCTCTACATCATCTTGGTTACCTTGCACTGACTTTCCCTGGTGATTGGTCGCTCTCAACCTTTCCCCAGCCAGTATTTGAAGATCAATGTCACTTGGTAGTTCAATATCACTTAGCTCATCATCATCGCTTAACACTCCATTTGATGTTTCACTTGGCACATCAGGATCAGCACTTGGCACATCAGGATCGGCACATGGCACATCACTTGGAATTGCTGAGAGCTCATCATCCGGTTCTTCCCTTACGGAAGATGGTTCTTGCTTTACGTGAGACCCAGTAAGTTCACTGAACGAATCGAAACACTGGTTGTGAAGTTCACACCTCTCCAACTTTACCGGGGTTTGGGGGCGCCCTGTATCCACTTGGTCGGCAGTACCACAGCTGCATTCTTCAGTCTTAACTTCCTCAACCTTTACTGCTTCATCTTGACTGAAGTTGTCATCACTTTCTAAGATTTTCCTCTTCTTGTCCTTGGATGTAGTTTCAGAGTGATGGTGGGTGGTGTTCTTAGGTTCTCTTTTAACTACTTCAGGAGTGTCCATGATAGAGCTGTCTATAGACCAGGATGACATGTTCTGTATCTCCTTCAAGACAGAGTCTGAGAAAGGGAAGCTTGAGCTGGTAAGCCTTCTTTCTTTACTCGTCACACTCCCTGCCCCTTCTTTCACTCTTCCTGATTCTCTATCTTTCATCCTCCCTGAATCTCTTGATTTCCCATCTTTTCCTCTTACGAGAGGTTCAGAGTTTTCAGTATCGCCTTCCTTCTCTAAGTCTATAGATGACGATCCTAGCTCTTCACTTCTTGATTCCGAGGTATTATGCTGTGGTGAAAAATCTGAAGGTTCCAAGAAATAGAATTTTTTGCGACTGTACCACTCAAAATCAGACTCAAACTGACTGAACTGGATCGGAGAGGATTCTCTCCGAGGAAAATGCTTGAAGAATTGAAGACATTTGGAAAGACGTTCTTCGGAAGATCGGTTAGTAGAAGCTGCTGATCCTTCGCCTGGCTTGAGTTTGCAGGGCCTTTTCCTTTGTTGATGAGGCGTTTCCCTCTCTTCTCTGACACTGTCATCAGGCTCGATTGTGTCTGTAAGGAGTTTCGGGGAGTTTTCTTTCCTTCCCGCGGAGGAGACATCTTCATGAAACTGTAAAGGGGCGTATTGAGACCTTTTCCTTGCACCTTTTCCCGAACCAGAACCACAACTTTTCGGTGTACTGGTATTATTACTCGAGGGCCTGAGTTTCAAAGTCACCCTCGATTTCGTGGTATCCTTGTCATTACTTCCATGTTCAGAGTTATCGAGATTGGAATCACGCCTTTTTCCATAACTTTTATTAGTGATTTTAATAACCGATTTGAGGATGGGTTTAGCGTCACTCCGTTTTTCTTTGCCCGCCGCCGCAGAATCCATCTTATCTTGTGTCTTGGCATCCTTTGAATCCATCCTAAATTGTAGAACATTGAATTATTTGATATATCTGAAGATTTTCAAAACCGACATCAAAACGGTCAATTAATTTGATAAACATTGAAGGTAATGTGATGAAAAGACAGTATGGTTATTTCAGAACCAATCATTTATCATTATCAAAAACGTAAAATACGCACAATTTTCATGAGTATTTGCACTTTGGAAGCACTGAAACAATGGATGTTAAGTTAAGAATAGTTTTATATACGCTGAAACTTGAAAGCAAAATACAACGCACACATCGCAGCAGCCTTTAATAAAACGTGTTAATGATTAAAGAGAACTCTCGTGGGTTATATTGTAACTTGAAAGGCACACAAAAAGGGAAATTTTCTGATCAATAGATTGCAAACGATTAATAAATAATTAGCGGTTGATGAGAGTTAGAAATTGGAAAATCAATTGATAACGCAAACTTGCTTGACTCCCCTTTTCTTCTAATTGTATCAACGGACAGCCTCAACCTATTTCTCTATTCAAACGTATTTTACAACGGGTTTAAATAGCACAGAACCCATTTGTATATCAAAATAAAAGTTGTTTATCACACTCGTCTTCGGCTCAAAGTTCAAAAATTACAAAAACGTAGTATATTTCACTGCATAAGCCACTTTCGAACAATAGGCGCTAACTGACGATAAAACAAAGGTATCAATCCGTCGCGAATTATAACAACACTTTCACTTTGAGAGCTGTTCAAGAATCAAGGCCCTCGCAGGGCTCCTACGTTACACAGCCCTCAAAGTGAGAAAGTATTTTGTTACAACTGACGAAATATTCTTCAAAATAGTGACTCGATAACTTCAAAACCACCTATTCTCCGTTTGTGACTTATCACTGTAAGCGAGCTCCGCGTTATATCGTGTATTCAAACATTTAGCTATAAATCTAAGAAAATCTAAAAACCATATTTGTATATATTTGATCAATTCGTGTAAAAACAAAGTAAAAACGTGCACTGCAGCACGCTTAGAAATAACACATCTCATGTATCATACACCACGTTTTACAGGTACAAATGTGGCTGAGCTATAACAGCGTCCTCCTTTGTTTTCATGATAAGACCATCTCTCAGTTTCTCCAAGAGTTCATGTACATCTGACAGACTGCTAATGATAAGACCATCTCTCAGTTTCTCCAAGAGTTCACGTACTTCTGACAGACTGCTAATGATAAGACCATCTCTCTAAAAGTTACTTTATCTGACAGACTGCGGAACGTTCATTTGACACAGAAATCATCCAATCACATCTCCTGAACTGACACAGAAATCATCCAATCACATCTCCTGAACTGACGAGTAGCCAATCACAGACTTCCTCAGCTGTGAGGAACCAATCACAATCCCTGATGTGGAGTCCTTCCCACCAATCCCCTTGCTCTATCCGAAAGGACTGGCGGTCGGATCTAAACTCTTGAACATGTCCGCCAGACTTGGCTCCGCTGTACTCTTGTCCTTCTCCGAGTTCTGCTTCAGTCTCGGATCCCGGGCTGCGCAAACCTTAGCCTCAGCCTGAAGTATCTCAGCAGCAGACTTGTTGCCACCGAAGTCTGAAGTGGCAGTGAGTGGCGTGGTGGCTGTAGTTTGGATGGGGGGAGGAGGCGGGGGCGGAGGGCGCTGGTACTGGTTGGAGACCTGCATGGGCGTGTAGTCAGTGCTCTGGAAGGGAGGTGAGCTGCTCGGTTGTAGGGCCTGAGGGACTGCTGACCCTGGGGTGTTGCGGCGTAGCAGGGGGTTGCTGAGGTAACGGTTGCTGAGGCAACGGTTGCTGAGGCAACGGTTGCTGTTGCTCTGGCGGGGAGGCAAAGCCAGCAGGGTTGAAGGCAGGGTTGTAGTTAGGGCTGAAGTTGGGTTGCTGGGCCATGTTCTGAGCAGCCATGTCTTGAGGCGCCATGTTTTGCTGCAAATTGGGGGAGGTGTTGTTGAATCCCTGATCAGCTCCTGGTCCCTGCTGATTGAACGGCTGATTGAAGTTGTTGAACTGATGCTCACTATTCTGCTGCTGGAAGTTGCTCCCATGGTCATTGTACTGGTTATTCCTGTTCCTGTCCTCGTATCCTCCTCGTCTGTTGAACCCTCTAAATCCCCTGCTCCTCCCAAACCGTCCCCCTCCTCTCGGGCTGCCTCGGCCTCGACCTCCCCTAAAGAACCGTCCTCCTCGGTTATTGTAGGGTCTGTCATCGTATGATCTGTGGTGGTGGTGTCTCCTGTCCGAATCTCTGTCTCTGCTGTCCCGATCTTTGTCATCTCTGTCCCGGTTTTCTGATGCAGCTTTCTCTTCAGGGGTTGGAAGGAGGACCTGAGAGAGGAGGAGTGGGATGAGCTTCAATTGTGGAGATTGGATGAAAGGAAGGACCTTTCTCATCAAAATATGTGATCCAATGACCATATTTCCGGTGATAGCTTATATTACAATTTTCATCAAATCATGGAAACTATCCACAAAAGGGCCCCACAAACCCAAGGGGTAAACCGAATATGTCATACCTTCTTGTTGGAGTCAGTCTCGGTGTACAGCGTTTTCTCAGCTCCTTCCTCCTCAGCAACAGGGGATCGGGATCGGGACCTAGACCGGGATCTTGATCGGGATCTGTACCTCTTTAACCGGGGTCGGTCAAAGCCACGGTCATTCCTCATCTGAAAGGGGATGATATGAAAGGGACTGGGCAAGTTTGTAAATGAAGAGAAAAAAAAGTAAAATTCATGAGAAGTGCTTCAATTTGTTTGTCACGCGATACACTTTTTTCAAAACCGATCTTGTGAAGAAACGAAGTTTAGATAATCGAAGTTCCCCTCTCACCCAATCGATGATCTGTCTGGTGTCGTCTGTTAGAGCCTCATGACTGAACCTACAGCCCTGATCGTTGTAGCAGAAGCCTCGCAGGTGGAAATACTTGCACGGGTACTCGTCTGAGAAAAGAAGAAAATGAGAGGAGGAAGAAAAGGGAGGAGTAGAGTAGAGGTTAAATATGATGAATCAAATGATGCAATCAATCGGATAACAAATTCTGTGCGCGAATAATTCATTCCAAATCCGTCAATACTGTCACCTAGTTTTCCTATTACCAAGAATTGGCCTGCATTTCCAAACTCCACAATCTACATGATAGTATTATAGTGTATATGTACAATCTACACTCACTGTGCATGTACTGACACCGGTCTCCTTTGTGACACGGCAAGTTCTTCATGAAGTATTTGCACACGTCCAACTTCTTCCTAATTTCATGGAGGAACCCGCAATCGTCACCCTACGGGAAATTAGGGTCAAATACAATTAATAAGGTCTGGCAGAGGGCCAAGAAGAGGGTAAATTAGGGTCAAATACAGTAAGTAGCGGTTGAAGCGTGTAGAGAAGAGGGGGTGAATTAGGGTTCATATTTCCCCTCTTTTGTCGAAATGCATTCACCATAATCTCAAACACCACGGGGAATGGGGGTAGAAAGATGCAGTGTTTCTTATGAGGGAAATGCCTCACTTTTTCCATCAGACCGCCAGGAATGGCAGTGTAAATTATTCCGATTTCACCAAAATAAATCACCCCTAACAATTGTTACACCCGGTTACACACTCTTTCACTCCACCATGTCTAGAAGTTGTAGCAGAGAAATAGGCGCTTAGAAATGATCAAATAACCACTCTAAACCATGCTAATACAGCCACTGATAGCCGCCTATTGCACAAGTGGCCTACAGCTGTCTAATGATGGAAAGCTAACAAAACGTTATCTGTCCAACTTGACTGTCATCAGCGGTTTGTAACGTGTGTGTAAAATGTAAATGTGCATATTGAGAATATAAAGTGGCAGTCAACGGACTGATAAGTTAGTCATATATTATGTGGCAGCCCAAACGGGAACAGGAAGCTACAGGAATGATTGATTTCATCTTCAAATTTCATGTTAATCGCTAATTTCATGGCATAGAAAATCGTCACCACAATTCTGCAGACTATGGAGCAAAATTAGACAAAAAGCATCCCTACCTCTTTACAGAAGCCATTTTTGGTAACTCCTGGGACTATAAAAATTCAAAAAACCACTAAACTCATTGCTACATCTTAGTTCCCTGACTAATCTGACTTGACTAAAATAAGTCGGATAAAGGAAATTCGACAATTCGCATCCTTACCTCTTTACAGAAGCCCTTCTGAAAGAACTTGCAGTGGGTTCTGGCCCTGTGAGCGTCCATTTCCTCCCTTCTCTCCTTCATCTTCTCGTAGGCTTCTTTGTGTCTCTCCCACCACTCACTTGGGGTAGTCTGAAGGATATTGGGGTGGGTTACTTGGGCTAGTCTGAAGGACATTGGGGTGGGTTAGGGGTTATCTAAGGTTTCCTTATGTCACGTGGGGTAGTCTGAAGGACATTGGGGTGGGTTAGGGGTTATGTAAGGTTTCCATTTGTCACGTGGGGTAGTCTGAGGGATATTGGGGTTGGTTAGGGGTTATCTAAGGTTTCCTTATGTCACGTGGGGTAGTCTGAGGGATATTGGGGTTGGTTAGGGGTTATCTAAGGTTTCCTTATGTCACGTGGGGTAGTC
This sequence comes from Beroe forskalii, assembly GCA_011033025.1. Lineage (NCBI taxonomy): Eukaryota > Metazoa > Ctenophora > Nuda > Beroida > Beroidae > Beroe > Beroe forskalii. The sequence goes on from WFMF01000325.1 coordinate 61,235, forward strand.
TGAAGGACATTGGGGTTGGTTAGGGGTTATCTAAGGTTTCCTTATGTCACGTGGGGTAGTCTGAGGGATATTGGGGTTGGTTAGGGGTTATCTAAGGTTTCCATTTGTCACTTGGGGTAGTCTGAGGGACATTGGGGTGGGTTAGAGGTTAACATAGGTTTCCTAGTGTCAATAAGGGTAGTTTGGACATTATGATTTGGTTAGTCGGGGAGGGGTTGAAGATGGAATGAGTAGATACTGACTACTCAGGAGTCAGGGGTGAAAGAGGGAGCAAGAATGAGCAATAGCAAGGGCTGTTAGGAGAGATAGGTTATAGTTGGAGTAAACGGTGTATTCCAATAGTGATCGAAATAGGATTGACTATCGACCGTGAGCCAAATTCCCTCACCTTCTTCTTTTTCTTCTTCTTCCTCTTCACCTCCCCCTCTCCCCCGTTTTCATCAGGAGTCACTCCCAGAGCCCCTAACAGGTTACCATCCTTGTCTTCGTAGCCTCGGAGGTTGGGAGGCACTTCACTGTCGTTCTGAGAAGAGAGGTAGGTCAGTTTAATTTCAGCTACGTAAGTCTCAATTGAGCTACTTAAGTCTCAATTGAGCTTCGTAAGTCTCAATTGAGCTACGTAAGTCTCAATTGAGCTACGTAAGTCTCAATTGAGCTACGTAAGTCTCAATTGAGCTACGTAAGTCTCAATTGAGCTACGTAAGTCTCAATTAAGTTTTTAACGGGGATATCATTTAACCGAGACCAAGTTCACAAAACCTGCCTTCGGTCAGTCATGGATACATTCGATAAGAAGTCATTGTATGCTAAACGAATCATTATTTTTCCTAGAAATGATTTGCTGTTAAGGAAATGTGGGGAATAAAAGGATGCGCATCCGTGGATAATGCTCTAAAGAGCTCTTTATTATCAACTGGTAAATCAAAGGAAGTACCTACCCTATTGATGATAAATTCATGCATTCATAGACGTATAATTCAAGGAAAATGAAATGGTGATTCATGATGACAGTGGTTTGAACTTTGAAGCATGACATGTTTGCTATATGCGCTGGTTGTACCAATTATAGTATGGTAATTGACTAATTGAACAGATCAATTTTTTCTTGTCCGTTTGTATCCTTTACTTGATCGATCCGTCTACACACATTATAATATAGCCTATGTTCTAGTAACTTGTTCTCATGATGAGGTGATGTTACACACGATTCATTGGACAAAGCTACATCAGGCAGTGTAACATAACCGGTGTGCAGATTGTGCAACGTGAGGTACCTATTGTCATTACCTCATCCTACATGAGGTATTGTCATGACCTCATCCTCATTAGAATAATGGACCATACTTCGTGCAGGATAAGGCATTACATATGCAGCACCATAATTACAAGTCAACCGTGCATTCAATAGCTCCTAATCAGTCGCTACTTACCTTAAATGTTCACTCATTCTGTTCAAGCCACACCTTTGCAAGTAAGTTGGTACAATGTACCAGAATTAGCCTTCTTTTGAGGCTCTAATCAAGCCATTATTCATGATAACTATGCAGTATGCTGCCATATTTGCACATTCACACATCAGAGAACACCCATTACTGAATACCGACAAAGAGTATTTCATTACCGTCTTAAAGCTAAGTCATATGTTTGCCGGTGTCTTGATAAACACATGCAAATTACTGCTGCCCATGCCAACTTCCCAAAGTATTTGCTGGATCTGTGCCAACTAGTTCACATGCATCTGTTTAAGTGCTTTATGCTTATTAATTGGTCTGTTCACACAACACAAAACAGGTTTTAATAATAAGGGCCATATTCTACAGCTCTATTGGTAGCTCTATTAACTCTCAACTGGAGAATACCTACCCTTATTAGCCCAGGTACCTATTACCTACAATAGCCTACGATACCGTGCTAGTCGCTAGAAGATCATATACTTCTGTTGTCTGAAGGAGTAGTGGAGTCTACACAATATGTAAGTTACACGAGAAAAATAGGCAGTGATTGATAATGATCAAATGTAGGACCGCCACAGGTATTTTACACATTCTAGTGAGCAGATGCTTCAAAACTGTGTACAGCAGTACAGCGGCTTATGTAAGAAAATTGCCATAAGAGTAGACGTTTTAAGACTTCCTCTTTTCCCGGAAAAACGTGTCTAATTTCCTGTCACATGACCAGCTAAACAAAAAACATAGGAAGTTAGATCCCTTACTTCACATATTATTATTACAACATCGCAGAATACCGTGTGACATGGCAAATATATGACCTCATCATCGAAGCTGTGTCCTGTGATCTGACTTCATTGCAGAGCATTGATCTGTACACACGATTCACACTCTACACACACAGGTGCCGTAATATAGGAGGGGCTATAACTCGGGTTCTTCGACTAAATCAAATGGAATATATTACAGGATTTTTATTCGCAATATAATATATAATATTATAGGGGGGCTATAAAAAACGGCAGGATTTTCATTTTCAAAGTCCAGGCTTTAATTTGAAAAGACTGAGTTGTCCCCTATTTTGAAATGCGTCTGGTGGCCATCAAATAAAATGTTATGTAACCAGTGTCGTAATTCTAATTCTAGCAGTGACTGAACATGCGACAAGTCACAAGATCCTGAATTCTACACACATTTCAATACCCCCAAGTCGTTTAAATCACTACCCCAGGTTTAATAACATCAGACAGACGTTTACCATATAGCATGAAGTATTTACCGACTTGCTCCAAGAAATGATATATTTGCATTCTGTTAACAGAGTCACGTGAAGCCTATATATGAGGTAATGAAACTTTCAGAAGGGATGAACTATGTGTGGTTATCTAATCAAGAAATTGCTAACTCGAAAATGTAAGTTTAGTTCAATTCAAAATATGACATAATGATGCATGCAATGATGTAATAAGGAAATTGTGCAAGATTAGATCAGATTAGACAATGTTCTTAAGTTTCTACTTTCTAGAAAAAGGTCACATAAATTTCACAGCCAAGTGCAATATTCTTATATTCGTTACTTTCACTCAATCCCACGGCTTAATTTGCTTGAATATCAAAATGACAACTCATGCCCGTGGAAGGTAATTTACAAAGTATTTTAGCAGTAAAATTCATAGGCATTTCCTCGTAACTGGAAGGGGACCGTAGTGGTTCTGAGTTACTGTTTTGCTGTAATCAGACCTTCTAAGGCTGGTGATTATTTAAACGTGATTGCTTAAATCTTCAAACGCAAAGATTAATGCAGAAACATGGAAATATTTGAGTAGATGCCTGTCATGCTCTCATGTGATTTGATAAATAGGAGGTAGGATGACGTCATAATGATAGCTCAAAGTAGTGAGTTGATGATGTGCTTAGGTAATTTGATAGTGTGCTTGAAGCGAAATACTTTCATGAAGAGTTTTGCAATGCTGAGATCATGCACTTTTCAATGCATTATGGGTATTATGTGTATAATGTGTATAAACACAACCCTCAGAGCAGCTCATTGCACGATGCTCTATACATGGCAGTGAGCACTATACATTACAATGAAGTATGTACACTATACACTGCAGTTACTGCAATATATAGTGTATACTGCAGTGCAGTATACACTATACATAGCAGTGTACACTACACACAGTACAACAGTATACACTGTCATGTAAAGTACCCGATATACTGTATACACGCACTACTAATGATCAGTGGATACCTTACACTGCGCACGTCTGAAAGTGACAGATCATAGGACTAAACGATGACAGCGTCTCTGTGAATTTAGAGATCAAAGCTGAGGGAGCGTGCTGATTGGTTGATTGCACTTTCTCTGCCCTAGGTGATTGGTTGTGGCACTTCAACAAAGCACTTTGATTGGCTATGGCACTCAACAGAGCACGGTGATTGGCTATGGCACTCGCATGAGGTGATGTGTAATATCTCAAATGTCAAACACAACCCACAGCAGGCTCCAAGATTCTACGTGTTTTATGATTTCATTAAACTGAGAGAGTGTACATTGAGTGTACAATGCGTGTTATAACTTGATAAAGCCATAGTCAGCTCTCTCTCTGTGTGCTGCTTCAAAATATGTTATTTCAATGTAAAGTGTAATGCGATACATGCGAGAAAGAGTCACGATGCTGCTAGGCCATCATATTGTGTTGTTGAAATGTGTCGTGGCAACTGCCACGAAACAAACAGGAGAGCAATTAATGTCTTCTGTGTTTCAAGGCAAGTTCCGACCTATCCCTTTCAAGAGACCATATATTTTCTAAAGAATGAAGTGCTTCCTGGGGTCAATTAGGTATTTTCCAACAAGGAAATCACGACCAGCATGTTTGAGGAGCAAGAAATGTCTTTCTGAGAAATAATTATCAAATCTCCGGTGATTTACCCTCTTTAAGCGGTCAAATTAGGGATACTATTTTTGAGCAGTGTCTACTGGCTAACTGGGTAAGTTTAAGATCTTATAATTCCCATTTCATATTGGATTTGTCTGCAGAAACTACCTTAATTATGTTAAGTTCAGGGAAAGTGGAAACACCCATCATCAGTATTCCATTTCACGAAATATCACACTTTGGAGGACTGCTAATTTATTTTGCTGCCGGCAAACAAAAAAATAGGATTATATTACAGGGGGTCACGGGACAAAAATCACGTTGATGTAATTTGTAGCGTTTCAAGAATGAGAAGGTTTGCTCAACTGGAAAATACGATTGATTTTCATCTTCTCAGAGATTTAACAAGAAAACTACAGTGATAGGTTTATCGTTTTCCATTTTATGTGATTCCCAGAATTGCATTTTAGCAACGAATGTTCCGGTCACTTATCAAGAATTTCATGCAATATTATTTTCCCAGAAATCTTCATTTCAAGCAAATCTTGCTATCTTGACTGATTCTTGCAAGAATCTTTCGATGAAATTCCACGGGAGGCTCTAAATTCGGTGGATTTTTGATGGATTTCCCCACATTCTCATTTCTTTATGTCCTTTTGATTTGTACCCTTCATTTGGGGTTTTGTTATGGGTTACACCAGCCATGGGCTACATTCCTTCCTTCAAACTTATTAAGAAAACAATCACGAGATTTTGCCTGTTCCTCAGAATCCCACAGCCTACTCCCATGGCATGATGATAATATGTGCAGTGAGTTGCTAGGTAAGCACGGCAGCTATTAGAAGATACCTTAGCAGCACAGAGCACAAGACTTCAGCATTACTTATCTCTCATTGGCCAAATAACACAGCGAACAGCAAGCTGGCCTAAATTCAAGGAGCTGAGAGTAATAGGCTAGCTTTGGGTAGTATCGTGTCCATGGCAATTAATTAGTTAATTAGCGTGATTGGGCATTTTAATTGGTTAACGATCACAGCAAAGATATGTCCGATAATGTCCATTGACATAGTGGAGCACTAGCCCTGCACACATATAATAGTAGTGGGATATATGTAATCTATATGTAGAGAGAGCGCCTTACTGTGTGTACATTACACGACCTCATTATACCCACATTGCACTAGTCACGTGACCTCTATTACAGGTCACGTGCACACTCAGCTGTGTGAGAGACAGGGAGGGAGAGCGAGGCTTTAAGAAAAGTGTACCTACTTTAACAACGCAGCATAGCAAACAAATAAAGTGAGTGGGGGTGGGGTGAGTGTGCATGAACCGAGGGTAGAACATTACCATGTAAAAGGCCGAATTCTCTTCTTCACTATCGCTTGTTTCACTAGAACTTTCGCTTACGTCTCCGACCTTCGCAATTGCCGATCGCATGTTATTAACCATCGCTTCTTGCCAGATTTTATAACGATCGAACTTGTCAGCACTTTGCGGTGACGTTTCAGGCTCGGAGGATTTGGAGGGTTGTTCCTCGGGTTCGCTCTCCGGGAGCTCCCCTTCGTCGGAAACCTCGCCCTCGTCACTGGGGAGCTCGCCCTCGGACAGCTCGCCATCCGACTTATCCTCACTATCACGGCCCATGTCCTATCTAACCAGCAAGCAGTGGTGAAATGTGGCAAAGTGAAAAAGCTGGATGAGCCAGCAGCGAGACAGGCTTATCCCGGCTAAATAAGTCTCCGTGAAGATTGAATTGGGTGGCTTGATTGGGAACGTATTCGTGTAATCTTCACAGATCGATTCACAAATCGATTGGAAATCCATCTCAGCAGGCTCGCGGAATAGATGAAAATAGAATAAAATGGATTATTGGCAAATCAGGATAAGCCATGTCTCGCATTGACTTCATCCATCTTAAAGTTGTTGTTTCACTATGTATAATAATAATTCAAATTTTCAAATTAAACGTATAGGTTTGTGCTTTCTTGTAAGAATAACGTCCATCTAATGGAGAAAAGGAAGTTACATTATAACAGTGATTTAGCAAAGCCATTTACTAAAAGTCAGTTGACGTGCCTGTGACACGAACCGTCCGAATGTACATATTATCAAATGGAATGTGCAAGAGGCACAACGCGTAGCTTATCCAATGCCGAGAAATTCTCACGCACTCAATTCTTGGTGATATACGGCAATATTACTGCGCGGCTTAACTTATCCTCATTCCTGCTCACTGTGCGCGCGCAACGAACAAAAAATAAAGCCTTCAAATTATGAACCAAACTTTTTCAAAATTTTATTAAGTCCTATTTAACACAGGGTTCAAGATACGCAAATGGAAATAATATTGGCAAATCATGATTCAATTAACATTTACTGAGAAATCCAAAAAGATAATCTGTTGTGCAGCATATGCAGCAATATTTGTGGTAGCGTTTTGCACACTCTGTGCAACTGCAAAAATGTTAAACAATCATCGATTAATCGAACCAATTAGCACTGACGCAATTTGCATTGGATTTGTTGGTTATGCTTATGATCCGCGAAGCGAATTGATCGAATTTTTTGAATCAAACCGATTTGCACCAAATGGTATTATTATTAAACTAGAATTTCAAAATAACTTGCCCTACGCCGCGCACTTCAAACTAAATGACAATGATCAATGCAAATGCAACAATCATCAATTTGCTCGAATTTGTAAATACAATGCGAATACTGCATGAGTGATGAGTTTTGTACTTGATTTTGTTGCAATACTCGTGCATTTATTTTCATAACTTGAAAGATGTGAAATAAATATGCAATATTTTGTTATGTTTGTAGTATACCCATACACCTCTATAGATAAGACATTGGATTGACTCGTGTTCAATCTGTTCATGGTAATTAATCATGATATTTGCCAAATGTTTTGCTGATAAGTGACAGGTGATACTCATTAAAATATGTATAGCTATAGTTGATTATAGTTTGTAATAAGAAATCTTACTTTTTCATGTATATTTAGAAGAAATTAATTAGTTGATTGATTACTTGTTCATTTGCATTACTGATTCTATGCAGCCAGTTTGTCATTTTGCACCATGGCACTGATCCAAGTTTACTTTTAGATGTACTTGTATCATATCTTCAAGGTAGATATCTGGCAAGTTAAGATCCTTTCTTGCATTCAAACCTTTGTGTAATATATGTAGAAGTTATATGGAGATCAATTCCTCGACTCAATTATATAATTCACCACAATTCATTGAAAATAAAACAATTGCACTGTTTTTATCCATAGATTGTATCATTCTTAGGAAGGGACAGGAACATCTCATCATTCATGTTCAGAGTGCAGGTAAGATTGATTTAATTTCTCATTATTTTGCAGCTCATGAACCATTGTGTCATTAATGATCTCACTTACTACCTGTAGATCATCAGTAAGAACAATATTTTCATTGTACTCTACTGTAGTGACAAGAGCTTTCTCAATGGTAAGTGATACATGTCAAACTAGTTGGTATATTTTCTTCAGCTTGTGGTATATTTTATTTGACAGCATATACTAAGCATGATACATTGTGATACCACAAGCACTTCAAACTACTTTTTTGATAAATATGTCCATTGATTGAAATTAATAAGTAAGTGCTAGACCAAATCTTTCGTGGTCCCAAAATTTTGGTATGAAACTGAACTAACCTTAGTAAGTTCATGACTAAAAGAAAATGGATTCTGATGGATTCACAAATAGAGGTCAGTCTCTGAGGACATAAAATGAGTAATTAAAAACTTATAGGTATTACATGTATGACTGTCACTTTGTAAAGTCTATTTCTTTACCTACTGTAAAGCCATTAATTTTCGCGAGGCATTAATTTTCGCGAATTTATTTGGAAAAGAAAATCCGCAAAAATATCAGACGTGAAGTTAATTTTCAATTTTGGAGATAAATTTTGGAGTGTCTCATTAGCGAATTTTCTATTTATTGCTTAGAATTTTTCATGACATGTAATATATTAATTTAAATTGCTTAGAAATATTATGATGTACTGATTCTTCAATTTGTATCTGAATGAATTTATGCAAATGCATGATCGGTCGCTGCTGTAAAATATAAAATTATGTTGTTTTATTAAAATTATGTTGTTTTATTAACATTAAGCCCTCAACTTAGATCGCAGTATTGTTTACAAATAACATGCTGTAATGTCTGACAAACAGAGACACACTCAAGTAAACATAGACAAACAAGACACCTCATTACTGGGCTTTTGCCTTTATACAATCACCGGCTATCAAGGTGTACAGCAATTAGTGAAAATGATAAATGGCCACGTACAAGCACTGGTTTATTTTTAAGGAATATTGAAATTCGTGAAAATTAAAACCGTGAAAATTAGTCTGTTTTTAAAGAAACGCGAAAAATAGCACCCGCGGAAATATATGGCTTTACAGTATTTGAATAAAAAAGAAAACTTTCTTCAAGGCATCAATCTGCAAGACTTTTCTCCAACTCCGTACTTGAACTCCAACATGATCCCTTTAGGTAATGCAATGTAGAGAGCAGCAGGATCCAAATGAGTCACACCAAGATGAGTGGTGTGCAGGCTTCTTCAGTCGAATACCTACCTCAGCTTTCGGGGTGTTATCCAATTATTTTTGAAAATACAGGTACCTGGGAGAAAGCACATGTCTTCTGAGTTTATGTTTATTTGAACATTTATGGTACAAAGAGTAATGAAAACCCTTGCCCAGGTTCCAGATGAGAGTGAATCTGTAAACTCTATTGAAAGGTCACACAACTTTGACTATGACTTGGCTGTCCTTGGTGGAGGCAGTGGTGGACTTGCATGTGCTAAAGAAGCCTCCAAGTTAGGTGCAAAGGTTGGTCATATTGCTTCTTTGATTGCTTGCCCTCATTCCTCAATTCATTGTTCCCAAGTTTATCATGCATGAGATCAAGTGGAATTCCAAGTATTGTTTGATTATTTGATTGCACCCCTTTTATAACTTTCCACAGTTTACCTGCCTGATTTAGCCACTTTCCCTTTCATAATCCATGTTTTTTGTTAATGGTTCCCAACTTTCAGGTTGTGGTGTTTGATTTCGTTGATCCCTCTCCTCCCAAGACCACATGGGGTGTTGGGGGCACCTGTCTCAATGTTGGGTGCATTCCCAAGAAACTCATGCATACTGCTAGCATTTATGGTAAGATTTCAAACAATTTATTCTGATGATATAAAATCCAGAAAGTTTTTTCAATCAATTGAGGACTGAGATGAAACATATCACCTGCTACACCATGATGATAGCATGATAACTATTACCAGCTACAATGTGGCAGATTAAAGGATTTTCAACTTTCAGGGGAAGTTGTAAAAGAAGAAGCACAGCAGTATGGCTGGTCTATTGGTGAACGATCACATGATTGGCATTCTATGGTAGAAAAAATTCAGAACCACATCAAATCACAAAACTTCAAAATCAGAATAGACCTCAGGGAAAAGAATGTGAAGTATCTCAACGAAAGAGCAAGTTTTGTTGATGCCAACACTGTTAAGGTTACCAATTTTCAAATTAGACACTTTCAAGCAATATTTGAACTTTTGAATTGATTTTGATTTTTGAGTCTTGACACACCCATTTCACATGATTTACCATTTCTTATGAGACCATTTCGTCTGAAATAACATGTGTTAGATGAATTAGCATTTGTCCGATATTTTAACACACTTACTGCAGGGCGTCAACAAGAGAGGTACAGAACAGACCATCACAGCTGACAAGTTCGTGTTAGCTATGGGCGGCAGACCAAACTATCCAGACGTTCCTGGAGCAAGGGAAAACGCCATAACCAGGTAACTATAGTAATTTGTGGGTACGACTTTACTGTGTAAATTAATCAAGGTTATTGTTGATTCACAGGAAATAGCTAGCTAGTGACGACCTTATAGGTAATTTAACAGAATAACCACCTGTATAATCATTCCCTTATGTGTCCTCCTCTTTGCCAAATTCTTGTTGTTCTGAAGAATTGGAGAGGTTGAAATAGACAAATTTCACTATGTAACGTCTATCATACCTATATTTTCAGTTGAACAAAATCATACCATAATTTTGTTTTGTAAATTGTAAATTTCATCATCGCTTTGAAAGTTGAGGCTTTAAAGCTCCACTTCACTCAACTCTCGTCTCAGTATCACACGTCTTTAATATGTCACGAGATATTGGTGTGTCGAGCACTAAAAGTGAATATGTCACAATAAAGCTGAAAATTTATATTTCTATGAAAGTTAAATTCAATTAAATTTAATTAATTTTACAGCACATACAACTAACATATCAATTATACTGTCTGAGTACTTTGATGATGCACCGCACTAGAGATTTAACTCTGAGAAGTTATCTGGTGTCTCAGCCGTCAGCCACACAGTGCACACTGCACAGCTGTGAGGCGTGTCCACTACAATATGTACTGTACAGTGTACATTATATAATACAGCTAACAGCTGTACATCTAGTTATGACCCACTGTTTTTATTGTGTGTAATCAACTTCAATATAAGATTGTGAATGACTCAGGCCACTCCATCTTTGAAGTCCAACGTGTGCAAAATGGCAAAGTTGCGCAAATTTTACGTTAGACGGAAGCTTTTTTCAATTTTATGTACAAATTGACATCAATCGGACCTAACATTTGATTGAATGATTATAACTTAGGCGATGCTTTTGCTTGATTGAAAGCGTTAAAAGCATTTTGCTCGGCTGAGTTTTTATAGAAATATAACACACCTTAGGTATATATGTTTAAGTGTATATGAAGTTGAGAGACTTGTTAAAAATCTTGTATCTCGAGAGCTTAATGAATTATGATCTAACTTAGGCTCATAAAATAATGTGTTATTTCATCCCTCAAATGACCATGCTATCAGTTAATATTCACCGAGTACATTTCACTTATCACTTAAACGTGAGTTAGGAACAAAAAGTGAAAGGTCCTTCTTATCGCACATCACATGCTGTAATCTGATCTTACAAGCATTCGAAAAACCACCCCTCATGGCCATGATAAGTCGGTACATCCATATGCCACGTACATTCATGAAAAGAAAAACCATTAAATTTCCCTAAACATGGCCCTCATCGGCCTTCTCGCTGAACACCGCATTATTCGGATATTATTACGCATAATTACATATCTTATGTGGATATGTTTTACTTTTATTCCTTATTTTTATGAGGAGTGTCTCATTATTCAATATACACATCATCACGCACATACCCTATTCAGGTGTGCTTCACTTTTAATCACTGATTTTAAATAGAGTGTCTCAGTAGCAGAACTGGTTAGGTTTTCCTCACAAGGAGTCAGACCACTACTTTTCGTTCATCATCGACACTGCTGCCACACTGGAATACAGACCTCATAAATTAACAAAAAAGATATTTCCTTGCGTTTGAAATTCGACCCCCTTTTCCTTTCAGTGACGACATTTTTCGCTCAAATACCACCCTGGAAAGACGTTGTGTGTGGGAGCAAGCTATATTTCCCTGGAATGTGCCGGGTTTCTGCACGGACTGGGCATTGACACTTCAGTAATGGTGCGATCCATCCTCCTCAGAGGCTTCGACAGGGTGAGAGACGAGGGGGTAGAAAGTTCTATTGTTTGTGTTTTACATGATATAGCTTGATACTGGGTGTGTCAATGAATTGCATATTTTTTAACGTTATTATTTAATTATCATGACGCATTGATGCAATCATGACGTCATTCTGAATTTATGACGTCAATGTACATTGCTAACATGAGTGTGTTATTGTATGTAATTTACCTTCATACACATGATATGTGCGACACGTTAAGTTGGTGTGTACAAGTTAATGAGGTGTGATATTCTTACCGAGCATACACTTCTAAATAAACTTCATATACACTTCACACTATGTACAATTAATTGGGTTTTCTAAAAGTTAGTGTCGCCCAGTGCACTACTTAAGTGTGTCAGGTACATGATAACTTGATACTGGGATTTCCATTAAATAGCGACTTAATAAGCTTATATGTTACGTACGTTTCTTACTTTATTTGATTACCATGATGAAATCATGACATCATATATTTAATCTATGACGTCAATGCTTACTTCTTATCATTCCTTTCTGTTTCAGGAATGCGCTGATAAAATAGGTAAATACATGGAGGAAAAAGGCGTGAAGTTCATCAACCAAGCAGTCCCGAGCAGGGTACGTATACTCTGCAGTTCAAATTCAAATCAAATACCCGGAACCCCTCTCCCCTTAATCGGGCAGAAGAGATGGACAGTGAGATGAGTGTTTGTCATTTGAAAAGTGAAAATAGGAGTTATTTGAAATTTCCTGGGAATTTCATATCCCAGTTCAGTAGATACTTTTGTGCTGTGAAGGTCCATTGTAAATATAGATAAAGTCGAAATAAGAACAATGTTAGACCAATAAGTCCCCAATCAGCCCTGCTTGCAATGACGTGGTGCTTTGTGTGCAATGCCGTACAATGTGTAAGTGACGTGTGTGTAATGGTGTAAGGGGCGTGTTATGCTTGTGTATACTAACGTGCTAAGTGCCTCTGACAATGCTAAATGAAATATGTTTAGCGACTGATTGTCGATCATATGGTAGGTATATGTAAGGGGTGGGGCAATGTAGTACGGTTATGAATGGCGTGAGGGTGTGTCATTGCTTGGGGGAGTGTGCAACAGAATAACACCGACTTATTTTGAGAGGGTTGTACGTGACGCCCGACCCGTGGGAGGCTTTTCAGGTTCTCAGATATAACAACCGGAGAGTATTTCAAGATGCCTTGCAAATATCTAGAAGTTCTGGATACAAATATGCTCCAGCCGAACCCGGCCCGGCGGGAATGAAAGGCAAAGTAACATCACCATCATATTTTAAAGTAGTAAGCATCTAGTCCTGACATCACCCATCATTTCAGATCGAGTGTCGGTGTATATACGGGCTGTGCGAGGGCTCTGCACAGTAAGTCGCTGACGTAACCCATCTCTTCAGATCGAGTGTGTAAAGGAAAGGGACGGTACCAACCCCCCAGAACTCAAGGTGTTTTACAAGCGCGGGGGTGAGGAAATCTCAGAAACTTTCAACACGGTAAGTGGAATGGAGTCAAGAGAGTGGAGTCAAACGATTCTCCTGTTCTTGTCCCACCTTTGTCCCGTTGCTCATGCATTTTTTCTAACGGGAATTTTCAGACGAGACGTTGACCCCACTACCATCAAGGTCGCGGGGAATTATAGTTAGTTTCAAGCTTGAGAGGCTGAGCCCCAAGTTTAAACCCAATAATGGATTACAATATGTTGTTTATTTTTTCTAAATTCTTGATTAAAATAACATTTTATATATAACAAGCCAAAAACTTCGCCTTACTCTCGTACTTGGAGTGTAAGTGATCTGTTCCTCTATACCAGGCGTGAGACGGTATAGGATGAGACTCACCAAGAAGCATTTCCCAGAAACGCTCGGCAGTTATTAGAAAGGATAATGATTGCTGCCACCAAATTCTGGGAACACCTAGTAATTTACTACCAAGTATTGCGACACGCAGTCATTTGGACCACGTTTTAATAGATAAAATATATTTACCCTTTTATCATAATATTTACATTAATGAATTACATATTGAATGCTTTTCTGAATGGATTCAAGATTCCGAGATTCATAAACAACTTCATGTATATTTACAATTCCTGCACTCAACGATGAGTAAAAACTTATCATGTCACACGGTGAGAAGATATTCAGCTTGTAGACACAGAAACAGCCCGCGTAAAACAATCTTCAGAAATTTCCCGCTCCCCCCTTTATTTTTTTCGGATGATCATCTGACTACGGGTACCAATAGTTTTCTCTTTCAGGTTGATACATGTTATTATCGATCGAGGTCTCGGTCAGAAAAGTCATTCCTCGGTTCGAGGAATGACCTGCCTTCGGTTAATCATTGCCTAAAAGATTCCAATATTGTAAGCTTTAACAGTGGCTAATACTATCCAGTCACACCCCCCCCCCCCCAATTTTTTCAGGCGATCGTCTGAATACAGGTCTCTTTCAGGACCTTAAGGTTCCAAGATTGGTTGCCTCAAAAGTGGATAACACTTTTCCAGTCTCTCCAGTTCTTGATCAGTTTGATTTCAGGTGTTATTCGCTATCGGTAGAACGCCCCTTACAGACCGAATAAACCCTGAAGCTATAGGACTCAAATATGAACCGTTAGTATTTACCCCCCCCCCAAATGATTTTCTAGGTATCTGAGATAATAACACTTCCTCAGATGTTGATTAGATGCATGTACAGATTAATGAAATATTAATGTTGATCTGCATAGGTACCTATGCGAAAATTATGCTGGAATTTCATTACAGCTGAAAAGCGGCATCATTGACATGTCGCTTGTCATTACCATTCATCAATTTGTGCTTTGTGCATTCTGATGACAGGCATTTAATTCTAAATGGGAACTGCCATTTATTCTTTTAATAATATGTGAATTATTATTTACATTGACGGCGTATTGCCGTATTAGCTTTCATACAGTTCGCCTTGACATCGACCAATCACTGCGCGAGTTAGTCTTCAACTCGCGCACTAATTGGTTTATTTCAAGAAGATTAGGTTGGCCAATACTAGGGCAACTCTTAAAATAGCGCTGAACATTTTCATCTATTGTCATTCTACGTTAGAATTAATAAAGGGGAGAGGCGTCATAATGGTTGGGAATGGTATATGTAGATGTAGAATGGTGAAGTATAACGTCTATGCCTCAATTTAGATCCATGTTCTCAATATAACCATGGACTCCCAGTATTAGAAAATGTGAAAGGTGCGGGGTGGAAATTAAATGTCTTTATCGCGCGTGGTGGGTGCTGCGCATCATCTAAACACTTTGAGCTATGGCTTTGAAGTCAACCTCGGTCTCTATTCTCTAACCTCGGTCTCTCTTTTCCCAAACCACCCCCCATCATAGGAACGGTAAGGTCCCAGTCAACCCAGAGGAACTAACTAATGTTAGCAACGTGTACGCTATTGGAGACCTCCTGAACGCTCCCGAACTAACCCCGCTTGCAATACAATCTGGGAGGTTACTAGCCAGACGACTCTACGGACACTCCAAAATACTGGTGAGTGGGAAACTTGGATTCAATGGCTTTACCTGTTCACTATTAAGTAGTGAATAGAGTATGTCAGAAAATTGGGGGTTAGGTGTCATTGAAATATTATATAGGACTTGAAACCGCGATAAAAAGTCATGCCCTTCCCTTTCTAAGCTTCTATTTTCTAAAGCGTAAAAAGGGCGTATCTATCCGTATAATACAGTCAAAATTGGATTTAAAAGTGGACAAATTCTACACCAAGCGATTTTGCATGGATTCTATAGTTTTTGCATGAAAATCGATCAGCATAACTTTCCACACCCCTCGGAGTGTGGAAAGTGCCGAAAATCGATTTTTATCTGAGGCGCAGCCGACTGATATGTAAAAAATCGTATCTCACAGGAAGGTCGTAGAGACTTCATCTTGAGCGGAAAAATTGCACAATGAGCATGTTGATTTCAATTGTTAACAAAAATATGCCCTCAAATGCTCAGGAACGGAGTTGGGCGAAAAAACATTTTTTTGGGCAGGCGCCAGGAATTTTGTATCTCTCAGTCTAGAAGGTCGTAGAGACTTCATTCATCTTGGAAAATACCATGTTTGTTCACAATTGTTCACAAAAAATATGCCCTAAAATGCTAAGGAATGGGTGAAAAACTGTTTTTTCGGGCAGACGCAAGACCTGATTTAGGCAATTTTTCATCTCAGTCCAGGAAGGTCGTAGAGACTTCATCTTGGGCGGAAAATGTGCGCAATGGCCATGTTTATACAATTGTCAACAAAAAAATATGCCCTAAAATGCTCAGGAATGGAGTTACGGGCGAAAAACTGATTTTTTTGGCCAACACAAGACCTGCATAAGGCGAATTTTGTATCTCAGTCCAGGAAGGTTGTAGAGACTTCATCTTGGGCGGAAAATGTGCGCAATGGCCATGTTTATATACAATTGTTGACAAAAAACATATGGCCTAAAATGCTCCAGGAACAAAAAAACCTAAAAATGCTCAAACGGAGTAACGGGCAGAAAACTAATTTTGGCAGCTAACAGGCCTGATATAGAAGATTTTCTATCTTGGTCCAGACATTTATTCAGTCCTGTATGGTCTTAGTCTTAGTAAAACGGCCAGGGTCGGTTTAATCAGCCAGGCAGTGGCAGCCATATGAGCATGGAATATCCCTAATACGCTGGAAGGTGTGAACTCCTGGGTGGTTTTTAGGCCACCCCTACTGCCAGGGATATCCTCAGCTGAGAGCAGCCAGCCGTTCCTGAACCCCTCTGGACCGGCGGGCTGTAACGTCCCGTATAATCAGACTAGCAAGACAAGGCTTGCCTGCAGATTAAGTCAGAGATCTGCCAAAGGCGGCTATAATGCACCACCTCTCTTTGTCTAGATGATGATTCACTGGAGGTCTGACCCAGCCAGACTGTGTAAATATTATTCCCACCGATTGGGATTTACCTGGGCTCAATGGGCAAAGCCCAGTCCTTTATGGTGGTTAATCGTTACCTCGTTTTAGACATTTCTGTGCTCTCTTCCCTACTTCCTGGAGTTGACCATTCCGATTATTTTTCTGCTCAGCCGGAAGTCTCTATGGGTGTACGAAATTTCATGTCAGGATACTTCATACCCCTGTCCTGACCCTAAACATCACCCTATAACCTTACCCCGAATCCTAACTCTTACCCATACGCTGACCATTACCCTAACCCAGATCCTTACCTTTGCGTGGGGTTGAAATATTACAAGATAAAGTGCCGTGAGATGAAATGTCATGAGATCAAATGTCCGTTACCCGTCTCTTTTACTGGACAGTGATTATATGAAAATCGTCTCAAACCATCGCCAAATTTCATTTTTCGTCTATAACTTTCTTCCTGAGAATTTCAGGGCACATGTTTATCCTTTTACTCTTATCAGCAAGTCGTACAGAATAAACATGGCCATTGCGCACATTTTCCGCCCAAGATGAACTCTCTACAACCTTCCTGGACTGAGATACAAAATTGGCCTAAATCAGGTCTTGTGTCGGCCCAAAAAATCAGTTTTTCGCCCGTTACTCAGTTCCTTAGCATTTAAGGGCATATTTTTGTGAACAATTGTATATAAACATGGCCATTGCACACATTTTCCGCCCAAGATGAAGTCTCTACGACCTTCCTGGACTGAGATACAAAAATTCGCCTTATGCAGGTCTTGTGTTGGCCCAAAAATCAGTTTTTTCGCCTGTTACTCCGTTCCTTAGCATTTAAGGGCATATTTTAGTGAACAATTGTATATAATCATGGCCATTGCGCACATTTTCCGCCCAAGATGAATTCTCTACGACCTTCATGGACTGAGATACAAAATTCGCCTAAATCAGGTCTTGCGTTGGCCCAAAAAATCAGCTTTTCGCCCGTTCTGAGCATTTTAGGACATATTTTTCTGGACAATTGTATATAAACATGCTCATTGCGCACATTTTCCGCCCAAGATGAAGTCTCTTCGACCTTCCTGAGCCGAGATACGATTTTTTACATATCAGTCGGCTGCGCCTCAGCTAAAAATCGATTTTTCGGCACTTTCCACACTCCAGAGAGGTGTGGAAAGTTGTTAGATCGATTTTTTATGCAAAAAACTATAGAATCCATGCAAAATCGCTTGGTGTAGAATTTGTCCACTTTTTACCCCTTTTTGAGGCAGATTTGACTGTATTAGTATGTATTTATCCATACCTTTGTTGTTATTAATTTACAAAATTATGAGCGCTTTTTATTCATGCCGCATCATATTATGCTTACTTTACAGTTGAGTGTGCAATGCTTCTCTTCAAGTGTGTACATCTCAAATGAAGTATTGTTTCCCACGACAACACGCAATGAACAATACATGTATTACGCTGTAATACGTTGTTTGTGTACTCGATCATTAATAAACATAACCATCCATTTGTTCTCTCTGACCTCATAATTCTGTGTATTGTTATTTTAAGCCAGAAATTACCAAGACCAAACCGTCGCTATTGGCAACATTGAATAATTCTCTTGTCTACGTCTGTAATGAAGATACGGTGAAAATCCTTAAAACACATGCTGTGAAGTCTCATCAAAGTCTGAAGGGTTTTGTTTGGTCATTGTGTTCGTATAATGAGAAACAACCCTAAGTGAGATCTCGGTGACCTTCATGGCACTGGGCTCTCCAAATCGGATGAAATTGCCAATTTGAATGCGCGGCGCACAAAAGTAATGACTATACGTAACGCGCGAACACAAAATGATACATTTTGCCTGCTCACGCGAGTTTAAAAACGCGCGATTGAAGAATTTGCGATTGGCGCCATTTTCCAGCGCAGCGCGCCGGCTCTCAGTCACATACAGGCGTGAATTCTATGCCGGATGCCCATCCATCGCCAACAGTGATCAGAGTGAAATCCATTCTTTTTTTCAAATCCCCTCACTCTCTGAACTCAACGCTTTGGCTTTTTAGACCTTTGTCAGCCCAAACTCCCTCACCATTCGAGCTTATTCGACCCCTCGCACTGTATACCCTTCAACTCCACCCCTGATCTCCTTTTCCCAATGAAACCACCCCTCAATTTCCACCCCAATTCAGACGGATTACGTGAATGTGCCCACGACAGTCTTCACTCCTCTGGAGTATGGCTCAGTAGGGCTGTCAGAAGAGGATGCCATCGCTCAATTCGGAGAAGAAAACATCGAGGTGAGCAACTGTTCTACATATTGCTTTTCAAGTGTTGGTGTCTCAAAATATTCATGTTTTATTCCTAATGCAGTCCTTTTACTTACATAATAAATGTTAAAAGTGGTGTCTGCTAAGTGCTTAAGTATTTTCATTTACATATTCCAGTACAGAATTGCTGTAATATTTTTCAGAATTGCTATCTGTATTTTCATAGTAAGTAGAACAGTTATAGACTCATGCGTTATAATGTGGTAACAAGGTGCAAAACTACATTCACATGATGATAATTCAAGGCCTGAAAGGTATAAACGGTGCTTACAGGCTGTACTTTTATATTCTAAATACTATTCCCATCGCAGGTTTACCACTCAAAACACACTCCAACAGAGGAAGTGCTCCGGTTAAACTCGGAATCGTCCGCAAATAACTTTGCAAAGCTCATCGTGCACTCGGCAGACAACGACAGAGTCGTTGGTCTGCACTACCTTGGCCCTAACGCCGGTAAGCAGGGTTTTCCTGGATATATGGTGGTTCTCAAAATCAAAATTGTGGATCTAGCAATATTTGGTTGTCATTGGCTGTTCTGCAGCTGGAGTTGGAGTATTAAAACTATAAATTTTTCGATGACAGGTGAAATAACGGGCGGTTTCGGTCTGGGTCTCGTGATGGGCGCCACAAAATCAGACTTCGACAGACTGGTGGGGATCCATCCAACGTCATCAGAGGTGAGACACATGTTTCGATCAATATTGATTTGATGTTCAGATGAATTTTGTATTGTCGCTGGCTAACTGAGTAACAGTAACACAAATGAAAAATACAAAAACTGCATTTTCAAAACAAAATAAAAGCAATATAACGAGGAAAATTTAACATATAATAATAGAATAAGATTAGTTATGGGTTTAAAATAAGATTCTTTCATAGAAAACAAGTTCAGTAAAGATAAAGGTCGTACGAAAAAACTGCGCCGATATTTGCTAATTTCTGCCTAGATGTCTAGTGTTTTTTTAACGGTTCGGTGTTATCGGTTCACTATTCTAGCCTATAATCATAACCGAACATTGAGCCGCCTGATCTAAAAATGTCTCCGTGAGCCCTAAGATCCTACACTTCATCTCTCATTAATACACAAGAACACAACAACCTGCAAGCAACTCAGAGCAAACGTTATAAGCACAGCGTAGTAACTCGATAGGAAGGCAGCAAAAACAGCCCCCACTGCTGCCCCCAGCGACCCACTAGCCATCATCACGGAGGAGAATAGAGGGAGGTTCTCCGAGCCGAAGAAGTATTTGTCCGTTTCCATCAGAGTCAGGTCTATTCTGGACACACAGTACGCCATATTAGCAATCCCTACTCCTATAACAGTTACAATAAGCATCTCCTCCTTAAGCAGAATAGCGAGATAACACACTGCTATGATCACTGACACTACAGGGTGAACGACTCTGAAGGGTATGTGTTTGAGAAGGAAATACCCTCCTATTCTTCCCACCATCTTCACTCCTCCAAAGATCAGAGCTAGAATCAGCAACTGAGAACCCTCCACATTGGTATCAGCCTTGTGGTTCGCTTTGTTGCTGTACTGGATAAGAGCAGGAGCCAGGATGATGCTTCCCCAGCCTTGAAGCATGTTGATGAAGTTAGCGATGCTGCCCTTCAGTAATCTCATCTTTAAATTCCTCACTTCAATCCTCTCCTCTCCATCCTTGCCTTCCTTCTCTTTTCCACCACTTTTCTCATTCCCTTTTCCACCACTCCTTCCCATTATTCCCTCTTACTGACTCGCTATCCGGTAGAAAGAAGTGGAGTATAATGATAGGAGGAATGAACACAGGAACGGAAGCACACAGAACCAGCGCCCTCCACCCTAGGTACCCCAACATGATGTACCCCAGTACAGCAGACCATCCTGCCCCCACAGCAAACACAAGGACAGTGGAGAAGCTGCCGGCGTTATAGATATCGTACGCAGACACTTCCGTAGCGAAGTAGACACTGAGAAGGAGGAGAGAAGTTAAGGAGGAGAGAAGTTAAGAAGGAGAGCAGTTGACATTGGCCAATCAACGAACGAGTTAACCGTAATTTTGCGCGCTGATTGGTACAAAAAAACGGCAATAAATCTTAACGAAAAGTGCTTGGTTCTTGCCTGGCAAAGGAGAAGTTGAGTCCTACACAGGCTCCTCTGAGAAAACGACAGAAGAGAAGAGTGGGGTAGTTGGGAACCAGAGTGGAGAGGGCAGTTCCTAGGATAGTTGAGTAGAGGGAGCACAGGATCAACCGTCTCCTGTTGAACCTGGGATGTGGTTTCTTAGATCTACTTACTACATTACACAAGTTCTGTTGAACCTGGGATGTGGTTTCTTAGATCTACTCATCACATTACATGTTCTGTTGAACCTGGGATGGGTTGTCAATTGTCATGCACTCGGGTTGTTATCGTGAGCCTAGGGTTCTCTGTCGAACCTGGGATGTGATTTCTTAGATGCAACCTTGCCAACATATTCTATTGTTATCTACTAGGTATCCACATTGAACAAGTTCTGTGATGGATCCTGAGATGTGTTGTGTTATGATACGCTCAGTTTGTTTTATTAAAACGTGAGCCTAGTCTATTGTCTGATTATGTTGTGACACTCAATAGCGTCCCATTCAGTGAATGAAAATTTCTAACCTTCTGAGGAATGGTGCTACGAATAGAGAGCAGAACATGGCAACTGATACACTGATAGCGAGGAAAGCTTCCTGCTCCTTGCTTATTCCCAGCTCTTTTGACACGTTTTGTGTGAATATACCTGGAATGTGATGGTTTAAAATGCATTGCAGCTAAAAGTTCTAATCTTTCCAGCGTACAGCTGGAAGTTACGAGTGATTATACACACAATGGGGTCAGTATGAGAATGGGGATGGTCTTACTAAAGGATCCTAAAATTGGAGGCCTATAAGAGTATAAGGCACCACGGTACCCGATCTCAAACATATTGGAAGGCGGCGCTTGTGCTACCAGTTCACAACAGTCAACAAAGGACTCTCCCCATCTTTTGGGAAGTGGACATGACACATACCTGGAAGGTAGACTTCCACAGCATCTCCGAAGGTAATACAGATGCTGACAGACAACAGCAGCTTATCTCTCCTGGTGAAGTGTAGGTTACAGAAGTCTACTGAGGCAAGGCCTCTCTTTCGAGGGGGTGGTGTCTTCAGGAGGGGCGTTGTTTCGGAGCTTTCTTCTGATGACTCCGGGCCATTGTGGCATGTGACCATCTTCTGGATGATCTATCGTATAGATTATAGGTGTTGCAAATTCGAGAATTTATCCTTTTATGAGATTCATAAATCATTTCACATTTGGAAATTTCCGAGTCGCGCGGTGGCACACTTGTTCGTGGTTATACTGTCAAATAAATAATAATAATTATCACACTCGCACGAATGGCGGTAAACTGATGGGCATTGGGCGGGGTTTGAATGTAAATTGTAAATTGATTGTTTCAAATATAATAAAACATTCTTCTGGAAGCTCGTGTGTGTAAATAACACGTAACATGGCATTTATTATGAGCATATTGTCATATTTTGTCTAGCTTGTGTGTCTGTGTCTGTGTGTGTGTGTGTGTGTGTGTGTGTGTGTGTGTGTGTGTGTGTGTGTGGGTTAATAGAATGGCACAAGGGATGTTTCTAGTCGCGCCATGAGACTTTCCACAATGGGTTCTGTGTTACACCCCCACACTACATCCCCACACTACACAGGGGGAGATGTTAATTGTTAAAGGTGTCTTACTCAGATGTAAGGCGACTATAAAACTAAACAAAAGCAGCCAAACAATTTTCTGAAAGGTCTTTCAAAACTTGGAAGGTTGTAGAAAGTGAGAACACTTGGCAAGCATGTATACGAGTGTAGGTAAATATTGAATGAGATTGACTGTTTAAAATGACCAAAACTCCGTGATTGCGTAATTTGATAATAAGACGTGGGCCGAAAGACTGCATGAAATTAGGAATTCCACATTCCTTCCCATGCTACATTTTTCAAGGGTAATCTGATCTTGGAAATGGTCCAATGAAATGGACGGATTACATGGAAAGGGCCTTTCCATGAAAGCCTCCCTTGGCAGCTGTTGAAGATAACGTCATTTTATAATACCAATGGCCGGTAAGTAGAGATGATTTTAAAATTTGGCAAACAATCACAAAACTCTTCACGAACTTCGTGAAGAGTTATTTGGCAGACGTGATTAATGATTATGCGCTCTGAAAGAAGATGAAACTGATAGCAAATTAAAAAAAACTCTGTTTTAAAAGTAGATAAGAAGGTAATATTTTATTAACAAAATCAAAGTAACAATAAAAAGATTATAAATGAGGATAGTTCTAAAACAAACCCACTTAACGAATAATCTGAAAATCACGGCAAATACATTTGCAATAACAATTATTTTAATAAATAGTGAGTCACGACAAAAATCTGACCAACAAAATATCCGTTAATTTTGTGATGGTGACAAAAATCTTCGTTAAAATCATATTTTCTAACAAAATTCATGTCATAATAAAAATATAATAAATAATAAAGGTTACATCTAAAATTTCACCTTTTTACGCAGTAAATCATCTGAAAAATCACGGCATTCACATTTGCAATCACAATGGGGGATTCCGATCGAAGTCCTATTTTGAAAACATCAACAAAATTCGTGATTGTGATTTCGATCATAACTTCTACCGTTCGTTTATAAACAAGAAAGCCAAAACTTGGAAACAACTAAGCGAGAAAGTGATGATTATGGCGTAATGAATCGACAGAAACGCAGCACAGATGGCCCCAAAACATGCTCCCAGATACCCCAACCCCATCATCACAGAGGCAGCTGTAGCCAGTCCCTCTGTCCCGAAGAAGTACTTATCCGTCTCCAGCAGGGTGAGTTCTATCCTCGTGACACAGTACGCCATGTTAGCTATCCCCACTCCCACCACTGTAACCAACATGGAGTCCTCCCTCAGTAGAATAGCCAGATAACTCCCCGCTATGACTGCTGAAACACTCGGCTGCAGGATCCTGAAGGGGATGTATCTGAGGAGGAAGTACCCCAGGATCCTCCCCACCAACTTCACACCCCCGAAGAGAAGGGCCAGTATAAGGAGCTGAGACTTGGTGATGTCCCCGTTCTCATCTCCTCCAGCTATCTGGTTCTGGTACTTTAGCAGGGCCGGAGTGAGGAGAATGCTGCCCCAGCCTTGCAGGAAGTTGATGAAATTGACAACGCTCCCCTTCGCTATCCGCCATCCCAAGTTATCCACTTTTATCACTTCAGATTCCTTGTTGTTCTTGATAGGGGACATGCTATCGTAATCATCAATCTTAACCTCTCTAACCGGTCCCAGGAAGAAGTGAATGAGGACTATGGGAGGGATGAAGACAGGAACAGTGGCGCAGATCACCATCACTCTCCACCCCAGTCTGTCCAAAAGCAGGTACCCCAGAATAGCAGACCACCCCGCTCCCAACGCGAACACTATCAGCAGAACGAAGTTACTGACATTGTAGAGGCTGTAGCAGGAGATCTCCTCCGCAAAGAAGACGTTCATCACCACGTAGTTCATGCCAAGAGACATGCCTGTGATGGCTCTGGAGAGGAGGAGAGACCAGTAGTTGGGGACTGCTGCAGCGAAGAGGGAGCTGAGGACGATGGAGTAGAGCGAGAGAAGGATCACAAGCCTTCTGTCGAACCTGATGGAATGAATGTTGTTAATGACAAGAACAGATTCCATTCTGTCGAACCTGATGGAATGAATGTTGTTAATAGACAAATTTCATAATCAAATTCTTTCAAAATCGAATTCTTCAGTCAATTGATTAATTTGATAATTTAAAAAAGTTTCAAAATCGAATTCTTCAGAGGACCGGTTGATGATGGCAAAGGAAACAATCGTCATGGAAACGTATAGAATGACCCCTAGGATAGCTTGTTGAGTGGCACTGATTCCCATTTCACTGGACACTTTCTGCGTGAACACACCTGGCAAGTATGAGATGAAACAAAACACAAAAAGAAAAATATAATTTGTAAACCTGTGAAATATTCGTGAAACGTGCGTGAAACATGCATGGAATATGCATGAAACATGCGTTTAATTCGCTTGAATTATGCATTTCGCACGCAATACACACCTGGCAAGTAGAGTTCAATAGCGCCCCCGAAGGTTGTCAGAATAGTTGCAGCGATGAGATACACATCTCTCCTTGTACAGCTCATGTTGGAGTAATCCACCGCAGCTATACCCCTCTTAGGCGGGATGAGGAACATTTCCTCCCCAACTGTTGAAGACAAAAGATTCATTTTCATGGTACAAGACCACACAAAATACTAATGAAGAAATTAGATACTCAAATGAAAAGCATATATACTTCGAGGGACATAAGGATTTAAAGAGGCATAAATATCAACATGCATAAAGATTGATGGGCATGATCAATACATACCGGAAGTAAATTAAGTAAAAATATATTTTTAAATTTCACCTGATTGTTAAAATATGATAATGACGTCATTTCTTCATGGTGGGTGAAAAATGGGGATTTTTCTGAAAACCTCAAACCTTTATAAATAAACCTCTTCCAAGCGGGCCACCTTCTTACTTGCCATGACCTGGGAAGTAGGGGAAATGACCTGGAAATATTGAGATATTAATCGGGGACATCATGAGTTTCTCACTTGGGAGACTCGACAGTGTCCCGGAATACAAACATTGGGCAGGAAGTCTCTTCCCGTAACCATGTTGGCAATTCCAGTGTGCTCCCGGCAGACTGGTCCGCCTGGGGAGGTACGGGACTCATTCCAGTCCACAGTAGCCCTGGCGACTGGGACCACCTGTAGCGGGAGGTACCGTGCCGGGGTTTCTGTCTGGATTTCTTGTAGATCCGTCCCCCGTTTAGTAGTAGATCTGGCCGGGACTGCTGGCCTGTTTGACTACCCTCGAAGGAGGGAGATACTAAACCATGGCTGTGGACGCTTGCCAGCGCTAGGATAACTTGCTGGAAGTCGATGTGAACGGGATCGAAATACTGCTGAAATCAAATGAAAGGAAATTCTTATACTGTAGCTGACATCTCATACATTGCCCTCTTCGACCTATAATATTTTGTCAGCTCAGTGCACGTGCTTGCGCATTTGATAATTTATTTTCCGCCTACCCCTCGTTGAAATTGGGTTTATAACTGATGTCTAGTAACGAAATAGAAATTAATGGCAAAGAAATATGCCATATCCCATAAATCAATGAATATAAGAATTTATAAACCCTTATCTCCGTATAAAACTCTTATCATATTTTTGAACTGAACAATCCCTGAACCGGCCTAAATCATAAAAATTCAGGAACAAATTTTTATTTTAATTAAACCACTGACGGTGGTTATTAGCAAGAATCCGTACTTTCAACAGCGAAAAACACGTTCGTTAACCGTAACGGTACCGCGTGACTTGAAAACTGGACGAACAAGGTACCAAATATCTCAAAATGTTACGGAACAAAAATGTTACGAAAGCCAGCTAGAAACATCAAAATCACATACGTAGGTATGTGTTATTTAAGCTGCGTGTAAGTTACAGGAATTTACAATTGTACGAGAAGAAAGGATTAACGATTTATCACGCATATTTAATTATTTTCCACATGAAAACCCTATACTGTTCGTATAAGCTTTTATTGTCTACACAGCTGTTATATTGTTGCTATATTGTTGTTTATATTATAAACACAAATAAAGAGTTACGCAATAGAGGTCAAAGTGAAGCAATAGATGGGTTGTAGTCACGTGTTAGGATGTTGAAATGCACGTGTTTGGATGTTGAAATGCACGTGTTTGGATGCACGTGTAGCCCCATAACACACAAACAAACACATTCCTTTTAAACACACACCTGGGCTATGGAAGGGCTTATAAAGTAACGCGTTAAGCGAGTGTAGAACACCGTGTTACAGTTTCAACAAAACGGGTCTATAGAAACGATATGGTTCATTGTTTATAGAAACAATATGGTTCTTTGTCTGGCGACACAAAGTCTATTTTGTTTCGAAACATGAATTATTATGTACACAATGTAGGGTTGTATCTTTGTGGTAAACGGGGCCTTTTTTTATACAGCTTGGTGATGGCATACCGCATGAGACAAATTTATTAGGTACGAAATTCGGGGATTTTTCGAAAAAAATCGCCATATTTTTGTTCCCCACAAAAGTTCAAAATGAAGTCTTCATTATATTTATAAGGGATCGTTCACATATTACGTAATCAATTTTTGGCCGATTTCAACCCCCTCCCCCTCGTAATCAAGTTTACAGTAGTTGTATTTGTTACAATAACATGTAACGTAATCATTCGGAAACCCCCTCCCCCCTCTAGAACAAGAATTAAACAGGAATTAAACAGGAATTAAACAAATATAGTCCTAAGAGGCACTAACACCTCTGTTTGGACAAAATACATTAATTGCATCCAATTTTCAAAGTCATAAGTTAATAAAAAACAGGGTTAAATCAATAAATTGTAACTAACATAAAAAAAGCCTTTTAACAAGTTACCAAATAAAATAATATCGTCAGTATAATAAATTAACAAAAATTTCAAAGGTAAATAAGAGGCTAAATTTAAAGAGGCAAAATGGTAAAGGGCGAAATTTTCGAAAAAAAAATAAAGCGTTAAAAGTTCAAAATGAAGTCTTCATTATATTTATAAAATACATAGACACGCGCCTATCGGGTCCATTTTGGGATACTGCCCGAGGGCGTAAGCCCGAGGGATGTATCCGGTTTTGGCCCGAGCCCGTAGGGCGAGGGTCTAAACCAATATGGACCCGATCAGGCAAGTGTCTATATACTATAGACCCGCATGAAAACGTCAGAGGGTTCTATAAGTAAACATGCGTAATATTCCAAAAAATATCCCCAAATTTCGAACCCCCAAAATTTCTACCTCCGGAATTATTGTTCCATGCTTATTTAGTATTTATTTCGTAAGGTTGTCAAATAGTGGATATGAGCTGCTACGGGCATAGCTTCAGCCGCGCATTTCCAGACCTTTTTGGTTTTCTTAGTCTAATAATGATGGCGGTAGCCTCTAGCCCTTTGGGGTTGCAGTAATGGTTGCAGTTAGGGTTTTATTAGGATGAAGAATCATTAAAAGTTGGGGTTAAAGAGTGCAAAAATATTTTAAGCTTTTGTTCTGTAACGTCACTCCAAGCCGTTAAAGTGTGGGGGACATACCCTTCAATTAAACACCCATAAAAATAAATGTGCTGTTTGGAGTTCCATACGAAGGAATTTGCCCTCTCAAGTCTTTCGCATAGCGACGCCAGTCCTCAGGCCTGCTATTATGTAATTGAGTAACATTGGAAAAGGTTTTTTTTTCAAAACAGCGACCTGCATGTTTGCATCAGCAATCCGGTAAAAAGCAAAAGGATACATTATCGAGAACTGCGCTGCTAACATGCTTACTGATGATAAATAATGTATAGCGAGAAGATAAGAGATCCAAAGATAAGAGGTCACAGCTATACCACATTGAGAAACAAGCGTTAATTCATGGAATGGCTGAATTGAGAAATTCGAGACATAAAAACATAAAAACATAAAAACATAAAAACATAAAAACACAGCACGTTGACTACAAAATGATAAACAACCCTCTTGAGTTACATTTGTGTTAAAATCAAAAGACACGGCATATATTGTAACCGTGGAACCTATCAACAAACTTCTGAAATGCTTATTCTAAGGCACCCACTCGTTTTGTAATTACATCGAGTGATGTGCTCTGACAAATGCCATTGTTTTCCACTTATTAAACTATTATTATCATATTTATTATTTATCATATTTATTATTTATCATATTTATTATTTATTATTTATCATATTTATTATTTTAATTATTATTATTTTCATGGAAACCCACGGCACATCAGTCATCACTGAAAGAAATGAGTAAATTTAAATATTTGGGTGCCTTAAGAATGCAATAGGTATTGGTAACCATAGAATTGAAAACCTGCCACGGTATCAGCTTGGTAACGTGTAACCATGGTAATTTATAACTATGGTAACGTGTAACCAAGGTAACGTGTAACCATTGTACAGTGCAACCATTGTGACATGAAACCATGGTAACGTGTGACCATGGTATCATATAACCATAAAAACATAAAAACATAAAAACATAAAAACATAAAAACATAAAAACATAAAAACATAAAAACACAGCACGTTGACTACAAAATGATAAACAACCCTCTTGAGTTACATTTGTGTTAAAATCAAAAGACACGGCATATATTGTAACCGTGGAACCTATCAACAAACTTCTGAAATGCTTATTCTAAGGCACCCACTCGTTTTTTTATTACATCGAGTGATGTGCTCTGACAAATGCCATTGTTTTCCACTAATTAAACTATTATTATCATATTTATTATTTATCATATTTATTATTTATCATATTTATTATTTATTATTATCATATTTATTATTTTAATTATTATTATTTTCATGGAAACCCACGGCACATCAGTCATCACTGAATGAAATGAGTAAATTTAAATATTTGGGTGCCTTAAGAATGCAATAGGTATTGGTAACCATAGCATTGAAAACCTGCCATGGTATCAGCTTGGTAACGTGTAACCATGGTAATTTATAACTATGGTAACGTGTAACCAAGGTAACGTGTAACCATTGTACAGTGCAACCATTGTGACATGAAACCATGGTAACGTGTGACCATGGTATCATATAACCAAGGTAACGTGTAACCAAGGTAACGTGGAATCATTGTGACATGTAACCATGGTAACGGGTAACCAAGATAACATGTAACCGTGGTACGAGTAACCATGGTAACATGTAACCAGGGTAACGTGTACCCAAAGTCACGTGTAACCAGGGTAACGTGTAACCATCGTAACGTGTACCTATAACCATGGTAACGTATAACCATCGTAACGTGTAACCATCGTAACGTGTATCTGTAACCATAGTAACATTTTACCATGATAACATATTACCATGGTAAAATGTAACCATGTTACCAAAGTAACCATATTACCAAAGTAACCATGGTAACGCATCTCCCTCTACAGGTGTTTACGACGATGATGATAACGAAGCGATCCGGGAAGAGCATAGACGTTGAGGACTGCTGATCTTAAAGTGGCTATGGTCCACCTGTCTTCTGTAACCAGGAGACCAGGTTCCATAGCGTTTAATATGTGTCACGGCTGTCACCATGGTGAGGTTTAATGTAATCTGGTATCACGGTGAATGTATCCAGTTGTCAAAGTGGCGTATTACAGTCGCTGAGGTGATTTCCAGAGTCATGACGTTATATTCCTGACCCCCTTTTCTGTCGTCATGACACCCCTCCCCCGGTCCCTTATATTTATCCTGGTGATGTGGCACATATTACCTGAAGCTGTCCCGGAAACCCGGGCTGGACGGTTTATAATCTTCCTTCTCGGAGTATGACACGTAGCCATGGTAACATGTTACCATGGTAACACGGTTATAATCCTCCTCCTGGACGGTTCATAATCTTCCTTCTCGGAGTATGACGCGACAGGGCCAAGCTGGTTTCCAGAGCCCTGTTGCTGATGATGCTTTCAGGACAGTCTTCAGGAAAAGTTAAAAAACAAAAGTTAAATACTTAAATAGTAAGGCACCTGCATCGTTACGCGTCGATCGAATGAACTGATCAAATGAAAAACGCACACCATCGCGCGCGCTTCCTTTTTTGCGCGGATGTCTTCATAAAAGAGTATTGTGCGCGTTTTTCATTTGATCAATCCATTTGATCGACGCGGAACGATGAAACCACCTTACTACTGCCACATACTTTTAGTTACATAAGGTTTCGAGTATTCAAAAAGTACTCAATCAAGTAAAACGTTCTGCTGATTAATAAAAACTCGCGCTTTATTTCGATTGATTGTTGATTTTTTTGGTGTATTTTTAAGTCTTTCCTCTTTTATATCCCGTTAGAAAGTACAAATGTTAATGAGCAGTTGAACTTTTCCCTTTTGTAACTGAATAATTTAGTTACAAGCTTCAAGAAAGTTTGAAGAAGTAGATCTGTTTCTAAGATTGTTAATCGATATTTAATTTTTTGAAATTTTATCAACTTTTCCTTCCATACTTAGTTTTGAGTCAAAATGACGTGAGTGCTGCATCATGCATGTGTCTCGGCCTCACCTGCACCTGACCAATGCATGAAAAATCCAATAAATTGATGGATACAGTTTACCGTTACGGCATAAGATTAAGACAGCCTCTGTGAAAATTTGAAGTATTTTGATCCAAAATTAACTTAACCAAGCTATAACAGATTTGAGTCAGTTTCGGACCGAAACTGCCACGCATATGTGTGAAGATCGCTTGATACATATACGGAGGGCTGCGCTCGATAACATACTCTCACTTGCGCGCGCCGCGCAACTCTTTTATACAGTAACTCACTGTATGCTGTAAGTGTATAAAAGAGTTGCGCGCGCAAGTGTTATCGAGCGATCTGTACACGTATTGTTTCCCAAGCCCGCATAGGTGGCTGTACGCGCATGGCGCTTCCCTACCTGTTCTGAGGAAGCGCGCCGCGCAACGCAAACTTGTCTGACGTCGTCAGACCCATTATTTAAAATTTTAAATAGGCAACGCCTGGCAAACAGGGGTCAGTCTCCCATATAAACGGAAGCCTTCATTATCTATGACAATGACGTCACTCAGAAAAATATAATTAAGCGCATCCAGCGCTTTAAGCAGTAAGGTTAGGGTTCTGTTTAGGGTCAGGATTTGTTAGGTTTAGGATATGGGTTAAGGTTAGGGTTTTGGTTAGGGCAATGGTTAGGTTTAGGATACAGAAAAATTGACGTTTCGATCTGTGACGTCACTCAGAGCCGTTTATATGGGAGACATACCCAAACAGGGATATACGTGTTTAGCAAACGTATTGACATTGTGTATTGTCAGACGCGCTTCGTTTCACCCCTCAAAAGGTTAGGTGAAAGATGGTACCTCCCTTATTCCCCTAACCAGGGGTGTCGATACGCTTGCCGCGCCGCGCACTCCGTGCGCGTAACCAGGGCCCTGGTTAGGGCAACCTCCCGGCTCCCTTAAAGGGTACGTCTTCCATGTAAACGGGAGCCTTCATTATCTATGACAATGACGTCACTCAGAAAGATATAATTAAGCGCATCTAGCGCTTTAAGCATTAAGGTCGTAGGATGTTACCCTACCCTCGCGCGCGCGGCGCAACGTTCCACATTTGGACGTCACTTTGCGCCTTCGGCGACTTGTCCAACAACAAGTCAGAAGAAAGGGACGGACATCGCCCGTCGAGCATTAAGGTTAGGGTTCTGGTGAGGGTCAGGATTTGTTAGGTTTAGGGTAAGGATTAAGGTTAGGGTTTTGGTTAGGGCTATGGTAAGGTTTAGGATACAGAAAAATTGACCTTTAGATCTGTGACGTCACTCAGCCCCGTTTATATGGGAGAGATACCTCATGATTAGGGTCAGGATTTGTTAGGGTTAGGGTTAGGATTATGGTTAGGGTTTTGGTTAGGGCTATGGTTAGGTTTAGGATACAGAAAAATTGACGTTTAGATCTGTGACGTCACTCAGAGCCGTTTATATGGGAGACATACCAATCATGACCCTAACCCTTGTCCTTAAAGCGCTAGGTGCGCTTAATTATATTTTTCTGAGTGACGTCATTGTCATAGATAATGAAGGGTCCCGTTTGGCCGTTTACATGGGAGACTGACCTTAAAGTTAAACCCGCGCGCGCAACGTTCTACATTCAGACGGCCACGCTTGTTAGCTATCCAGTCAGAAGAAATAAACATGCAACGTCTACGTCTGTCGAGATACCTTCTGTGTAAAACAACAACAACCATGAACAGTTGACACAACGTGTCAAACTTTGGTTTACATTACACATGGGACACCGAATGTGTTTCTCAACACTCAATCTGGTGATCCTAGATGTTATTCCTTTTCATCTACACATATAGTATTTGGAGTTTCACTTCCAATTTTAAATGTAAAAACTATTAAACCAGGAAAGCTAGTTAATTTATGCAGTCTTAATTGACTGATAATGCATTTCGAAGGATGCAGTTTACATGGAGGTGCCCAACTCCAGTTGCAATACAAATAAACTTAAAATTGCATAAGTGTCACTTCTATTATAAGTGTCCCATCATTGTTCCTACGGCTTAAAATGAAACATGTCTTGTACGAGTGTTTTCTTTCAGTCTTTTTTGAAGATTCTTTCAAAAAGTACTTTGCATAGGTCTTTTACACACATCTTCGAAAAAGTAACATGAGTCTTTTGCAAGGATGAGGGGTATTTGCAGTGGTTCTCTTTATGGTCTTAATCTAACAATGCTCTATGATATCAACTTTGCTCCGAGATCCTCCTTATCCTATTTTAAATCTACCTATATGGTTGTATTTAGTGTTTTTATATATATATATATATAGCAGCTGATACACAGATGATAGAATACGAGATAATCTGTGAATCGGCTGCTATATATAAAAACACTTAATACAACATATACACACGATACACTAGCACTGTAGCCACACATATAAGCGATTGAGATATGAGTGAAAGTTAGGGCGAAGTAGCTCAGTTGGTAGAGCAGACACCCGGCAAGTTCTCAGTTGTGGGTTCAAGCCCTGCCTTCGACCTTAATTTTCAGACTCATCCAAGTTTGTGTGTGTGACTCAGGCATTTCAATTTGAATATACCTATATATGGTACCATGAATTAGAATTTAACCCTAAGTTCACTCAGAATGGCTAAAGAAGGACTACATAAATGGGTCTGTCCCACTGACAGGGAGCTATGTCTGCGATCCAAACTTAATAATGGGATGGGATGGAGCTACAAAAGTGTTCAGTCTGGTGTGACTCCATCAACCACAAAAGAAACTTTTGCCAAACATGAAATTGAAAAGATCGAGGAAGTTATTCAAAAACATAATCAACTTGTGAGGGTGGAAGAGGAGAGAATTGGAAAGTTAATGGAGAGGTTTGATAACATGAAAAATAGCCAGGGAGATGGATATAAAACTTGTCTAGCTTGCAATACAAGTTTTGGGTTTTTGAAGGCAAAACCATTTAGATGTCACTTGTGTCAAAGAAGTGTTTGTAGTAAATGCAAAGTTGAAACTGAGAAGAGGCAAATAGTTTTACCAAAAACTCTATGTCGAGTTTGCAGTGAATATCGAGAAATTTGGAAGAAGTCTAATGCATGGTTTTTCCATGCCATTCCTAAATATGTCATTCCACCTAAGCTTCCAAACCACCTATCAAAAACCACAGCTCACCAATACAGAAGAAGACACAAGAACGAACTGTGAAGAGTGCACAGTGACAGTTACTGGGATAATGATACAGATTATGCAAAGTACTACAGATGATGAAACAAGCTCTGATGAGACTGATTCAGAAGCCAGCAATTCTGAATCAGGTGATAATGAAAGTCATGCAGATCAGTCTAAAGATGATGGAGGTGAGTCCACTAGTGTTGACATCCATTGTGAAGAAGATCAAGTGTTGGATATCATAGCATCTGAAGACACCAATTCACACGAAAATGATGATGACATGGGGAAACAGGTGAATTAGGAGCCATCAAGTTTTCTCTGCAATATGATTCTATTGAGCAAATGCTAAACATCAAGATATTTTCTGGGCATCGTCTGAAGCCCATGGATGATTGTCGGGACGTCGTCAGACCCATTATTTAAAATTTTAAATAGGCAACGCCTGGCAAATAGGGATATACGTGTTTAGCAAACGTATTGACATTGTGTATTGTCAGACGCGCGTCGTTTCACTCCTCAAAAGGTTAGGTGAAAGATGGTACCTCCCTTAAAGTTGGTATGTCTTCCATATAAACGGCTCTGAGTGACGTCATTCATAGATCTAAACGTCAATTTTTCTGTATCCTAAACCTAACCATAGCCCTAACCAAAACCCTAACCATAATCCTAACCCTAACAAATCCTGACCCTAATCATGACCCTAACCCTTGTCCTTAAAGCGCTAGGTGCGCTTAATTATATTTTTCTGAGTGACGTCATTGTCATAGATAATGAAGGGTCCCGTTTGGCCGTTTACATGGGAGACTGACCTTAAAGTTAAACCCGCGCGCAACGTTCTACATTCAGACGGCCACGCTTGTTAGCTATCCAGTCAGAATCGAAATAAACGTGCAACGTCTACGTCTGTCGAGATACCTTCTGTGTAAAACAACAACAACCATGAACAGTTGACACAACGTGTCAAACTTTGGTTTACATTACTTATGGGACACCGAATGTGTTTCTCAACACTCAATCTGGTGATCCTAGATGTTATTCCTTTTCATCTACACATATAGTATTTGGAGTTTCACTTCCAATTTTAAATGTAAAAACTATTAAACCAGGAAAGCTAGTTAATTTATGCAGTCTTAATTGACTGATAATGCATTTCGAAGGATGCAGTTTACATGGAGGTGCCCAACTCCAGTTGCAATACAAATAAACTTAAAATTGCATAATAGGGATGTTCAGAAAACACGTTTTGTGCCGAATCAGTCTGAATACTTGATTATATTTTGCGTATGGGGCCACTGAACCACCAGAAAAATTTTTTCGGCCCAACTCCATCGGGAAACACTGGCACATGCCACGCCCATTTTGGCCATTCCTTATACAGGTAAAATACCGAAAATCGCGTTTTATGCGTGAAATAATTGGATTTATGATCTTGAAACCACTTTCCTTTAATATAAACCGTAGGAAGGCATTTTGTTTAATTTGAGTCTCAAGTCTACGACGCCATCTTGACCCTGCCACGCCCTGGCCACACCCTCTTTTATAACTCCCAAGTAATGGTCGAAGGTCGAGACCAACGGCAAACTTAGGTTTCATCAACTGGTTTTGATGTTTAAACATGGTTTTAAGTCTGTATTAGCATCCCCTAACCGAATAGCCACGCCCCGGCCACACCTACTTTTTCATAACTCCCGAAGTAATGGTCGTAGAAGGTCAAGACCAACGGCAAACTCAAGCTTCATCCGCTGGTTTTGATGTTTGAGCATGGTTTCAAGTCTGTATTAGAATCCCCTAAACCCTCAAGTCCTCCTGGGCCTCCATCGACCTTACAGACCTACACTTCTCTCCCCCTCCTGCCTGCTACCGATCTACTGTCACTCCACTCCTCGCTCTCTTGATGAACACATCCCCCTCAGAATGCCGACCACATCACCAGAGGAGAATACAAGGAGCTTTTGGAGCTGGCCAAAGTGTGCCTCGGTGTGATGTCATTGTGTTGATCTTCTTGTTCAATTGTGCAGTGAGAGTGGGTAGCTGGTGTTGGAGGAGGGAGAATTTTAGGATATAGATGCACTTTGACATCCACCTAGCGTTGTGGTCTGCTCCTGGCTTGGAGAGGGTGAAAACCAGCTCCATTTCCTCCTCACAGTCCCGTCGAGGCACACTTTGGCCAGATCCAAAAGCTCCTTGTAGTCTCCTCTGGTGATGTGGTCGGCGTTCTGAGGGGGATGTGTTCATCAAGAGAGCGAGGAGTGGAGTGACAGTAGATCGGTAGCAGGCAGGAGGGGGAGAGAAGTGTAGGTCTGTAAGGTCGATGGAGGCCCAGGAGGACTTGAGGGTTGACAAGAGGGTGGCAACTGCTGCAGATGTCTTTCCCAAGATGGACTGGAAGGTAGCTTTAAGGATTAGTTATGCAATGTGATGACTCTGGCAAGCCAAAGGATCTGTCTGTTTAGGAGCTGCTGGAGAAGGAATGTCCGGTCAGAGTTGACTCCGGTGTTGAACGAAGTGGTGTCGAAGGAGGAGGCGTGGTCAGAGCGAGGCTATTGGGTTAGGGGATGGTAACACAGACTTAAAACTATGTTTAAACATCAAAACCAGCGGATGAAGCCTGAGTTTGCCATTGGTCTTGACCTTCTACGACCATTACTTCGGGAGTTATAAAAAGAGGGTGTGGCCGGGGCGTGGCAGGGTCAAGATGGCGTCGTAGAGACTTGAGACCCAAATTAAACAAAATGCCTTCCTACGGTTTATATTAAAGGAAAATGGTTTCAAGATCATAAATCCACTATTTCACGCATAAAAACGCGATTTTCGGTATTTTACCTGTATAAGGAATGGCCAAAAATGGGCGTGGCATGTGCCAGTGTTTCCCGATGGAGTTGGGCCGAAAAAATTTTTCTGGTGGTTCAGTGGCCCCAAACGCAAAATATAATCAAGTATTCAGACTGATTCGGCACAAAACGTGTTTTCTGAACATCCCTATAATGCATAAGTGTCACTTCTATTATAAGTGTCCCATCATTGTTCCTACGGCTTAAAATGAAACATGTCTTGTACGAGTGTTTTCTTTCAGTCTTTTTTGAAGATTCTTTCAAAAAGTACTTTGCATAGGTCTTTTACACACATCTTCGAAAAAGTAACATGAGTCTTTTGCAAGGATGAGGGGTATTTGCAGTGGTTCTCTTTATGGTCTTAATCTAACAATGCTCTATGATATCAACTTTGCTCCGAGATCCTCCTTATCCTATTTTAAATCTACCTATATGGTTGTATTTAGTGTTTTTATATATATAGCAGCCGATACACAGATGATAGAATACGAGATAATCTGTGTATCGGCTGCTATATATAAAAACACTAAATACAACATATACACACGATACACTAGCACTGTAGCCACATATATAAGCGATTGAGATATGAGTGAAAGTTAGGGCGAAGTAGCTCAGTTGGTAGAGCAGACACCTGGCAAGTTCTCAGTTGTGGGTTCAAGCCCTGCCTTCGACCTTAATTTTCAGACTCATCCAAGTTTGTGTGTGTGACTCAGGCATTTCAATTTGAATATACCTATATATGGTACCATGAATTAGAATTTAACCCTAAGTTCACTCAGAATGGCTAAAGAAGGACTACATAAATGGGTCTGTCCCACTGACAGGGAGCTATGTCTGCGATCCAAACTTAATAATGGGATGGGATGGAGCTACAAAAGTGTTCAGTCTGGTGTGACTCCATCAACCACAAAAGAAACTTTTGCCAAACATGAAATTGAAAAGATCGAGGAAGTTATTCAAAAACACAATCAACTTGTGAGGGTGGAAGAGGAGAGAATTGGAAAGTTAATGGAGAGGTTTGATAACATGAAAAATAGCCAGGGAGATGGATATAAAACTTGTCTAGCTTGCAATACAAGTTTTGGGTTTTTGAAGGCAAAACCATTTAGATGTCACTTGTGTCAAAGAAGTGTTTGTAGTAAATGCAAAGTTGAAACTGAGAAGAGGCAAATAGTTTTACCAAAAACTCTATGTCGAGTTTGCAGTGAATATCGAGAAATTTGGAAGAAGTCTAATGCATGGTTTTTCCATGCCATTCCTAAATATGTCATTCCACCTAAGCTTCCAAAACCACCTATCAAAAACCACAGCTCACCAATACAGAAGAAGACACAAGAACGAACTGTGAAAGTGCACAGTGACAGTTACTGGGATAATGATACAGATTATGCAAGTACTACAGATGATGAAACAAGCTCTGATGAGACTGATTCAGAAGCCAGCAATTCTGAATCAGGTGATAATGAAAGTCATGCAGATCAGTCTAAAGATGATGGAGGTGAGTCCACTAGTGTTGATATCCATTGTGAAGAAGATCAAGTGTTGGATATCATAGCATCTGAAGACACCAATTCACACGAAAATGATGATGACATGGAAACAGGTGAATTAGGAGCCATCAAGTTTTCTCTGCAATATGATTCTATTGAGCAAATGCTAAACATCAAGATATTTTCTGGGCATCGTCTGAAGCCCATGGATGTTGGAGGAACCAGTGATCCTTATGTAAAATGCATTCTTATGCCTGGGCACCAAAAAGCTACAAAACTCAAAACATCTCGAAAAGAGTGTGATCTGAATCCTGTGTTCAATGAAAAACTTACATATCATGGTATATTTGAATCTGATATTAATTCAAAAATGGTGAAACTTACAGTGCTGGATTACGACAGAATGACAACAAATGACATGATAGGGTATACAACTGTACCCTTAGCAGGACTCATACCTCAACAACAGCATCATTACAGAGAGATTCTTAAGGAGCCGGAGGAGGAAACTCATGAAGCTTCTGCTATTGGAGATAGAGGGAGGATTCAGATTTCGCTTCATTATCAGGCTAATAAGGAACTCAAAGTATCAATTGTTCGTTGTAGTATGCTCATGGTTCCAGGATCTGATACTTTGCCAAGCCCTATGGTGAAAGTCAATATCAAACCATCTCCAAAGAAAAACTTTTTCAAAAAGAAGACAGAGATTCTGAAGAAAACTGCAAATCCTGAATTTGGGCCTAAAGCAAGATTTACATATGACATCAGTAACATAGACATTGAAAGCAATGATCGGTGTTTAGAAGTCACTGTCTGGGATTGTACTGGATTGAAAAGGCTCAGTTATATAGGTGGTGTTGTATTGGGGAAAGAATTTGGAGGAACTACTAAATCACATTGGCTTGATGCTTTGTCTTCATGTGGACACAGAGTAACAAGATGGCATATGCTTGATGGAGATTCTTTTGGGATGACTGGAGAAACATCCTCAGTTGATATGACTGATCAACAGTCTTTTGGTCATCCTTCTTCGCCCTGATTCTTATTTAAATATATTTGTTGCATTATATTTTACTCAAAGCTGACTATATTTGTAACTTGGTTATATTATATCCACTTATAAAGTATCTACATGGACTCTAAAGATAAAATGTGTTTTTGTCAGGAATTGAGATTATTTAGTTATCGACACTGTAACATTTTTCTTAAATAAATAATTTGCTTATGGTTCATGGTGTTGAAGTTTTAAAAATTCTAGCAGATAAAACAAAATCAGAAAAAGCATTTAGTGCATCAGTTCTTAATTTTTTTTTAATTTCGAACAGTGGTGAATTCAATTTAATGGATTTTGTCAGTGGATCAGTAATGACTGTGTCATCATTTTAGAAATTCACAATCATAAGTTTTTATTCTGATCAATTATTTTATTTTATGAT
This sequence comes from Beroe forskalii, assembly GCA_011033025.1. NCBI lineage: Eukaryota > Metazoa > Ctenophora > Nuda > Beroida > Beroidae > Beroe > Beroe forskalii. The sequence continues at coordinate 101,528 of WFMF01000325.1, forward strand.
TAATTACTAATTGCATTTTAGACTAAAATGACAGCTCTATTTATTTATTTCATCTTGAATTTTTCAGTTTCATTTCAAATTCAAATTAATTCCAAATTCACATTGATGTTGCATCATGATGCATGATTAATAATCATTGATTATGATAGTGAATTATAGACCAAAAATGATTTAATTCTTGATATGATATTTTTGGCTATATATGTAAAACGATTGTATTTTAATTTTGCATGAAGTAAGTTTAATAAGGGATGTTTGAGCTATACTACTGTTGCATTCTATAAAATTGCTTCATAGAATGTAGTAAAAAAAGTAAAAGACAAAATTAATATTTGCAACATTTATAAATCAAATTATATTGTACAACTTCCACCCTTGCCAAACAAACATAAGTAGCATATGTGATATTAGTATTTAGGTATTGAAGGTGCCAAGATTAAGGTGTACCATATTTAAAGTGTTAATGAAACATAATAAATTGTTATTGTTATAAAATCGGCACTTGCGACACTTCATAATTGAATACCTTCGATGTCTGGTCCTCTACGTTTTCATCACTCTAGCTCTCATATAATTGTATGTATATTGTAATATTGTATAAATCATAATATTATACATATTCACTATTTTACGATTCACTCAATGTATCAAAAGTGATTTATGATTTAAAATGTTCGACATCAAGAATTAAATAACGAATTCAAGTGCATTTTTCATGATCTCGTGCTATTTCATTGCTTTATCTAAAATTGTGTCTATTAGTGAAACTCAACATGCTGTTTCTTTTGAATTATCAACTATGAGCAAATTAAAATAAGTCTTTTCTTGGCAATTTTTCTATGGAAATCTTTGACTGTTGATACAATAACCGTTTTGATAATACAAATTCAATACAATTAAGTATCATGTTCGTTTTGAAATTTTGAATTTTAATGCTGAATGATTTATTGCAACTATTGTTCAGGTTAGGTGGTTTTAATGTCCGACTGAGAGATGTTCATATCTTAACAATCCGAGGTATGTCCGGTATGTTGTTTGCATTTTAAGACTATATATTTGGTTGGGAGCTTTCAATAGCATATTATTCCAATAGCTAATCATCTTCAGCCGTATTTCTATCGAAGGCTTACTGTTACTACTCCCGCGTTTAGTTGTTACAGTTGAAAGGTGAGGGTCTAAACCAATTATTTGGACCTGGTCGGGTAAGTGTCTATGTATTATCAACACCGATGAAAACGTTAGAGGGTACTAAATAATATGTGGTGTGGAATGGTTGGTGGAGCGGTGGCTTGCCATCCACGGATTTGAAGTTTGAATTTTTCCAATAACTTCGCCGCATAATATTCAGTCATTCAATTACACATCCGCGTGGGTATAAGTCTGAATGCCACCGTCATGTTTGACATTTCACTACCAACTTCATCCCTCTAGCTCAACTGTTCAAAAGTCATGACATTTTATTTCCTGTCATCCGACGAAGCAATCGGCAAGATTCAAATCCATGTCGGAATTTAATATTCCATCCTTCATGATTCTCATGATTATAATTTTCTTATGAATTCATGACAATATTTGATTAAATTCGCGTACTTTTGCGATCAAATATTTAGACAATTTGTGCTATAAAGACAGCACATCCTTCGAAAAGTTTCTAAAAATATAAATAGTTATAATATGTAGAATGTGAATGTATGAATTTATCCTACGGTTTTACTGAAAGATTTTATGTGCACATATATATATTGCGGGACTGTCTGATTATGGTTAAATTGGCCCTTCAAAGAAAAGAATTGTCATTTCATTTCACAAAAACAGCTCTGCCTAAAACATCGCGCATTGTCTTTTAGGGCACGCAAATATATTATTTCTCTTGAGGGCGGCGTCAGTGGTGTGGTTAAGGAAGCGTTGTCAAGGAAGCGTTGTCAAGGAAACGTTGTCAAGGAAGCGTTGTCAAGGAAGCGTTGTCAAGGAAACGTTGTCAAGGAAGCCTTGTCAAGGAAGCGTTGTCAAGGAAGCGTTGTCAAGGAAACGTTGTCAAGGAAACGTTGTCAAGGAAGCGTTGTCAAGGAAGCGTTGTCAAGGAAGCGTTGTCAAGGAAGCGTTGTCAAGGAAGCGTTGTCAAGGAAGCGTTGTCAAGGAAACGTTGTCAAGGAAACGTTGTCAAGGAAACGTTGTAAAGGAAGCCTTGTCAAGGAAGCGTAGTCAAGGAAGCCTTGTCAAGGAAGCGTAGTCAAGGAAACGTTGTAAGGAAACGTTGTAAAGGAAGCGTTGTCAAGGAAGCGTTGTCAAGGAAGCGTTGTCAAGGAAGCGTTGTCAAGGAAGCCTTGTCAAGGAAACGTTGTCAAGGAAGCGTTGTCAAGGAAACGTTGTCAAGGAAACGTTGTCAAGGAAGCGTTGTCAAGGAAGCGTTGTCAAGGAAGCGTTGTAAAGGGCAAAGAAGCGTTGTCAAGGGCACGATTGCATAAATTAATTTAATAATTGTATGTATTTTTAGGTGCAGAGACCTACGGTGTCACAATTTGAATTATTGGTGGTGTAAATTTCAAAGTAATTACATGTGATTGTAATTACAACTTTCGCAGTCTATCACACTTTCTGCTGCGTGACTTTGCCACTTCATTTCGCAGTATACTATACACATTATAATATGTATAGTGTATTAATGTCCATTGTACTGTACATACCATGTTTATTGCACCGTTTATATAACATGTTCATTGTGCAATGGTTTATGGTTCACTGCTTTTGACCCAAAACGGTGTTGTGCAATGTACCTCTCAAAGCTGTATCGTACCCCTCTCTCTAGGGTAACTCAAAGCTGCTTCTCTTCCAGCTTCAGCACTGCAAGGACGAACATATTTGGATAAGTTTTATTGAGAAAAAACGAGTGTTTTCGAAACAATTCTTTTCAAAGTATGTTCGTCCCTTTTAATGGTTGAAGTACGTAATACGGCTCTTATTAATGGCTTGCATTATTTCCCACCGTATTAGGTACTACATTAATCGATGTCTCTAACCTCACACACTGTCAACTGGTGACTGCTGAAGAAGCTGCTGATGGTTCATGTCATAGAATTCTAATCAAATCTAATCTTGGCAAATTACACACTCCTCGAGCGCCAGTAATTATCATTTCTCTTAAATTCCTCCAATAAATGAATCAGGGAATTAGATTGGGGAAGTAATAATGGTCCCTCAGAAAATGAATTTATGCTGTTATGGTATGGATTGTATGCAGTTTAAGGGTGGAAATTGCTTTAAATCGAAGGCATCAAAGGTAAGAATTTAGACAGGCAACTTTGGTGATATGAAACCCTTATGAAACTCGATAGGGTCCCTCTGAAGTGTATACTGCTGACACTGTAACTCTCTTGTAGTGTTGCAGTTCACCCCTAATCAACTCCACACCATACGCTGATATACATGGATGTTTGAAGATTGCTCTACTATATAGCAGTGCCATATTAGCGGAGGAGCATATCAAGATTTGATGTAACTACTAAATAGGGCCTGCCGAATAAGTAAATCATAAGTGGGTGGTTGGTGGGAATTGATTTCTCATACAGTAGCAAATTAACTGAAAATTGCACTAATTTGGTTCTGTGTAGCTTGTCACATAGTCAAATTCAAGAGCAATGCGAACATCAAAGAGCTTTCTTGACGACTGGAACTCAAAAGTGAATTTCGAGCTCGATAGGCTTCAGAGGTTGCTTTTTTAGTGTACCAGACAGATAATTTTTCCTTGGAAATTTCTGTCTTCTGCACTTAGGTTGGCTTAAGGTCCAAATGGAGATTGGAGTTGTGCTGTTTGAGGGTCTAACTCTAACACGATCTTAGAACATTGTCATTGAGACTCATTCTAGCCTCTAGGGATATAATAGTATTGTGACGGGCTGATTTTACTGATAGGCATTTGTGGGGGCATTGATGCTTATAACATAATCATTAGTCTCATTATAGTGAACTTGAGTAGGTTCCAATTACCTCTGGAGCGAGTTTTGCGACTTGTTGCACAATCTTAATGCCGAGGGCTGAGGTCTCTAAATGTCTCTAGGATTCAAAGCTAACAATATTTACAGTACTTACCCTTTATTGTCTAAGTACGACAGAACATTTTTAAGGAATAATTGCTTTTATTAGGTAATGTTCGACATTTTAAAAAGTGGCTTGGTTCGTAGTACTGTGCCCCTTCCCACTCACTACTCGTCTAATATTCTACGCAATTCCATATTTGGCAGTGAAGCATTTAACAAATTAAAGATAGAGACCTTTAAAGATGTTGAACCATGCCAAGTTACAAGGGTGGTGCGTGGTTCCTTCTCCCACAGAAGATTGCTTGAGACAGCACTGCAGATCTAATTTGATTCTCGAGATCAATTAAATCGATGAAGGGAATTAATCTTCGAATTTACATGGGTTGGGGAAGTATTTCGAAACCTCTAATTAATAACCTTTGATGACGATTATCTTTCACACTGACAGCATCTTACTTTTTTAACCATCGATTTCACGAAATATAAGTCACCTGAATTGCTAAGGTAGCCACTTGCGTGAAGTCGCCATTGACGTAAATGCTGAAGACTTCTACATTATAAATCGAGGCTATTGTGATTAAGTTATTAGTCAGCAAATAATTCGAATAAGCACCTTTTGACCGAGAATCATTTGCTCATATTTCAAAAGTGGTCATAGCTCCAGTGGCACAATCGGTTAGCGCGTCGTACTTATAAGCAGTACTGGCTTAGCAATGCGAAGGTTGAGAGTTCGAGCCTCTCCTGGAGCAAGAATTTTTGTTTGGTTTCCGTTGTTTTTAACCGCAACCGAGGTAGTGAGTTAGGTCCATTATCAAGGAAAAGCTTAGTGGGTTACTATAGACTAATTTACCTGAAAGCATGGTAATTTGATACAGGCTAACTTAGTACACTTGAGAACTGCGACACTTTATCACTGCGATTTTGATAGACTTGCACTAATTAAGTGCGCACTGATTATAATTGTGTCTTGTTTTGTGTCTTGTTCAATTAAAAACTTGCGATAATTAAGTGTGCACATCTTTAATTGCCCGCCAATTAATTGCGTGACCCAGTTCTTAAGTGTGCTAAGGTATCAGATTTTTCTACAAAAATTAGTGATTGGCTTCCTTTCAATGATCAATCAATCATGTTTCTCATCGGAGGCATTCAGTCGTTCACATATAGTTTCCACTAATTACTTTAAATCTCAAAGGACATTGCGTTCGGGCAACCTTTGTGACACGCACCCTACTGATAATTGAATACACGCTTTCTTAATCCTCCTACCACACTACTATACACGACCATATCCCTCTAAATAGTGATGTTTTCTTCATGCAATGTAACGACCTTATTGTTCTCTCGTAATGCCTGTGTGACATGTCATTAACACATATGAATGTTGCGTCTGCTTCATTACTCCTAGGTTCAATACCTGACCGGCAATACGATTTTTTGCTACCTGAGTGCCCACACGGAAATCTTTTTGGTGTATTCGTAGCGCGAGATAGGTGATTAACGCGCGCGAGTATAACTTTTTGTACGCGCGCGTTCCTGTCATGTTACATGGTCCTAGCCTAGCCCATCCCAGCTGTTTTAAATTGTATTAAATTTCAATAAACATGCGATTGTGAAATATTTCACTTTTTACTATGCAGGGAAGTGAAAGTGGAAGTAGAAATTCGGCTAATCATTCATGCCATCTTTAAGGGAATAAACAGGCAGTGTTTTCTGTTATCTAGGAAAGCTTTTGCGATTGGAAAGAGAATTGATATAAAAACCAAACGTTTCTTTTAAATATGGCCTTTGCTTCGCTTAGGCAGTAAGTATAAAACTTTTCCGATGGACCATTTCCCCAGGTTGACATAGAGGAAGATGGAGAGCAACCAACAGATTCAAACCAGTCCACATTTGCCTGATTCCAGTGGGCAAAACCTTGACACCAGCGAACATTCGCCTGACACCAGTGCGCATAACCTTGACACCAGCGAACATTCGCCTGACACCAGTGAACAGCAGATTGACCAAGATGATTATGGTGATGTTGGAGACAGTGATGGTGAGAGTGATGATCACAGTGACGATGAAGATCAGGAAGACATCGAAGAAAATGATGTAAATAGTGATGAGGAGGATAATTGTGAAGGTGATGCTAGCGAATATGTAGTTTACCAAGAAACCACTGTTGAAGAAGGCCCACAACCAGTGATCATTAAAAAACCAAAGATTAACCACTCGCTACTGAACACCTCTGTCACCCTCCGTCAGTTAAACCTTCACCAATACAAAGGAACTATCCGGTTGAACAACTACCGTGACATCTTGGTTTCTCTAAGATCCATCTGCAAGGATTCTGGCGCTGAATTAGAACTTCGTCACATAGATGACAACGCAGAAGCTGAGCCTGAAAACCGCGGATCATACCAGAGCCACTATTCCCTGTACATCAATAAGGTTTGGGTTTGTGATGGGTATGGGGAACACGATGGTTTTGCGAAGAGACAGGCAGTTACCAATACCCTGAGGTATTTGATCCATGAAAAAGGTCTGAAGGTGACTATTACTAAGAAAAAATGTAATCCTGTGAAGTTCAAGAGATTAGGCAAGACAATGAAGCAGGTGAAAGATACTTTCCTGGGGTTCGTGCACAAGAAACTCCTGAGATACGACTGCCCGAGCCTCGGTTTTACGATCACACATGTTAACTTCGAGCATAAAAAGAAAGTGAAAATGATCCTGGAGGAGTGTAAGAGACACTACCTTCACACAGAGTGCAGAGTGGAAGCAAAAGCGATTGTCATTCACAAGAATCACAAAATAAAGCCTCCCAGTGAGGAGGTTTTGCCTGAAGTGGACCCTGCCCCCACTGAAATGGACCCTGCCCCCACTGAAAAGGACCCTGCCCCCAGCGAAATGGACCCTGCCCCCAGCGAAATGGACCCTGCCCCCAGTGAAGTGGACCCTGCCCCCAGTGAAGAGAGTGGTAGTTTGCCTGTGGTGAAAGTTGGGCCCCTCCCACCCAGGAAGTTGCGCCGGAGCGTAAATTTCACTAGGAAGAAGTTAGTCCTCAACCCTTCCCTGATGAATGCTAAGTTGGTTGACCTGTCTCGTATTGGGCTGAAGGACTATCATAGTGTCCTTCCCATATCACAATCTTACACTGCAGTGATCGTTGCCATGGCAAAAAGCGTTGGTGTTAAACACAAATTTAAACATGAAGGCCCAATTGGACCCAACAGATTTACCAAGTTTAACTGCAAACTTTTCCTTAAAAACGATATGATCGCAAAAGGCTTCGGACAAGACAAAGAGGAGGCCTTGGAATCCTGTGCTAAAAATTCCTTTGCGTTTTTGCTTCACAGAGAAGCCAAAGTTATCTTCGAATATCAAATCGTGCCAGAGCAGACCCGAGTTGTGTCTGAGACTGATTTCGGCTCCTGCAGCACGGAAGAACACTTTTCACAGTTTCTGGACGATGAAACGTTGCTCATGTTAAAATTATGCTTTGATGGCAGTACACCAAATAAGGAAGTGATTCGTGAACTCTGCCAAAAATACGATCTTCTTCTGAGATCAGATGGGCCGAATGAGCTATCTGCTCTCAAGAAGAACTCTTTGATTCACAAGATGGTTGTCACAGTGCCTCCAGAAGCTTTACCAAAGATGAAGGGACTGGAAGAGAATATACCAGATAACAGATTTGAAATGGTCAGCAGCGCAGATATTGCAGAAAATAAGATAGTTGTGCGGGATAAAGTGGAGAGTTTTCTTACTGACAGTTCCATAGATCAACTTATCTTTCCGTTAAATCTTGGAGAAACAGAGAAAATCCTGGCAGAGGAGTTGTCGATGAAACACGGTCTGGACTTTTTACGTGAGAGCACTGGTTTAACGATCTTATCTAAAAAACTAAAAAACAAAAATCAGAAACGTGTCCGTAGGAATCGTGCACAGCAACCTTCTAGTTCCAATCAAGGAAATGATTGGGGTGATTTTGTGGCCAGTGGCAATGTTAGATCCTTTGGTGGCATGAGAAATGAGGACAGTTCTCTGAGATTCAACCCCCATGATGGGGACTTTTCAGGTTATGATTCCGGATTCTCAATGGGACGGGGGAATCATCAAGGAAGCTATTCCCGCAAACGGGCTCGTGATAACCGTGGAATGTCCAGAACAATTGAAAGCGATCGTTTTGATGATTCGTCCCAATACGCTGGTCACTCGGAATGCTCAAGCCGCCAGCGTCCTCACAATAATTCTGGTCAAGGTACCTGGCATGGTTCCAACTCTGGTTTCAACCAACATGGTAACTGGCATGGTTCCAACTCAGATTACAACCAACAAGGTAACTGGCAAGGTTCAAATTCTGGTTACAACCAGCATGGTAACTGGCATGGTTCCAATTCTGGTTACAACCAACATGGTAACTGGCATGGTTCCAATACTGTTCGCTTGTCTGAAGACAATTGGAACAGTTACGATGACAGTGGCCCCTCCAATTCCTACTACCCCCGGAATCGCTCAAATAGTTTCAACCACCGAAATGAGAACAATACGAGGCATGGTGGAAATTCACATAATCGTCCTTACTGCAGTGATGCTGGCTCATCATACAATAATTCGTATAAAGGATCTTTTCAGTCTTCGTATAGGAACCGATGAACCGTGCGATGGTATCAGAAAACTTGAAAATTGAAATTATTTACATTTTGATATTTACATTTACTTTAATAGTGTGACTTTTGAATAAATTTTATATAAATTAGTTGTTATCATTCAAATTGTTTCACTATCAATAGTCAATATTCAAAAACCGAAATGAAAACCGAATCTATAGCTTTTTCCTGATTTTTATTCACCAGAATTATAAGTATTCCTTTAAGATCATGATTTGATTATTTCATATTTGTTGCTGTTAACTTCCCCTTTAATCAAGTCTAACTTTCCATCTAACTGAGGCCATGTAACAAACTTCCCATGAACATCTGCTGACAACATCTCAGACTCATCCTACTCTCTTCCGGTGAAAGTTTACTCCTCTATTCTCATCTCCTTCTCTCTCTCCACTGATATCCTCTTCCCTCTGTTGATGCACAGTCTACATTTGCCTGATTCCAGTGCGCAAAACCTAGACACCAGCGAACATCATGATCAAGCTGACACAAGTGCGCAAAACCTTGACACCAGTGAACATTTGCCTGACACCAGTGAACAACATATCGACCAAGATGATTATGGTGATGTCGGAGATAGTAATCCTGAGAGTGATGACCACAGTGACGATGAAGATCAGGAAGACATGGAAGAAGACGATGCAAATAGTGATGAGGAGGGTAATTGTGAAGATGATGATGAAGCTAACCAAACAACTATCGTTGAATTTAAAAAAGGCCCAAAACCAATGATCAACAAAAAATCAAAGATTGACCACTCGCTACTGAACACCTCTGTCAGCCTCCGTCAATTGAACCTTCACCAATACAAAGGAACAATCCGAATGAACAACTATCATCAGATCTTAGTTTCCCTGAGAACCATTTGCAAGGCCGCTGGCGCTGAATTAGAACTTCGTCACATAGGTGACAACGCAGAAGCTGAGCCTGAAAACTGCGGATCATACCAGAGCCACTATTCCTTGTACATCAATAAGGTTTGGGTTTGTGATGGGTTTGGTATACACGACGGCTTTGCGAGAAGAGAGGCAGTTACCAATACCTTGATGTATTTGATCCATAAAAAAGGTCTGAAGGTGACTATTACTAAGAACAAGAGCAAGTCTTTAAAGTTCGCGAAGTTGGGAAGGAAAAGAAGCGTAAAAGAAACTCTTTTGGGTCACTTGTGCAAGAATCCGAGCCTCGTTTTCACGATCACAGAGGTAAACTTCGAGCATACAAAGAAAGTGAAACTTATCCTGAATGAGTGTAAGAGTCTCTGCCTTCTCACGGAGTGCAGAGTCGAAGAAAAAGCGATTGTCATGCACAAGAATCACAAAATAAAGCCCCAGCCAAGTGAGGAGGATTTGCCTGAAGTGGACCCTGCCTCCAGTGAGGAGAATGGTAGTTTGCCTGAAGTGAAAGTTGGGCCGCTTCCACCCAGGAAGTTGGACCAGAGTGTCGATTTTGGTTGGATTAGAAAAAAGTTGCTCCTCAACCTCTCCCTAATGAATACAGAGTTGATTGATCTGTCTCGTATTGGGCTGAAGAACTATCATAGTGTACTACCCGCATCACAATCGTACACGTCAGCGATCGTTGCCATGGCAAAAAGCGTTGGTGTTAAACACAAATTTAAACATGAAGGCCCAATTGGACACGAGCGATTTACCGAATTTAACTGCACACTTTTCTTTAAAAACGATTTGATCGCAAAAGGCTTCGGACAAGACAAAGAGGAGGCCTTGGAATCCTGTGCTAAAAATTCCTTTGCGTTTTTCCTTCACAGAAAAGCCAAGGTTATTTTCGAATATCAAATCGTGCCTAAGCAGACCCGAAGTGTGTCTGAGACTGATTTCGGCTCATGCAGCACGGAAGAAAACTTTTCACAGTTTCTGGACGATGAAACGTTGCTCATGTTAAAATTATGCTTTGATGGCAGTTCGCCAAAGAAGGAAGCGATTCGTGAACTCTGCCAAAAATACGATCTTCTTCTAAGATCAAATGGCCCGAATGAGCTCTCTGCTCTCAAAAAGAACTCTTTGCTTCATAAGATGGTTGTCAATGTGCCGCGAGAAGCTTTGCCAAAGAAGAAGAAAGAGAAGAAAGTAGTGCAGAAGAAGAAGAAAGAGATGGTCAGTAGCGCAGATATTGCCGAAAATAAGATAGTTATGCGTGTTAAAGTGGCGAGTTTTCTAACCGACACTTCCAAAGATCAACTCATATTTCCGCTGAATCTGGGGGAAACAGAAAAGATCCTGGCCGAGGAGTTGTCAATGAAACACGGTCTGGACTTCTTACGTGAAAGCACTGGTTTAACGATCTTATCTAAAAAACAACATGTACCAGGAAAGAAAAATCGGAACAATAAGAATCGCGCACAGCAACCTTCTAGTTCCAATCACGGAAATGCTAGGGGTGGTATGAGAAATAGGGACAATTCTCCTAGATTCAACCCCCACGATGGGGACTTTTCAGGTTATGATTCCGGATTCTCTATGGGACGGGGGAATCATCAAGGTGGCTATTCTAATAAACGGGCTCGTGATTATCATGGAATGTCTCGAACAATTCAGAACAATTGTGTCGATGATTCGCCCCAATACGCTGGTCACTCGGAATGCTCAAGCCTCCAGCGTCCTCAAAATAATTATGGCCAAGGCACCTGGCATGGTTCTAAGTCTGGTTTTAATCAACATGGTAACCGGCATGGTTCTAAGTCTGGTTTTAATCAACATGGTAACCGGCAAGGTTTCAACTCTGGTCCCAATACTGTTCGCTTGTCTGAAGATAACTGGAACAGTGGCCCCTCCAATTCCTACCAACCCCGGAATCGCTCAAACCAAAATGGGAACAATACGAGGCGTGATGGAAATCCACAAAATCGTCCTTACAGCAGTGATGATTCCCAAGTGACATTCAATTCGGCTGCTGGCTCATCCTACAATAGTTCGTATAACAGCTCTTTTCAGTCTTCGTATCGGAACCGATGAACCGTGCAATGGTATCAGAAAACATGAAAATTGAAATTATTTACATTTTATTTTTAATATTTACATTTACTATGATATTGTGACTTTTAACTTTTTAAATTGATTTTATTTTTAGTTGTACTCATTCCAATTGTTTCCCTGTCGATAAGTCAATATTTGTCAATGAAAACCAAATCCATAACTTTGCCCTGATTTCGATTCATCAAAGTATTCCTTGCTTAATCATGAATTGATTGTTTCATTTTTTTAAAAATTCATCTAACTTCCCCTTATATCCACTCCAAAACTCTAACTTTCCATCTCATGCAGGCCATGTAACAAACTTCCTACCTCCCTCTGCTGACAACATCTCAGACTCATCCTACTCTCGTCCGGTGATAACACCCACCACTACTCCTCTCATCCTCCTCCTCCCTCCACTGATACCCTCTCCTCCCTCTGTGGATGACTTCACAATGATGACGTCTCGGTTGGAAGAGGCGCGCGCAGCACTGCGCACGTGGTACACCACGAGTCCAGGGGTGGCTAACCTGAGGAAGCTGATTCTGGAGAACGAGTACCAGGACGCAACACATGACCCTAGGACCAAATACCAGATAGACAGGTGAGTTTGTTGTTTATTTTAGTTTTTCTAGCGGCTAGTTATAGTTGTGACTTGTGAGCAACATAATATGGACTGTTTGCTCCATCGTATGATATCGTACACTATTTTATTATTTTAGGTCAATGCCAATGTTCTACATTCATTTCGTTTGCATTGAATCACCCTACGAATTCCCCCTCTTCCCTGGACCATCCCTTCTTCAGTTGTAGTAGCAGTAGCACTAGCATCCCCTCTCCTCCAGGTATGAGTTTTGGCGGCTCAGCACAATGACCATGACAACTCTCACTGGCAGCATCGCCGCCTACGCTGGCTGGAAAGCCGGTACCGACCGTTTCAACGAAGTCAAGGATCTCCAGATCTACTCGAGTAGGAAGGAAATCTTCAAAGTCCGGCACTCCTGGCAACTAATGGCTGCCCTGGCCTACTCAACCCCAACCATCCTCAGAACTTTTGTCATAATGACATTCCTAACCGGGATACCGCCCCTAGTGGGCGTGTATTTTAACGACACTGACTATGTGGCTACATACGGGGTATCAGGGGTGGTGGGTGGCATGTTGGTGTCTTCCCTCATGTCAGCTAAAGACTTTGGAGGAATCAGACAGAAGTTAGTAGCAGGGTTGCTGGTCCTGCCTCCAGCGCTAGGATTGGGGTGTTTGGCGGTCTTGTCTCAGAAGTATGATCTGTATGTGCACTATGATAGGTATAAAGCAAGGTGGAGGAGCATTGACCCGCTGTGGACTGATTATGTGGAAAGGACAAAGGAGGAAGAGGCTTTGAAGAGGGAGGGGTCGTCAGAGGAATAGGGTGTGTTTCTTGATTTAAGTTATTGTTACTATTTTTGTAAAGCTTGGGCCCCAAGTTTAATTTAGAAATAAATGACTTAATTTATTACCAGCCCTTTCAGTCATATTATCTACTTTTTTAATTCTCCGAATATTTGAATTTTTACTAGCTCTAGCATTGGTTTATAGGCTTTTGGTTTAATTTTTCACCATTTTCCAAGCTCATGAAATGCAGGTTCTGGGTGAACGAATCAATGAACTCTGCAACAGCCATTTCACCAGCCTCCCTCCCAAAGGTAAACCTTCCCCCTCCCAATGGACCGTTCTATCTGCTGTTGTCATGGAGATGGATGAGGAACTGTCCGTTGTTGCCATGGCAACAGGAACTAAATGTGTGGGAGAGAAGGACAAGGGCATGTACGTGGTAGGAGATAGTCATGCTGAAGTCTTATCACTTCGACTCTTCAGATTATTCCTGGTTAAGGAGATGTCTCGGTTAACTGAGGGGAGTAAGGGTGGAGGATGTTTAACTAGGAATGAGCAGGGGTGTTTCAGTGTTAAACCCGGAGTTTTATTTCACTTCTATTCCTCATGTGTCATGTGTGGTGATGCTACTATCCGAGTCTCTAATCAGAACTCCTTCCCAATTACCAGAGATTATGACGAAAACGATCATAGAAAGTTCGAGTCTAACTTGAAAAGACCGCCTTCCCCACAACCCTCTACTACATCAAAACAGCTTAAATCCACTTCACCTGTTCCTTCACCAAACACATCATCACCCCTCCCAGGAATAACTCGCAGCGGTGGAAAGTGTCTTCTGTCGGATGACCTTACCTCAGACTCCATTAAAACCCGATCCTGGACTGAGACTTCAGTTCTCCGGACCAAACCTGGCCGGGGTCCCTTGTCCCTGTCTCTCAGCTGTTGTGATAAACTCATGAAAAGGCAAGTGTTGGGTCTCCAAGGAGGTTTACTCTCCTCCCTCATTCCTCAGCCTATCAGGTTTCAGAGCGTGGTTATCGGGGGTGAGTTTTCAGAGGAAAGTGTGAAACGAGCGCTCTTCACTCGGCTACCGGAGCACTATCAGTTTCCTGCTGAAATAATCCAAGTGGAGGATATCTTCCCTCACAGTCTCCCGAACACTTCCGCTAGAAATAGCAATGTCAGTCTTCAGAATACCTCCTTAACTAATACCTGCTTAACTAACAGTGACATTGTCAGTCTTCAGAACACTACCTCTACTAACAATGTCAGTCCAGCAAGTACTTCATTACTTTGGTGTAGAGATGCAGGACAGTGGGTTGCTGTTAAAGGGAGACAGCAGGGAGCCACCAAAACTTCTGCTGAGGAGAAAGTCATGTTGCCGGTGTGTCGAGCAAATATGATGAAACTTGTGGGAGATTTGATACAATCTGGTTCGGAATTTGAGGAGTTTAAATCTGGAAACGGAAAAGTGAGTAGAAGTAATTATGAGGAACTACGGCAAATAGCATCGGCGTACCGGAAAAAGAAAGATCAGTTTTGTGCACATTTTACTGGTTGGAAAAAGAAGTGGGAGGAAAGTGGGAAAATCGCCTGATATTTGTGAAACATTAGAGTAGGATTTACAATATACAATACCTGTCATGTGATTTTCACAGGTCGCATGTTATCAGAAAGTTATTTGATATCCATTCAATGTTAGTGAAGCGTAGGTAATTGCACAGTTTTGTACGTTTTTATGACCCACTGATAAGAGAATTATGTGCTGCAGCGTGTAGGCGGTTTTTTCTTTTGTCAGATATTTTGATTTGATCCGATAATCTTTTCTGTGGAATATCTTCAAATTGGAACCTTTTTGGAATTTCTGAACGTGGACGTTTACCATAATTCATTGATTCAGTTCAAAAAACCAGTTTAAATCTCGCTTTGCTATCAACTGAACTATGACAACTCTTCTGTAGGATGGAAGTGTGGGTTGCCAAGGTGATATGTCTCGCTATTCTCCTTATTCTGACATGCGTATTTGGAATGGTGCCAAGGTTCTTGAGGACGTCTGGCAATGAAAAGTACCTCAGTATTGCTAACTGTGTTGCAGGTAAGTTTTTTGCCCCCTGAAACTCCCATGTTGGGGTTAAACACCCCACTGTCTCTCTGCCCTTATTTTATTGCATCCAAACTTCTGTCTTCCAATCAACTCCTCGCCTCTTTCGCGATACCCTTCACCTCTTACCAATTATCACCTCATTATTCATCTCCTATCCCTAATACCCCTCTGACTCAAATACCCTCTATCCCATTAACCCCATCCCATTTCCTACTCCTCCCTTAACCTATAAATAACCTCCCATTGTTTAAAAGTTAAAAACGACTCCTCCCCCTCAGGCGGTGTTCTGATGGGAACCACGCTCCTCCATCTCCTACCAGAAGTTATTGAAGATGTCACAGACGGTTTCAAGATGAAAGACATTGACATAGACTACCCTATAGCTACTCTGACAGTAGGGCTGGGTTTCCTGCTCATCGTATTTATTGAGATGCTGGCTCATACCATACAGGTATTAATACCTAGTGTTAGCATACACATTCAATTGTCACAGTGGCCAATCAGTGTGAATTTTCGTTCAATTCGCGCACTGATTGCTAATTGTCAAGCTTTCAAAATATGGACCTGTGAGTTTTATATACCATCTAAAAATCTTCTGACCTAGTTTATACGAAAGTTCTTGCAAACAATTTCTGGTGTAAGAGTTACTTAAGTTATTAGACATACAGTCATATCCTTCACTCCCTTTTCCCCAGTAGGTAAAAGGGATCCCAATGAATATCTACCTCCATTTTCCCATTTCCCAAGTATCCCATTTCCCAAGTATCCCAATTTCCAAAGTGTCCCATTTCCAAAGTATCCCATTTCCAAAGTATCCCATTTCCAAAGTATCCCATTTCCAAAGTGTTCCCAATCCCAAATTACTCCACTTTCAGGACCACATGGCTCATGGAGCAGATGACGATGCGGTCTCAGAGGAAGAGCTTATTTCTCCTGAAGCCTTTCTTGACGATGAAGTCAACCTATTCGACAGGTTATCATATGCTAAACATTTTTCCAGCAATTTTAGAACGCAAGTAAATATTTTCCTTGCGTCATCTGGCGTCAATATTTTAAGGAAAAATTTGACAGTGTTAAGAGTCTGTTGAATGCATGTGTGCTTTAGCAGCAAGAAATTTACATTATTTCTTTCAAAGCGACACACTTTTTCGTGTAGTTATATGAGATTTGTATAATCTTTTTTTCTTTTTAATGACCTATGCAAAGTGGGACTCCTCTTTTTATTGTTACAATGAAATGCAAAATATATGTTATAATTTTATTCCAAGAAACATTCATTCTCTGAACGCGCTTTTTGTCCGAGAAAGGGTTGATTGCCCTGACAATCAATCCCTGAGCAGTCAAACAAAGAACTATTTTAGCACATTTTTCCGGGCGTCTCTCCATTATTCCTAAGAAAGCAGCTGGCCTCATTATGAAGAAACTGAAAAGCTATCTGAAGTTTGAAATCACACATACGCGCTCATAAAATGAAGTACTTTTTCCAACGCTCATTCCTTGTTAAAACTTCCAAGAAGATAAGAATTTGAAACAAAAAAGGGAGAATCGCTCTTATACCATTCGAGCCTCCAAATCAAACATTTTTTTAATTCTCTTGAATCAAAGATCTCCAACTGAAGATTTCCATCCTCGACCCCCTTTGAATTTTGATATTTCTCTAACCCCTACTATTTGACAGTATGGAGAGAGTAAGACGGTTTACTCGAGCTAGCAGTAAGAGCTCTGGTGGTAACAGCTTGGATAATAACAATGTCAGCAATGTTCAGACTCGGACCAGAACGAGATCATGGGTGAGTGCCGGATATTCGTTTTGGGGTTTTAAGTTGGATTAGAAATATCATACGTGAACTGGTGGATTTACGCATTGCTGAACTGCAACCTCAATTTCCGGGGACCTTCATATTTTTCCAACTTTTAAAAATCGAAAAGTGAAACCTGTCATATTTAACTGTAAACTTATTTCCTTTTCCTTCAGAGAGTAAGCACTCCTACCAAGAATGTAGACCCAGAGAAACAAACGCTTCTCAACAACACAGTGCAGAATGCTAGACGACCTAATACAGTCTGTGGTAAGTTAATAGCAAAACAAGGAGTCAGTTGCTTCAAGGGGACTGAAGTCTTAAAAGCCTTCACATTAAGCCTGAAAGTCTTTACATGCTTGCTCCGTTTCCCTCCCGATCATGATAATATTACGAAGGCCCGAGGTTTCTCGGGCCTTGGCCTGACAGGATTGAAAACTGAAATCATTTTCCTCGGGACTCATATGTGACTCCCAAAAGATTCTACTATTCCTATGTGCTAAATGTGTGATTTCACCTCATTTCACATACCCCGTGATGCTTTGCATATTCACTGTAATCCGAGGCTCATGTAGTTAACTGATTTGTCGATGAGTATTGGTCACAAGGTTCGGGTAATGTGATACCGTACGTTGAGTCAATGAGTCATTCTTCCTCATTATGATAGAGATTGCGTATTTTGCCTTCCTTCTTTTGACTCTTGTTGACCACGATCCTACTATTTCTTTGACCAGAATTCCCAATCATAATTTTCGCCTTATTAATCGCTGATCGTTTCAGTCCCAATCACGATTCAAACTGAGAAACGTCTGACAAAAATCCCCCTTTGCGCCCTATATTAAGCTGAGTAATATGCCACTCTAACCTGACCAATATTCAGTTAACCCTGAGCCAGGCTATGGTGGCACCAATGAGGGAGCCGACACCCCCACCGCCCTCCTCCCGCCACCTTGAGTCATTCCCACGATGGACACTCCCATCATTCTCACTAATTGTCGCTCATAATTTAAACCCCCAATCACGATTCAAAATGATAAATGTCTCATATAATTATAATCCCCCTTTTGCGCCCAGTAAACCCTGAGCCAGGCTACGGAGGCACTTGTCAGTGCGCCACCATAACAATTGACACAACCCCTCCCCCAGTTAACCCTGAGCCTGGCTACGGAGGCACTGGTGACGCTGCCGACACTCAGGCTGCCCCTCCTCCCACCACTCTGGGTCACTCCCACGACGGACACTCCCACCATGCCCACGGAGGGGGACACGGTCCAGGACATGCTCACGACCATGGTCCTCCCACGGAGATAAAGGGGTTCGGGAGCATTCTACTGCTCTTTGCTCTGTCGGTGAGTGTTTGGAGTAGTTTTAGTAATAAGTATTTTGGTTTTTATAGTAAAAAGGAAATTTGCAGCTCAGGGGGTTTATCGATTACTTGATTATCGATTAAGTACTTGAATTGCAATGTTCTAAAGTTTCAAGTGGTTCACATCAAGTGAGTTTAAGAAAAGAAATGCCAGAAATACGCTTTTATTATTTCAATATTTCATTCCCCAGGTCCATTCCATTCTGGAAGGAATGGCTGTCGGTTCTGAACAGGATTGGGTCATGGTCTTTACGCTAAGTGGAGCTCTGTCTGTACACAAGATCCTCCTAGCCTTCGCTTTGGGTAAGCCTCGAAGTTGGGACTTTTGAATTATGTTGACTGCTTCCAAGCCAAAGATTGGCAGTTGTATATTTGCCTCTTTGTCCTTTTGATGATCATTGCAGTCATTTAATCAAGGAAGCATTGAATATGCTTAACAATAAACAGGAAACTTACCACATGTGATGGCCACTTATTTATACAAATGTTGAATCATATTAAATGCTGAATCACAGTAAATGTTGAATCACATTACATTTATTTTAATCTTGCTAGGTGTTAAGATCGTTGAAGAATCGCAGCCTCTTTGGACTCACATCAGATCCGTTGGATTCTTTGCCATTTCCAGTCCCATCGGTGTGGCTATTGGTGAGTTTCACGAATCAGTGTCACCAGATTTCGTGACTCCTTTCCTCCAGCAATGTTTTGCTGTCTCCACTCTGATGACACCATTTTGAGTCAACTGACACCAATGCATTGACACCACTCTCCTTCTGACACCATTCTCCTTCTGACAACACTCTCTTCTGACACCACTCTCCTACTGACACCACTCTCCTTCTGACACCACTCTCCTTTTGACACCACCCTCCTTCTGACGACACCCTCCCTTTGACACCACTCCCCGTCTGACACCACTCCCCGTCTGACACCACCCTCCTTCTAAAACCACTATCCCCCAGGCGTTGGAGTACAACTCGCTGACACTGACGTAGCCACTAAGAAGCTTGCGGAGGGTCTAATCCAGGCCGTTGCTACGGGAACCTTCCTTTACATAGCATTCGTTGAAATCATAACCCCGGAGCTGAATAAACCCGACCTACCACCTCTACTCAAGGTTTGATGTAGCTTTAAAGGTTTAAAGGTTGTCAATTACATTTTCTTGGTTCGTAGAAATTATATGCGTTGACACTTAAATCAAGTTTCCCTTCTCTTAAAATGCTTAAGGGCTGTTGTCCATGGGTCTCGACTTGTCACCGAGTCTTGTCCTTTTCAAGGTTAACAATTAACCGGCCTTTCACGGCTTCACGCCCTATTCTTGGCATTCTGCCAATCAACTATTCTCTTCAGGTCCTATTCTTAGCAGTCGGCTTCACCATTATGTGCTGCGCTCAACTTGTACCAGAAGGAGATAGCGACGTTAAACCTAACAACTCAACCACACCGATAACGCTCTTAACCTAGCTATAGATAGATAGCTACAAACCTAACATTTATCCTGAAATTTATCAGTACCTGACTTATGACTCCATGTTACTACGGAACCTTGTTTGCGCTCGCAATCATGTTTTCTTCAGAAAAAAGCGAGTGAACAAACAGGGACGCATAGCATGCAGTATATACTTAACCTTTTTAAAAACACTTTTTACACATCACATTAGACACTTTGACTGGAAACTTTGCGTGTGATGTGTGATGAAAATGGGAGATGGCAACTTTTGTTACCAAGCAACCCTACTAGTTTCAGATAGGGTGGCGTGTTTGCGTCACGTTGCTATGGTAACACGAACACTTTATATCTTCAAGTTATTGTTTGTCTGTTTGTAGTAATGTTGTTTATTAACCAATCATCAATTTATCTGCGATTATAAATTGACATCTGCTGGCAGATTTGATGTTTTTAGAAAAAAGATAACGCTGTCAAAATTTCGGTGATTTAATCAAAATTACTGAATAAATTCGAGGCTGTTTCATGCCGGCAATCCATTTATCATTAATTGGAATTTACTCGTTATAAACATCTGAATAATACGATAATTAATTAATTATATGAATATTTATTTAATCTTTGATTTTTGTAGCCAATTATTACGAATTTCTGGAACTCAGATTATTTTTAGAGAGTACTACGTGATTTGTACACTTCTCACATTTTTATTACCGATTTGTAATATGATTTTTAACCTGTGTTTAACTACCCAATTATTGAGTTATTTTTCAACTTTTTAGTTCAACAATCTAGCAACCATAAGAAAAACTTATTCCATTTTTATGTTCATCCCACATTTCCGTGAGTTTCAACTTATAGATTACCTCAATGAATTTGCATAATGATTCCCCACGCCCCAATGCCTCCGTAATGTTTATAATTATCGTCTCAATGAATCTTCACAAAACCTCTTTCAACACCCATTATTCTCCTAATTGACTAACTAATTCCCTCACAATAGGATGTTACGGTTAGCTGTGGTATGCATTGTCCTTCTCACAGCTGTGGAAGGAACTGTGAAACTCTTCTCCCCAGCATTCAGTCAGTTCATGCAGGAGCATAACAAAGAGGTGAGACCGTGGTGAATGGGGGTCGATTTCATTTCTATTCAAGAAGTTCTTCTTTATCTTTTAGAAATTGATAGATGTAAGTGAGAGGATTCTTGGGGCTTGTAGTAAACGGATAACGTCATTTTGACACCTAGCCAAAAAGCCTAGAGAGGCTTTTGATCCTATCTTATATATTAAACTTTTGAACAATTCAGTTGTTCTAATCCACTAATTCACTTTCTCTCCCAGTACACCCACGGTTGAAGAGCACAACAAGAGGTTCTGGACTTTCTACCAGAACAGCTTCATCTGGAAGAAAGCCAACAGGTGAGTGGTGAAATGTTGGCTCTGTGACAGAGGGTTTGATGTTTACAATTACAGTCAGGTTGTTACTTATCTTGTTCAGACATATGGTTCCCTCCCCTCAGGTTTCATTGTACGGAATGCCCACTGCTCAAAAATTCCACTTTTATTTTGGAACCTCAACTATCCCCAGTTATTCACAATCTCTAATCATAGGGAGGACCAGGGTAGCGCATTGTATGGGGGTATGGGGCTACTCACTTCTTTACACCTAACACGTGCACATACCCACTCTCCATAGCAACGTTCCCACAGTTTTCCCAATATCTCTTCCTTTCTCAGGGAGGACCAGGGCAGCGCAGTGTACGGTGCTACCCAGTTCTGAACACTTATCAACACACCTTACACTTAACACACTACTCTTCAGTCTTCATTGCACGTGCACATACCCACTCTCCATAGCATCGTTTCCACAGTTTCTCACAATCTCTAATCTCAGGGAGGACCAGGGCAGCGCGGTGTACGGCGCTACCCAGTTCGCAGATCTCACGGAGGAGGAATTCGCTGAGCACTACCTCAACAAGGTCATGATGACATCATCTCTGGAGGACATGACGTCACTACTGCCCAGGATATCTGAGGTGGATATGGTGGACGTTCCTGATAGCGTCGACTGGAGGGAACAAAGTTAGTAAATTTCCTACTGATAGATGTCCCTAGATAAGTCTCAAAATTCCTTATGGTGAAATGTCGAACTTCTACGTGCGCGGCTTTTTAAGAGCCACAGAATTGTGCGCTGCTCACTGTCTGTTCGAAACAAAGCTGTGTTTAAGACGCTGTCACGCCGGTTGCAAAACAACCAGCAATTACAAGCTGTATTTCAGACGCTGTCACGCCGGTTAAGAACCAGGGGATGTGCGGAAGTTGTTGGGCGTTCTCCACGACTGGGAATGTGGAAGGGCAGTTCGCTATCAAGTCAGGGAACCTCAAGTCTCTCAGTGAGCAGGAACTTGTGGACTGCGACACGGTAAGGAGAGGTAGAGGGGTAGTTTGAAATATTACGAAACCATAAGTCATTGGGACTTCAAACCTCTTTCATAGATCCCTTTCCCAACCCAGAACCCTTTGTTTTTGAAGGATTTTGGTCTTCTATTTCTCCAAAAGCAACATTACTCCAGAAGCTGCACCACCTTTTTATGGTACACCCTATCGTCAGGAGAATGAAAGGAATGGTTTGCAAAATTCCTAGGCATACCCATTGCCACTCATTTCCAGTCCCACTAATTCCATGACACTTGAGTCTGGGGGGCTCCGAACCTCGTATTGAGTCCGCTCCACCTCCTTTCTGTTTTTAGCTTTTAGAGTATTCGACTCATGATCCCCTATTTCTCAAGAAGCAACACTTTCCCAGGTTGACATGGGATGTAACGGAGGCCTCCCCTCCCAAGCCTACCTGGAGATCAAGAGAATAGGAGGCTTGGAGCTGGAGACAGACTACCCTTACACTGGTCATGGGGACTCCTGCACCTTCAACAAAACAAAGGTTGGTATTGCAGTCAGGAGAAAGGGATTTGATCTCATATCTTGGATTTCAAATCTAGTCCAAGATATCTTATCCAAGATCACAAACTGTGTTCAAGGGAAAGTATTGCTGAGACTTTTTCAATTTTAAAGTTTTCGAAGACCTTCATAAGAAATAAACCCTCTTTTTCCAGGCTAAAGTGGAAGTGTCAGGCGGGATTCAGCTGCCTGTGGATGAGGAAAAGATAGCAGCGTGGGTGGCAAAGAACGGTCCTGTCAGCATCGGGATCAACGCTTTCATGATGCAGTTCTACATGGGTACGTGTGTGTTTGTGTCTGTGATGCCGTGTGGACTTTGGGGCCTGCCTCCCTTCTTTTATATAATCATATTTTACAGCCTCAGTAGACCTAAGCGTCTCTCTCATTTCATCACACACGGTCAACGTTCCTCAATAGACCCAAGTCGGCGCAAAATAATTGGGGAATAGTCAAATAGTGAATAATGTCATTTAATTGACTCTTTGATACATTTTATTGCTATGAAAGTGAAAGTGAAAGTCACTAATCTCTATCATTTTGGCTGACTTATCACAATATAACTGTTACCCAGGCGGTATCGCTCACCCATGGAAGTACATGTGTCGCCCGAGCAAGCTGAATCACGGGGTGCTGATCACGGGGTATGGGGAGGAGAATGGGGTGCCCTTCTGGAACATCAAGAACAGTTGGAGCGAGAAGTGGGGCGAGAAGGGCTACTACAGGTGAGTGGTGGGGTGAGAAGGGGTAGTACAGGTGTGTAACGAATTAATACTTCAAGCTTTGAATTTGACTTTGAGGGATGTGCAGATACAGCCGAGACGAAGTCGTTGCGGTTGTGCAGCTCAAAGGTAGGCTGGAGGTAAATTCTGGTATTCTTGAAGAAGGCATCATTTTTCTGCTAACAGAGAGACGGCATTTATGTTCCTGCATATTCAAATCTTCAAAAATACATACATCCATCAAAACGTTTGGTAGTTTTAAAACTTTTTTTAACTCCTCGACTTTAAACAGGATTTACAGAGGAGCAAACTGCTGTGGAGTGAGCGAGATGGCAACCAGTGCCACTCTCTGAGTGTATTCAGACCCTCTCAAACGGTATATTGTATGGTAACTATGGAGATTGTATGGTAACTATGGAGATTGGAGGTAGGAGGCTTCTAACTGAGACAGTTCTTATGGAGATTGGAGTCTTGTATTACGAGACTCAGACAGTTTTACAAAAATGTAAACTGCAAATTGACCTTTGGGATAAGGACTCGAGTGATTTTACCCTTGTTCTTCCCTTCTCTGGACTGTTGAGGTAGGAAACAGGAATGTTTTTTGACCCGCAATTTGGACAACTATGAAATGGACCCGTGACCCATACAGGGCCATACATTGGCCATGAACTATATTTTGGGACCCATACATGGCCCATGAACTATATTTTGGGGTCGCCAAAATTTGCATATTATTGTATTTTATAAAATTAGCCTTAACTTTTTTGTATATATAGATAGTAGATAGTGCTTTTATACCACGTTTTTATAGTATTTGTATGATATTCATCATTAATACCTAATTAATAATATATTTATCAAAATTCAATACAGAAAATCGGCCAACAGTAATTTTTACTACAGCCCATGAGACTATTTCCAATATCATAATCAATATTTATTATTTCGTGACAATATTTGTATTTTTCTTATCCATTTAAAGTTATTTTCAATATTCATTACCATAGCATGTAGTTACTTTATCATATACTATTGTATGTTAAGACAAATTTTCGGTTTTTACCGTTTTCAATAAATTTCGTTTATTTACAGTGTTAAAAAAGTTCAAGAATTTTATAAGGGTTTGCTGTTTAATACATCACAGCTTTCATTTCTTTTTGAGGGACTAATTTGAGAAGAAATTAAATTTCCAACTTCATAGGATTTTAATATGAAAGTTTTTGAATAACATTGGTTAAATTAGATACTCAGTACTTTATGGGGGATGTTATTGAATAGAGATTATAAAAACTTCTTAATAATATAAAAGAATAATAAAGAAATAAGATTAAGATGAAGGTAAGTTATGCTACTCATAAAATATTTACATCGATAATCACTGATATCTGATATTAAACCTAAGTAACTTTAAAAAACGTTAAAAATAAACACCCCAATATTAACCCTTAAACCCGATAATATTTCAAACCCTAATAACGCATTACTATTAGATACCTTATTACAGGAAATTAAGTTTACATATAATTAAGCCCTAAGGTCTCAAAAAGGGCTTAATTTCATGCACCTTAATGACATGTATTCTTAATTTCATGAGGACTATTTTTTCAAGCAAATAAGTTCGAAAACATCGATTTTTTTCATTCGGTATTGATACAGTATTTCATTGAATTGATGCCGGATGGAAAGCCACTGGTATTGCCAAGACTATCAATAATGCAAGAGACACATTCTGGAAAGTTGAGCTTAATCCTTGACCCTCCATTGCCTATTTCTTCAAATCTTCATAGCTGAGTTTACATAGCATGCAATGTTTCCAAGGCTGATAACCAATAAGTATTCTGAGTTTTGTGGAAATATATTCTATCAACAATTTGATAGAACTGATGAAGTGATAAGACTCTCATGATGCTTTGATGACTTATTCTAGATAGGTTATTTTGTCATAGTAA
This sequence comes from Beroe forskalii, assembly GCA_011033025.1. Classification (NCBI taxonomy): domain Eukaryota; kingdom Metazoa; phylum Ctenophora; class Nuda; order Beroida; family Beroidae; genus Beroe; species Beroe forskalii. Next base: position 126,898 of record WFMF01000325.1, read on the forward strand.
TTATCGTCTCTGAAAATTCACCGATTGAAATTAATTGTTTTCAGTGGGAATTGGAAATTAATTCAACCTATAATTTTCAAATGAGAAGATCAAGCCTAAAATTCTTAATTCGTAAAATACAAAGTCTTAATTATTTGAATACAAGGCTGGAATTTCTATTTCATAATTTCAAAGACTTTCTATCTCCAAAATGATAATTTGGCTGCATGTATTTAAGAATGCATTAAATTAGGCTTACATGTAATTAAGCCCTAGGGCCTCAAAAAAGGGCTTAATTTCATGTAGCTTAATGACATGTAGGCTCATTTTTCTGAAGGCGATATTTCCTGTAATTAGATAGCCTACATCTATCGGCTAACACAGCATTCTATCGATAGTCTTCGTATCTCGAATCCTCGAAATTAAACTTGACAGTAATCCACAATATGGCACTGGTAAAAAATGATTTAGACTTCTTTGAGTTCCATCTCCTTTTCAACCAACTCATGTTCCATCTCCATCTGAAAAGATTAAAAAGTTGATTTTATGGCAGGTCTTTACTATGTCTAGTTGCAGTTTATGCCAAGGAATCAAGAATATGTGAAAATTTTGGAATTTTGATGTTGAAAATCTATTTCTCATAATGTTTGTTTTCCAAGGAATCAATGGTGTTGGCAGTGCCAGTCAGTATTTTCAGAATTGAAATTGCAAAAGTTGGCTATCTTACCTCAAAGTAGGGACCCTCGTCAATCAGCTGGTGATCCTCCACTTTGTCACATATTGGAACACGGCACAGCAATCCTGGCAGGGACAAATTTGGTGTAAAATTGATAGGAATGAAGGAAATTCTTGATGATAGTTGTGTTTAGAAAATGGCCATGTCGACCCCAACCAACTAACATTGAAATTTTGATTTCTCTTTGGAATTGCTCTCTATTTCGACCAATATGAACGGAAAACATGTATGAAATTTAACCCACCGTTGAGAGCCCCCGTCACAAAAGCGATGGCCATGGTACAAACAATGGAGCCCATGATCATCCCGAACTGCTTCCCGGTGCTGGTTCCGTCCGCTTCAGTCCACTGAGCGTTGGCAGAGAAGTACCTGGGAAGGATGAGTTTGTGTTGTTTGTGTCATTCAACTTTCAAGTCGTGGTCAAGAGTCATTACCCATCTTCATATCTTCATGTTTCAAATATATAACTCCCAGATTTTGTAGAAAGTCTTGTGAAACTTTGCAATTGGCTGTTGATATTGATGTAGTTTTGGTAAGGAAACTAGCATTTTGTAATTGTTGATGCTAATATATATGTGAGACTTACTGGTTGTTAGACCCAGGGGAAGCAAGGACTACAATTCCAGCTACCAGGGCCCCGAAAACTCCCGGAATTCCGTGAAGCTGAGTTGCCCCTGCACTGTCCATAACTCCAGCGTTCTGTGGTAATAAGGGGGTTTTATGCAGTCCATGTTGGGCTGTGGGCAATGGTGATGCAAATATCTTTGCATTGATGTAATATCGTCATATCGAGAATTGAGTAGAGACATAGAGGCTATACAGACTTTTTTGATAAAGAGTATGGACAAAATTCAAAAAGCCCCTAGAGCTCAGGAGCTGGCTGACCATCGTTAAAATCGTGATTATAACTCTCCCACTACCTCTAGTATCTCCGCTATCTTCCCGTACCCCACACTGGATAGTGCCCCAGCCAGTCCCCCAATCAGCACAGGAACCCAGGGTTGCACGTTGTAGCTGCAGCTCATACCGATGGAAACACCCCCTGCTAGCGTGGCGTTCTGTACCTCGATCTGAAGTACACATTCAGTCAACTTAGTGAGAAGGGACTTCTGTGAATTTAGGGACAACTTTAAAGTTAGAAAAAGGAGTCCAAAACAATCAGTACCATCTTAGTGGTTGTTGGTTTCCATGGTAACTTGCTAACTTACCATAGAGAACTTGTTGTTATGGACAAGGTTGCTGGTCACCATGGTAACTTACCATCTAGAGAACTTGTTGTTATGGACGAGGTTGCTGGTAACCATTGTAACTTACCATAGAGAACTTGTTGTTATGGACTAGGTTGCTGGTAACCATGGTAACGCACCATAGAGAACTTGTTGTTATGGACTAGGTTGCTGGTTACCAATACCATGGTAACTTACCATAGAGAACTTGTTGTTATGGACTAGGTTGCTGGTAACCATGGTAACGCACCATAGAGAACTTGTTGTTATGGACTAGGTTGATGGTAACCATGGTAACTTACCATAGAGACCTTGTTGTTATGGACTAGGTTGCTGGTAACCACGGTAACTTACCATAGAGACCTTGTTGTTATGGACTAGGTTGCTGGTAACCATGGTAACTTACCATAGAGAACTTGTTGTTATGGACGAGGTTGCTGGTAACCATGGTAACTTACCATAGAGAACTTGTTGTTATGGACGAGGTTGCTGGTAACCATGGCAGTGACACACGAGGCACAGATAGCTAGGTATGTGTTGACCACCACCCGTTGCTGGACTGTCACATCGTCATATAACAGAGCTCCTGTAAGGCAAGGATCGTAAGAATTTGGGGCTGATTTACTGATTTATTTAAAAAACAAATAGTTGCCATAGTTTCTCTTTCTAGTTTCTCTTACAATACACATTCAACATTTCTTATCCACTTCTTCTTACCATTGAAGCTGGGCCAGAACATCCAGAGTACAATAGTCCCCACCATGGCAAATGTATCGGACATGTAGTTAGTCAGTCTGTTCTGCGGGGGTATGTCTTCTGGTTTCGTGCCAAGACCCAGTGTCAGACCCAGCCCGAACACCGCCCCAAAGGCGTGGGTCAGGATCGAACCACCTGCATCCGCAGTCTGCAGATATGATATCGAGTTACGTTAGGAGTTTGGGAATTTCCATAAATTAATCAATAATCCTGTTAATTACAAGGGGCTGCCTTCCTGACTCCCTGAAATTGGAAGAAGGAGAAAGAGCCAGAGAACTTTTAAAAATTCTATGGTTTCATGATTTCAAAACTCGTATCTCATTAAATAAATGAATTTTTCTCGCGACTCGCCCAATCCCCTCAAATCTAATTTCAAAATGATCGGATCAGCATCATCTCATCTTAAACCTGGCAGACATCCTCCATAAATATCAAAAAGTCTATGTACCATGAACAAACCAATACCAATTCAACCAATACCAAACCCATGATCGACCTTATTCAAACCTCCCATCATCATTAACCCCTCATTAACCCCATCACTCACATGCAGGTAGTGTATGACGATGTGCTCATTGAGTTTCATAGCCACCGGCTCCACCAGACAGATAATGATAATCTGACAGGGGGACACAAACCCATACACCACCCCAAAGGTTATGAGAACCGCAGCTGTAACCAGGTCTGCACTGATGATACTGAGGAGGGAGATGGGTGAGGTGTTTATGTTTGAAAAGTTCGTTGAAAAAGTTCTAGAAAATATACTGAAATAGAGTTTCTTTGGGTGCAGGTATCAGATCAATTTTGTTGTGAAATTTCAATCATGAACCATTGCCAGAATCATGATTCCTGCCTTATAGCCTTCTGTCAGACCAAGGCAACCACCCCCCCCCAATAGTATCAATTATGTAACTCACGATGCGATGTTGATGTCTGACTTGATGAACTTCCCCTCGAAGATGCTGGTGACAATGCAGGTGGCAACTTGGCACCAGAGAAAACACAGTCCACAGATGAAGAAGTTCAGGGTGATTCCGCCCCATGTGTACTTCCTGTTAAAAGTCAGGTGCAGGGTTATTTTCGCAGGGTTATTGCTTGGTGAGAAAGTGGTTCAAATCAGGACCTGTCAGAGACAGGTCCTCCTTTCTTCATCTTAATTCTTAGGCTCTTAGGGTACAGAAGGTTATTGCCTGGTGAAAAACAGGTTTTAACTTAGAAGTATACTGACTTTCTCTTTCAGGTGTCAACAGTTTAACAGACGAGATGTTAATAATTCTTTTACATTTCAGGTGATTCAGAGAAATCCAAAATCTTATTTGTAATTCAATGTTGGGTTTTTTGGGCAAAATACCTGCAGAAAGCATACAGGAACCCAAATCCCATGACACACATGGCTGTAGCATCCATCATCACTGAAATGGTTTTGGTGAAATGAAGTTACTGCAAAAAATATTGCCCCCCCCCCCCATTATAAATTTGATCACTTTTAAATCATTCGAAATTACTAATTTTAGATCACTATACTTCACTGAAAATCACTTCATTGACCCCCCCCCCCTTTAATTTCAAATTCTCATTTTGATCATTTTCAAATTACTTCTAATCTAAATCATTTTCAATCACTATAATTACTTCTAACTTCAGATAACTTTTTGATCACTTCATTCACTTCAATCACTTCAACCACATTTCAGTATTTCCAATTTTACTCACTGCCGTAGGACCCCATCATGTGTCCAGCTGAAGCTGGCAGCACAGCCCGTGTAGTGTTAGAAGCCATGTTAGGAACACCGTCATCGTCCAGCTTAGTGCACACCCCGAACAGAATCAGAACCACGATCTGAGGAGAAATGTGGGTGGATCAGTTAGAAAAAACTTAAAATTTAAAAAAGTGGGGAAACCCACCTGGAGAAGGCGGAGGGGTGGGCGGTAAAAGTTTTGAAAAAGGAGAAAAACCGAAATGAATCACAAAAAGACAGTGCCATCAAAAATGTCTTTGCCATGGAATTTGGAAATTCTAGAAAAAGTCTAGTACTCCGGATTTTCTGTTAATTTTGTTTCGGTGAGAATGTAAGAATATAGAAATTCTGTAGATAAAAACGGGTTTTTGTCGGCAAAACAGCTGGTTTTCTTTCCTGAAATAGCCATGATGTAAGACCTCGCTCCTAAGCCTCAATCATATTGATCGAGTTATGGCCAAGTAACAAAATTATATCCAGATCAATTCCCAATAAACTGAAAAACGAATTTCCGTTTGTTCCTGAGTTCTTCGACCCCCGATTCCAAATTCAAGATACAATGTATAATATCTTGATATCTGAGGCCCAAATTTGGAAGCCAACCCTGGTCCAAAATAGGAAGTCGGAACCCTTGAAACTATGCTCATGCTTTTAACCTGCGAAACTTGCTAACTTACGAAAGCAGCATATCCTGTGAGAGGCAGGGCAAATCTTCCTCCAAATCCCATGTGTGGTCTTTTAGCAAACTATATGGAAATGGGCATACAGGTTGAAATGGTCAAACGGAATGAAATGGTCATAATACGGGTTTAAATGGTCAAACTGCTTTAAATTGTCAAACTGGTTGAAACGGTCCTTCAAGAGACGAGACGTAGTCATATAATCTCTCGCATGAAAAAACGTTCAAATTGGATAGTAGTTCTTAAAATTTGTATGATTAATTAATACCTAACTGATAATATATTTATTAAAATTAAATCCAGAAAATCCACCAGTAGTCACTATTTCTGATATCAATATTTATTATTTCGCGACAATATTTGTACTATTATTCTTAGCCATTTAAAGTTACTTTTCAATATTCATTACCATAGCATGTCAGTTATTTCTATCATTAACTATTGTATGTTATGAAAAATTTTCGGTTTTCACCGTTTTCAATAAATTAAGATCGTTTATTTAAAGTGTTAGGAAAGTTCAAGAATCTTATCAGGGTTTACCGTTTGATACACCAGAGCTTTCTTTTTGAGGGATATGAGAAGGAATAAAATTTCCAAGTTCATGGGATTTGAATATAATAGTTCTTTGAAAAATATTGCGTAGGTAAATTTGATGTTCAAAACTTCTTTAATATAAAAGAGTAAAGAAATAAGATTAAGATAGATAATACTACTCATAAATGATAAAATATTTACATTGATAATCACTGATATCTCATATTAAACCTAAGTTACTTTAAAAACGTAAAAAGTAAAAAACCCCGATAAACTCTAAAATCTTTCAAACCCTAATAACGTAACAAAGCCATTATCTATCGGTCATTATCTATCGGCCATTATCTATCGGCAAAAACTGCATTCTATCTCGAATCCTCAAAATTAATCTTGACAGTTCTCCACATTTAGACTTCTTTGAGTTCCATCTCCTTCTCAACCAACTCATGTTCCATCTCCATCTGAAAAATTAGAAAGCTGATTTGATGGCAGGTCTTTATTAGGTCTAGTTGCAGTTAGATTTTATGCCAAGGAATCATTTGTTTTCCAAGGAATCAATGATGTTGGCAGTGCCAGTCAGTATTTTCAGAATTGAAATTTCAAAAGTTGGCTATCTTACCTCGAAGTAGGGACCCTCATCAATCAGCTGGTGATCTTCCACTTTGTCGCATATTGGTACACGACACAGCAATCCTGGCAGGGACAAATTGGGTGTAATTTGTAAAATTGATAGGAATGAAGGAAATTCTTGATGATAGTTGTGTTTAGAAAATGGATGTCGGCCCCAACCAAGTTACATTGAAATTCTTGATTACTCTTTGGAATTGCTCACAATTTGAACAAAATGTGTATAAAATTGAACCAGTGAAGCAATGAACACACCGTTGAGAGCCCCCGTCACGAAAGCGATGGCCATGGTACACACAATGGAGCCCAGGATCATCCCGAACTGCTTCCCGGTGCTGGTTCCGTCCGCTTCCGTCCACTGAGCGTTGGCAGAGAAGTACCTGGGGAGTGATGAGTTTGTGTCATTCAACTTTAAAGTCGTGGTCAAGAGTCATTACCCATCTTCATGTTTCAAATCTAAAATTCCCAAATTTTGTAGAAAGTCTTGTGAAACTTTGCAATTGGCTGTTGATATTGATGTGATTTAGGTAAGAAACTAGCATTTTGTGATTGTTGGTGCTAATTTGTGAGACTTATTGGTTGTTAGACCCAGGGGAAGCAAGGACTACAATTCCAGCTACCAGGGCCCCGAAAACTCCCGGAATTCCGTGAAGCTGAGTTGCCCCTGCACTGTCCATAACTCCAGCGTTCTGTGGGAAAGGGGTTTTATGGATTCATTCCATATTGGCAATGGACGCTATTTGAAGTCATGATGCGCTGAAAATAACTTTCTAAATGGAATATAAGATGGAGACTATAGCGAGTATAAAAAACATGTGCATTGTGCATTAACCCTTGTTGAAAGACCATGATTATAAATATAACTCCCCCATTACCTCTAGTATCTCCGCTATCTTCCCGTACCCCACACTGGATAGTGCCCCAGCCAGACCCCCAATCAGCACAGGAACCCAGGGCTGAACATTGTAACTGCAGCTCATCCCGATGGAAACACCCCCGGCAAGTGTGGCGTTCTGTACCTCGATCTGAAGTACATATTCATTCAACCTAGTGGTAAGTGTCTCTTGTGAATTGAAGGACAACTTAAACCTTCGAGAAAGCAGTCCAAAACAATCAGTGCCATCTTTTTGGTTGTTGGTTTCCATGGTAACTTACTAACTTACCATAGAAAACTTGTTGTTATGGACTAGGTTGCTGGTTAGTGTTTACCATGGTAACTTACCAAAGAGAACTTGTTGTTATGGACAAGGTTGCTGGTAACCATGGTAACTTACCATAGAGAACTTGTTGTTATGGACAAGGTTGCTGGTAACCATGGTAACTTACCATAGAGAACTTGTTGTTATGGACGAGGTTGCTGGTAACCATGGCAGTGACACACGAGGCACAGATAGCTAGGTAAGTGTTGACCACCACTCTTTGCTGGACTGTCACATCGTTATATAACAGAGCTCCTGCAAGGCAAGGGTTGAAAGAATATGGGGTTTGATTTACTGATTAAGCAAAAAATAGCAGACATAAAAAGCAATGTACCCAGAAGTTTGTTCAGGATTGTCAATTGCTGCTCTGGGTGGCTCAGCCTAATCTCATAGGCCGTTGCGTTGAAATTATGAAACGTTTTCACTTTCTCCAATACCATTCACATTCTATACCACTCAACATTTCTTATTTTCTTCCTCTTACCATTGAAACTCGGCCAGAACATCCAGAGGACAATTGTCCCAACCATAGCAAAGGTATCGGACATGTAGTTAGTGAGTCTGTTCTGCGGGGGAATGTCTTCTGGCTTCGTGCCAAGACCCAGAGTCAGACCAAGCCCAAACACTGCCCCAAAGGCGTGGGTCAGGATCGAACCACCTGCATCCGCAGTCTGAGGATATGATATCGAATATCAATAACGTTACGAAATGGGAAATTTCCATAGATACATACACAATAAATTAATCAATGTTAATTTAAAGAGTCTGCCTTCCTGTCTCCCCGAAATTGAAAGAGGGAGAACTTTTTAAAATTCTATGGTTTCATGATTTCAAAACCCATATCTCATTAGGTAAATGAAATTTTGTTCTCGCCCTTTCCCCTCCAATAAAATGATAGGATCAGTCTCACTTTATCGAATAACCACTCAAATTTCTAAATCAAAGTAAAAACTAGGATCCCCTTTATCCTATTTTGAATGCATATTTTCAAACATGACACAACCTCCAGATAAAAACCTTATCAAAAACCCCACTCAACGCAGTGATGATCTATTCATTTCAAAATCTTCTAGAAAAACCTTCATCAACCCCCAATCAACCCCTTCATTAACCCCATCACTCACATGCAGGTAGTGTATGACAATGTGCTCATTGAGTTTCATTGCCACCGGTTCCACAAGACAGATAATGATAATCTGACAGGGGGACACAAACCCGTATACCACCCCAAAGGTTATGAGAACAGCAGCTGTAACCAGGTCTGCACTGATGATCCTGAGAGGAGACAGTATTGGTGAGGTGGTTATGTTTGAGAAGTTCGTTAAAAAAGTTCTAGAAAATATACCGAAGTAGAGTTTCTTTGGGTGCAGGTATCAGATCAATTAAGATAAGAAATCCCCCCCCCCCCCAATTTTAAACATGGTTAAATTAAAATCCTATTTTCTTTCGGTGCCAGAATCTTGATTATGATTCATGTCTTATACCTATGTGTCAGACCAAGGCACCCCCCCCAATAGTATCAATTGTAACTCACGATGCGATGTTGATGTCTGATTTGATGAACTTCCCCTCAAAGATACTGGTGACAATGCAGGTGGCAACTTGGCACCAGAGAAAACACAGTCCGCAGATGAAGAAGTTTAGGGTGATGCCGCCCCATGTGTACTTCCTGTCAGTGTTTTTAGGGTCATAAATGGCCATTGTCAGGGTATTCAGGGTTATTTCCTGGTGAAACAGTGGATCAAATAACTGGATCTGTCAGGGACCAGTTATAACTCCTGTAGTTATTTTCTGATTCTGGAGAGACATTGGTTCAACTGACGAAACATTCTCTTTCAGGTGTAACAGAGAAGATGATAATAATTCGTTTACTTTTCAGGAGATCCGAGAAAATTGAAATGTCTATTTTAAATCAAAATTTAGGCTTTTTTGAGAAAAAATACCTGCAGAAGGCATACAAGAACCCAAAACCCATGACACACATGGCTGTAGCATCCATCATCACTGAAATGGAATAATTTGGTGAAATGAATTTGTGTAAATTTTATTGGATGACTATCCAACCCCCCCCCCTTTTTATTTTCGAATTCTCATTTTGATCATTTTCCGAATTACTTCAATCACTATAAATTACTTTTAACTTCAAATCACTTTTTGATCACTTCATTCACTTCAACCACACTTCAACCACACTTCAACCACATTTCAGTATTTCACTCACTGCCGTATGACCCCATCATGTGACCAGCTGAAGCTGGCAGCACAGCCCGTGTTGTGTTAGAGGCCATGTTGGGGACACCGTCATCGTCCAGCTTAGTGCACACCCCGAACAGGATCAGAACCACTATCTGAGGAGAAAGGTGGGTGGATCAGTTAGAAAACTTAAAGTTTAAAAAGTGGGGAAACCCAATTGGAGTAGGCGGAGGGGTGGGTGGTGACTGGCGGTAAAAGTTTTGAAAAAGGAGGAAAAACCGAAATGAATCACAAATACTCAAATAGACAGTGCCATCAAAAATGTCTTTGCCATGGAATTTGGAAATTCTAGGAAAAGTCTAGTACTCCGGATTTTCTGTTAATTTTGTTTTGGTGAGAATGTCTAATGTCGCAAAACAGCTGTTTTTGTGTCCTGAAATAGTCATGATCTAAGACCTCGCTCCTAAGCCTTAATGATCATATTGATCGAGTTATGGCCAAGTAACAAAATTATATCCAGATCCATTCCCAATAATAAAATAATAAATGAGTTCCTCAACCCCCGGTTCCAAATTCAAGATACAATGTACAATGTCTTGATATCTGAGGCCAAGAAGCCAACCCTGGTCCAAAATAGGAAGTCGGAACCCTTGAAACTATGTTCATGCTTTTAACCTACAAAACTCGGTAACTTACGAAAGCTGCATATCCTGTGAGAGGCAGGGCAAATCTTCCTCCAAATCCCATGTGTGGTCTTTTAGCTACTTATATGGAAAATGTGCAAACGGGTTGAAATGGTCAAACGGAATGAAATGGTCATAATACGGGTTTGAATGGTCATACGAAACGCAGTCAAAAAAACGTTCAAAAAGTGAATAGAATTGAAAAATGATTACTCTAGAATAAATTTAAAAACAAATAGGGCAATAAAATGGTCAAACGGGTTGTATGGCCCTGTGGGGGATACCTACCTTAGTACATGAAATTAAGAACTCCGAAAATTAAGAACGCACATTATTAGGCAACACCAAATTAAGCATTTTTCATAGCTATTTTGCTTATTATTTGTCATATCAATTTTTGACGTAACACCAAATTAAGCATTTTCTGCGGCCTGAGTGCTTAATTATCTGCTTACTTAATTTCATGTACTAAGGTAATTGTGGTACGGCGTATGCAGGGCTGTGAAAACTGAAACACTGAATTAACCGCCCACATAATCTCATAATCATGTTATTATTAACATTGGGTATTTAATCAAATCAGCCATCAGTGTTAAACACAAAATCCTGTAATTGTATGAGTCATGAAAGTTTAAATTTTGTCGGGTGTTGTGGCATTCTACAAGATCAATGAAAACGAAGGCCCCTTATGCGAAAATCAACATTTATTTCCTAGTTTACATAATATTTGAAACAGAGAACTTTAAACTGCACAAAGATTTTTATTCGGTTACTCACAAATAATGTACAAACAAGCAAATGCAAATGCCCAAAATCAAATGTAAAATTAGATTATTGAGCGGCAAATTTTGTGGTTAATTCTGTCCTGATAACGTTGATACTGATAAAGTTAGCACTGCGATTAATTAAATTAAGGTGGAAAATGCAAACGCAAAATTGAGTTTCGGATATTATGAAAATCTACTGAAAGATCCACGAATCACGATATTGCTTTTCCAAGAATCCTAGACTTGTTCAGTTGAGAGCAATGGGAATCACCGACAGCAGCTTCAAGTAACAAAAATAAATCTGATTTTGGAGAGAATACTGAGACTGTGGACGAAAATAGGCAGTTCAGCATCATCCATTGCTAATTTAATGATTTACTGGAATGATATTACATAAATACATATGATTTAACCTTGCATGGTTACACGTATAATCGTTCATTTTTCATTGCCTTTTGTAACCCTGAGATATGGACTGATCGGACTACAGCACTTCTGTACTGTAGTTCATAGATTAAAATACCATAATGACGATATCTTTAAGATAATCTTAACTTTAAGATAATATTAACTATTGCTATCCGTGGAACCAAGGATTTCTGGGAAGTTTCATTTCTCAGCTTGTCACAATATTTACGCTCGTATTCGCATGCTTCCAGCTCTGAACGATACATCACGACTGAAATGAGACGTTTTGGAACGGCTCCAAATCTAGCAAAGGCCAAAGAGCTCTAAAATTTAATGGAATTGAAAATAAATTTTAATTATTTAATTTTCAAGATCGAGATATCAAATTTTCGATCGAAGGAAATTAGATCAAGGTAGCGAACTGAATGCCATTTAATTCGAAATCGCAACACGTTCAACGAGACATTTGCAATAATTTCGTTATTTTAATTTGAAAATTACGAAATACAGTTATCTGAATCAGAACCTCAATGTAGGGTTATTGTCATGGCAATATAACCATTTTCTCTGACACCAGTTTATATCCTGACAGAATCAGTGTACCCTGCGTTGCCGGACAAAAGCGCACACATTCCTGCATAATTTTTCAGTGATAGGGTTAGGGTGTGGGTTACTGTTAGGGTGTGAGTTAGGGTGTTGGTTAGGGTTGATTATGTGAATATCCCAAAAGTGTGCGCTTATGACCGGCAGCCGCCACATCACTCTGAGTCAGAGGGCAAACTGGTGTCAGTGTGAACTGATGTCACACATCAGCTCACCCTGACACCAGATTAACCTGGCATCAGAGTATCCCGACATCAGTTTACCCAGTTGTCAAAGGAAATTGGTCATAGTGTCAAATGAAGGAAGTTTATAGATGTGGAACAAATAACAGACGGTTTTCATAAGAATTTAAGATATAATTGGTTTAGTATAAAGAAAAGTACATCGCATATTTGACAGATATTTACAGAAGATAACCATATTTCATGCGGTATAAAAAACAGGATGATAATTATTTCCTAAAGAATCTCTACAAGTATAATCTCTATAATCATTTAAACGGCATATCAGTATTAGGTAATTAACGCCGAAAATTGGTTGTCAGACGTCATCTTTTGATTTTTTAACCATTAAGTTAAACGCATCAAGTACTAAATTCTTAATTTAAGAGAAGAGATTACAGATTTTATTCTTGGTTGCCTTAAACCTCCCTATACCAGGGCTGAGGGCAATATATCATATATTTTTTTAAATCTCAGGTTGAATAAATTCTTATTCGAAATTATTTCTTTGTTTGAAATAATAATGAGAAACTGGAACGCCTCAAATTAATTTTGAATTTGAATCAGATCAAAAGAAATGATAATTGAACTAAAACTTTCTTTCTGATAATTTCGTTTACATATTTTGATCCATAACAAGCAAAATTATCATTACCATTGCCATGCACGCAGCACGAATTTCAAGCAATACATTTGGCAAAAAGGAATAAAAACCCTATCAATTCACTCTCATCCTAGACACTTTTAGTCCTATTCCTATTATAGCAAACTGTTCAAACAAACAAATGATCATCTTATTATAACCAAACAATAATTGAATGTTTCGCAGATCGAGGGTCTCAAAATGAGTGACACTGATGTCACTGCATTGATGTATAAAAACAGTCATTCCCAAATCAATCCTAGTTTGTAAAATCCCTCTAAGACAATTTAATTGTCTTTCTCCGATTAGAACTTCATATTATGATTGGATCAGTGGAGGCATTTTTCGCACCGTCACTGAAGTTTATTTTCAGTCAGGCAGACAGAACACCAATTATTCAAAGTTGATGAATATCTCCAATGAATCTCCAGCCTGTAGACAGTCCAATGTCCAAGGCTGATTTTAGCGCGTGTTCACTGCCCATTATATTCACAGTTCATGGCCAGGGTCATCAATCGTCCAAAATATGGTGGCGTGATTCAGTGTTCATGATTTCCTTTCAAATATTCCTTGATTTCCCGTGTCCATTGCGTGGTTGAGTGATTCAGGAGGCTAGCATGGTGTGCAGTTCCTGGACACACCGTTCCTCCCTGAGTTGAGCCGCAGGCGAGTGGTTTAACTTGTTGGTTCGTTCTCTGAAGTACATCCTGAGATCCAACTGTATGTCCACACTCTCCTCCTCGGGGAGGGATGTGTGTTAATTTGCTGGGCCTTCTCCAATCTCCATAGATGAAATATGTTTGGGTTTTAAAACTTAGAATGCCCATTTCATTGAGCCATGAAATATTCGTCTTCTCACATTAAATTAACCAGGTAGCAGCTGCTCTATCTTATTACGAAATTAAACAAAATCATTCGAAAATACCGAAAAATCACCCGATTCTCGGAAGTGCTGGAACGTAACAAACATCAAAACCCGAGCAAAATATGCACCAATTGTTATGTCATCATTCAGAGAATGTTTAAAATACCTCGGCTGCAGTATCATCCTGTTCATCCAGCTCCATATCCTCCACACTGTCCAAGGAGCACTCGCTGACCCTCACCAGTCTGTTGCTTCTGTTAGTCAGCTCGTCTACCACTAGCATGTCACTCAGGGAGGACTTGTCTGCTATCTGGAGACAGGAAAGGGTGTGGGTATTGAGTGCAGAGTTTGGGCATATCGAATTTATAACCTTGGGTAGACATTAAGCACCGCTATTTAGTTTATCAAATCATACGTTTGGTCATGGATATTCCTTCTTAAACTCTAAAACACTTAATTTCGGTGTAAATTTGAATAGATTTGTACTGTATGCTCACATTCTCGAAGTGATAGGCAATGAATCTGAGGGCTGAGTGTTGAAGTCGTGTCATTCTGATGAGTCTAGCTAGAGACAGGGTCTTTACAGCGTTAGATAGGTCTATCTGGGTGGCAAGCAGGGTACCACACGCTAGCTTCAAACCTGGGCAGAAAGTTATCAACGTTAATCTAAAACTATAGAATATTCAGAAGTAGGAAATAGCGTGGTAACGCACATGTTGGTGTAATACCATGAAGGAGAAACTTTTTGAGATTATATTCAGTGCTTCACTGATTGAAAGGCTCAATCAATGACATACCGTATATCATGTAGTGGTCAGAGTAAAACAGGAGGGCTTCCAGCGTCTCTAGATTTATCTGAAAGTTTTATTGGTTAAAATCACAATTTTAAGTCCTTAAGTGAGGGGTTTTATGCTTTTAGACAGCGATTATGGGAATTTTTAGCACAAAATGTTTGAAAACCCGCAATAAATCATCATTAACTCACATCGGTTGATCCTGAGTAAATGAACTTGAGGATAAGAGCGAATATGTCCGCTCTGATATTGCTCAGCGTTATGAAAGTCAGGTTCCCCCTAGCTGACATCGTAACTTCTGTGAAATGCTGGGTGTTCAGCAAGGCAGCGAAGTAGGGACTGTGTGCCACCAGAAAACTCTGAAAATGGGAAATTTTAGCTTTTTGGGGCCGTGAAAATGTGGGATTCAGGCCCGTGCTTCACTTGTTATGAAGCGTGGGAAGAATTTGCTGCGCGCGCCCGCAACCAAATGCTGACGGTGCGCACCGCAACTTTTCACACAAAAATGCTGCGAAATCTGATAAAAATAGCAGCATAATGTTGTGATCACGTGAGCGACAATGTGCTCAACACGCATTCCATCCAGCCTATTGGCTGCTGCAGTTAATTTCATATTAAATTTGTATTGCATTTAAACACTCCTGCTATATCGGGTAACACAGCTATTTTGGCTGTTTAAAGGGCACAGCATTCTGCAAATAATGGTATTTGGTACCCGGCCATATTTTGAAAAGGCGCTTAGAAGAAGTCAGGGAAAAGTCTACTTTTAAATTAAACTTTGTGTTGTGTGTACAACACAGCAGTTACCTTGTGGCAGTAGAAACGCTTGCCTTCAACGAAACAGCAAAGGTCAGCAAAGATTTGACGTTGTTTTGGTCCCTGAATTAATGAACTCATTTTAGATCGAATCCAAACATAGTGAAACTTTAAAATTGTATCATATTCATGGTAGGGAACAGTGAAGCCCTGAAGCCGTCTATGTTTTCTGCATTGAGGACTCAAAGTTTACCCGGTCATGTTTGATGTCACTGATAGCTATATCTGCTATTTCTGGATACGTAATGCACTCTGCCTCAATCGTGTGCTTCTCGTCTGGCTTCTTTTGTACTGGAACGGAATCTTATTTCAATCTACAAAATTTCAGTGACTCGATCAACTCATGTCTCTGTGTTTTTAAATAATTGATTCAGATCTACAACGTGAAACAAACCATTTCTCGTAAATTCTAAATTACTAGGTGTTAATCGAGAATACAAAGTGTAGTATACATTCGATACAATCGTGTACCTACTCTGGATGTAAATTTACACAAAAACGTTCCTCTCACATGTTACTCAACACTCACGTTTAACAGCGATATCTTTGAGCAAGGCCGTGAGTTGAGGCATCCCAAGTCGTCTAGACAGATGCAGACAATCCTTGTACGTATCCTGTCCCACTTCTAACTGCTGGGTGTACATGAACTGCAGGATTTGGATCCATGCCAGCACTGACCGTTCCTGGAAGGGTGTTTCTTTGTGTGTTCTGGGAAGATATGCCCATGTACTGTATTTTTGTTTTCTTGGAAACCTTCCAGGAATTAGGAATACTTGGTAATAATATGGTTATTTACTTAGAATTGAGGCGATCTGATTAAGCCAACAATATTCAAGACTTTTTATTGTACACAGCAGCTACTACACACAGTAATGTTAATAATTAAACTGTGTACAAACAATCAATTCAAACACGGTCATTGATTTCTCAGTTCGTACGGATAACAAGCATTCTACTGAGTTAATGGGATACATAGTACTTCTAAAATACAACAAATGATAAAGAAATAGTAAGCATTTCATCTAGAACTGCTACAACTGATTACTGACTAAAAACAATCTCGCATATGTTGTGACCGGCAACCGCCCAAGCTCTGTTCGTCCAAAGGCTATGATAATTTAAGAAGAGATTGAGTTTGTTTGAATTTTCTTGCATGCAAGGAAATTTTGGGTCACTTTGGTTACAAATCATCTTTTGTGTTTCTATTTACACCCTTGTTCCATATGCATATTTTTAGTCGAATTTTTACTCGAATATCCGCGAGAGGAAATTCGAGTAAAAATTCGAGTCGAATTTCTGGGATATTCGGGCAAATATCCGCGCAAAATATCTGTCTACGACACAGAGAGTTAATCAAATTTTCGGAACTTAATTTATTTACGAGCACAATGACAAACTTAACGTTAGAAAAGCATACATTTTGATAAAGATGTCACTCCAATCTTTGGAATGCCTGAGCGTTGGTTACAGATACCAAAACTAATGATTAAAATATTATATTTTCCAGACGTTTATCTAATTGAAGTTTATCTAATTGAAGATAGCAACAAAATTTCATGATTTCAAATGAGCATAGAAAGCTCATGACAACCAGATTGAAAAAGGACAGGGATTTCACGCTGATCACCCTACCTTGTGATGTTTGAAAGTGATGATCTCCTTGCCTCTGTTAGGACCCTGGAGGGAATGAGAGAAGTAGATGCTCTGTTTACAGAGTACCACTCTGTGTGCATACAGAGGGGTGCTTCCTACTACCAGGCAGATGTCACTGTACTTCTCTCGGGCGTTTGATAGCATGCTGAAAGGTATAAGATATATGCACAAGAATATATATTGGCAGGCTGAAAAATGAAAATTCAATGATCGTAGTTCAAATTTGTAGATCGAAAGGAAGTAAAAACAGGGTTCAGTGACTTTGTGCTAAATTAGTAAAATATCATTTCCATCCCTGCCAGCTGGCAGCTTGCCAATACACTCACAATCCCATAGCATCTCTGAAGGAGGAGTTCTGACTGAGTTTGCTGGGAGGAGGGTTCCGCAGCATGTGCCGGATCTTCTCAGTGAGTGCACAGTTCATACATCTGAAATTTTATATGAATGGAACAAGGCCATCACGATAGGTCCATGGACAATAGACCGTATGTTATCAGTGTCCAATAAAATAGGCTACTTATATATCTTCCTATCTATCAATCAATCTAAATATAGTGGATACGTAATTAAATTTTAGATGTGTTTTGACATCTTGCATTTCAAAATGAACAACTGAACAAGGGTATTCTGATATGTCTATCAAGTTAACAGAGGACCCTATCGCTAACAGGGGACACTATCAAGTTAACAAAGGACCCTATCACTAACAGGGGACCTATCAAATTAACAGAATTATCACTAACAGGGGACATAAAAAACAGACCCTCACAACGGGGGACCTATCAAGTTAAAAAGGGGGACCCATCACAACGGGGACACTGAACAGAGGCCCTATACCAACAGGACCCTATCAATTTAACAGAGGCCTAACAACAGGGGCCTTATAAGGGGAAACAGAGCCTATCACAACAGGGGACCCATGAAACAGGGGCCCCTATCACAAAACCAGGGACCTATCAAGAAAAAGGGGCCCCCATCACAACGGGGACCTATAAATTTAAAGAGGCCTTTTATAAAACGGGGGGACCACGAAAAAGGCCCCAAAAACAGGGACCTATCAATTAAAAAGGGGCCCCCCATCACAACGGGGGACCTTCAGTTAACAATTTCCCAAAACCAAACAGGGCCCTTTCTTTAAAAGGCCCCCTATCACCAGGGGCCCCTATGTAACAGGGGCCCTACCCTAACAGGGACACTATCAAGTTAACAGAGGACCCTATCACTAACAGGGGACACTATCAAGTTAACAGAGGACCCTATCACTAACAGGGGACACTATCAAGTTAACAGAGGACCCTATCACTAACAGGGGACACTATCAAGTTAACAGAGGACCCTATCACTAACAGGGACACTATCAAGTTAACAGAGGACCCTATCACTAACAGGGGACACTATCAAGTTAACAGAGGACCCTATCACTAACAGGGGACACTATCAAGTTAACAGAGGACCCTATCACTAACAGGGGACACTATCAAGTTAACAGAGGACCCTATCACTAACAGGGGACACTATCAAGTTAACAGAGGACCCTATCACTAACAGGGGACACTATCAAGTTAACAGAGGACCCTATCACTAACAGGGGACACTATCAAGTTAACAGAGGACCCTATCACTAACAGGGGACACTATCAAGTTAACAGAGGACCCTATCACAACAGGGGACACTATCAAGTTAACAGAGGACCCTATCAAAGTAACAGGGGACTATCCGTATCACTAATAGGGGACACCGTATCATAGGGGACACTATCAAGTTAACAGAGGACCCTATCACTAACAGGGGACACTGTCAAGTGATATGCCAATAACCGAAAAGCCAATTTATTTGTTTCTATCTGGAGATTGTGGGTCACCACACCATGGTGCCTTAGAGGGTTAGACTCTCTTGGCAAACTGATAAATTCTCAATGCCATACCTTTCCCCTGAGAAGTTGTCATCAACTTTGGCGCCAGATTGAAGTAGGTACTGGACTATATCTTCATATCCAGACAAACAAGAATAGTATCTGGAATTTAGTGTTTATAACTATATATCATAGGTTATAACAGCTGAAAGTGCTAACGCTATGAAATGGACGCAAAATGATCAGCCAGAAGATAGTAGGGCCACAGAGATGCGAAGCTCTTGCCTCCCATTCATTGTTCCAAAATTATAATGTTACATGCATGTTACAATCTATCTTATCATCTTTTCAACTTAATCATCAAAATAAAGATTTATATCCTAGATGGTAATCAATTCTACCATTGGAACTCATTAGTTGTAATCATTATAGGTGGTTGAATTTGAATTCAGTTCAAAATTTTGGTTATTCAGAGATGTAGCCTCTTTTTTAAGCTTTTATATACCTACCTATACAAGATATTCAATTCAATTCAATTCTAAGTTTTTACAGCACAAAACATGAAATATATTTTTTCTCTGGGTTATATAATGAAGCATTTGAGATGTGCTGAGGGTAGGCACCAAGTCAAATTTAAAATCTGTTAAAAGGGCCTCCCATCGAGGACTAAGTATAGGATAGGTAATCATATGTGCAAAAACATTGGTAATACCTACTGTTGTTAAAAACTTCAATATTCAACAATGATATCTGAGCTTCACTAGCATATTGAGGATGATTCAACTTACAGTGGTGTTGAGTCCCATTTATCAGTCACATTTACATCACAATGCATTTCTTCCACAAGAACCCTCACACGTTCAAAATCTCCTCTTTTACAAGCTAAAAACAGGTCACCCATGATATATGAAGGCAGTGTAGTTGGAATTCAGTTTTCGGCAAGTTCAATGTAAAATCTGATGTTTCTTGAAATGCTTCAAATTTCTAGCAATACTATTTGAATTTCACTGACTGAATTTAATGCAAGTGTTTTAAAAGCAAGTGTTCAATATTATTTGACAGATTTGATGAGCTATAGTTTAGAAGTGATGGTTGATGTGCAGCTTTAGATATATCTGTCATCATTCTTCTTAGGAGCCTTTCAGTTCTGTCAGAGAGGTTTGTACATCACTTTAGAAGTTATAGGTTAGATAACACACCATAAGTTTAATTGAACAACCAGATCAGCTCACAAGTAAGGGGTGGGGGAGTGTCACTGTCCCAATTGTCCCTGTCCCAATTTACTTTTTTTGAGTTTGGGACTGGTTTTTGGGACAACTGGGACATTTGGGACAAACAAAAAGTTGAAAAAATCAGTCATTTATCATTTTTGACATTGATCCAAATTTTTCTATCATTGAAGCATTGAAATGAAAGTTATATTCCTACTACTGAAATTTAAATTGAAAGTAGTACATATTTTGGTTGTGTTTGTTTGCAAAAAAATCATTTGAGCCCCAGTTGTCTCTGTCACTTTTGTCCCAATTGCCCAATTGTCCCAGTCTGCATTCACTTTTTTGAGTCCCAATTGGCCCATTTTCTCCGTCCCATTTGTCCCAATTGTCCCAGTCTGCCCTAATTGTCCCTGTCCCAATCCACTTTTTCTTGAGTTTGGGACAATTGGGACAGTGACACCCCACCCCCCAGTAAGCACAAATAATGAATTATTTTATCAAGTCACAATTGATTCATGTTTCAAAATTCCATAAAGCCATAACATGCAGTTGAGATTTTCATATATCATGTATTTATACAATATGCAACAAAGGAAAATCCACTGCCTGGTAGGGCTGTGAACTAATTTAGGGCGCCTGTAACGTTTGTCCGTTGATCGAAGAAAAAGAAGAAGGAATTGATCAATTGATCAACTCCAATTGAACGAATGATGTGTTTTATGGTCCCTAATGACTTGAATCGTGTTTACACTGCATCACCATTCTGCTTTAACATGAAATATCAAATAAGAGGTTCATATTGCATGGTCAATTAACTTATAAAGACCTTTGGGCACTGTGCATTTTAAATGCCCAAAATGCTCCAGCAAGGGGCTTCACAATGCATCACCCCACTACTTAATAGCTTGACAGTGGTCCAAGCACATTTAAAATGTTACATCAGCATGTTTTCTCCACACTAGACACTGTCCCATTCATATGAAGGGCTTCTTATTTGGCAAGCTTTTGCTCCTCTCCTTCAGACTGACTTGTACTGTTCCTTTCTGCCTAGCCTGTGAGACTTTGACAAAAGACAAAATATGCATTTAATGGTCACCAAGCTGAACAGGGTAGGTACATTTGACAGGAGCTGTGGTCTGCCATTCCTAGTCTACTGAGTCTGCACACATGGCTTGGACTCTCACATCGACGTGCATGACCTTTTAACTGAGCTAATATTGTTGTTTTCTTTTGACGGTCCAATCATGTTGTGACTTCTGTTTTCTTCCTCTATGACCTTTTTCACAGCAGACATGATTATGGCTGCATGTTGGCATACATAACAGCAGACTGCTCCAGCAAGCAAGCAGTCCTCACTTTAGTACTGAACTATAGCTTTTGAATTCCTCCTTCATGGTTTCCTGAATGTCGACAACTTAACATGAAGACTGCATCCTGGACAAGATGTGATTGGACACATCTGCTTTTCTTTGCATTCTAGTTACTGCTTCTGAGGTTGTACCACTGTCTCCGGTGACTCCTAAGGTTTCTGCTGCAACACAATAGCGGATAGCCTTGCCCCTAGAGGAACAGGTTTCAGAGAGTCGGCAAGCTTTCCCTGTAACTCTGCTGATTACTTACTAAAACTTCTGACCATTTGATTCGAATTTTGTGAAAAGCTATGGCACTCCATGCAGTGATGAATCAAATAATAATAATGGTAGATCCTTCACACTTACAAAAAAACCTGGCCAGAATCTTGAATTCTGTCCTATATTTGAATTACTACAATTTGCTATTGTAGAGACAACAGACAAGTAACATATTTTTCATTTCTCATTTGAAAAGTTCGGTGCATGTAACGTTCGTTGGTCGATCGAATGGAATTGGTCAATCGATCAACTTCATTTGATCGACTGATGTGTTTTAATAGAAAATCTTTAAGCTAGTAGGGAAACAACTAAATATTACTCATTTAAACACGATTCAAGTCAACAGGGAGCATTAAAACACATCATTCGTTCAAATGGAGTTGATTGATCAACCAATTCCATTCGATTGACCGACAAACGTTATGAGAGCCTTCAATTTGATGTCTGATTATCAGGTGACAATATCATATTAGTGCAATATTGGAAAAATGAGATAAAATAAAAATTGAAAAAATGTACCAGTCAGTCCAGTCACCACACAAACCCCCAAATACACCTTGACTTGATCTTGAAACTTTAAACTTGGCCTTTGGGGCAAAAATTCTCTTGTAATAGGCTTTGCACCGAAAGTGCCGCGCACAATTTCTTCCCACTTCACTTAACAAAGTGAGCGCAAAGTGTAGATAGATTTCACCCATCGCTACACCCTAGCGCGCAACACTCGGAAATTTGGAGGGTCGTGTTGCGGAAAAAAAATGGCGCGCGGCGGAGGGTAGGGTAGAATCCTACTAGCAAAGTGCAAACGTCCAAATGTGGAACGTTGCGCCGCATGCGAGGGTAGGGTAACATCCTACGACGCGCAGCACTTTTGGTCCTAAACTTCCTAAGCTCGCATAGGTGTGTGTACGCGCGAGGCGATAACAGGGATATACGTGTTTAGCAAGTCCTAAACGGAAGTGATTCGTGTTGTGCACGTCACGCGCGGCGCACTTCTTCTCTAGCGTCCCGTTGGGATGACCTTCCCAACGGGACACTAAAGAAGAAGTGCGCCGCGCGGGTATCTCTCCCATATAAACGGCTGTGAGTGACGTCACAGATCTAAACGTCAATTTTCTGTATCCAAAATGAACCATTGAAAAAACAAAACCAACCTTAATCCTAACCTGAACCTAACAAATCCCTGACCCTAATCAGAACCCCTTATAATGCTTAAAGCGCTAGGTGCGCTTAATTATATTTTCTGGTGACGTCATTGTCATAGACAATGAAGGCTCCCGTTTTGGGAACGTACATTTTTTGACGCACAACACGATTTCAAATTCGACGGATCATGTTACCATACCCTCGCTGCTCGCTCGCGGCGCAACGTTCCACATTTGGAGTTGGACGTCACCTTTGCGCCTTCGGCAGAGGAAATAGGGCTAGTGTCCCATATAACTCCTGGCTCTTCATTATCTATGATAATGACGTCACTCAGAAAAATACATTTAAGCGCACCTAGCGCTTTAAGTTTTAGGGTTAGGAACAGGATTAGGGTCAGGATTTGTTAGGTTAAAAATATTATAGGTTAGGGGCAGGTCAGGTTAGGTTTAGTGGCAAATCGTTTTTCCTACGCCTCAGCCAGAGTTATATGGGACACATACCGGAAATAGACGGGCAACGTCCGTCGATTTCTTGTCAGGTGTTGCCTGACCCCCTCGCGCGCGCGCCACGACTCGCGATTTTGAATAATGAGTCTGACGACGTCAGACAATCGATTTCAAAAATTTGAATATATAAACTGACAAACTGCATATAATGAATATGCATAGAATGAATATGTACAATTAAAAGAAGCGAATCTTTTGAAAAATGAAAAAGCTAAAATACAAATATGAAGTTATTCACACTATCAGTAACTATTTCAATATGTTTCCATTTCCAGAAAACGGTCAGTCTCCCATATAAATAGGGAAACGTCCGTTATTTCAAACGTTGAAAATATAATTAATAATCTAGCGCTTTGCATAAAGAATGAATATGTGTTAGGTTTAGTTTTTTAGGGCAATGGTTAAAATACAAAAATGACGTTTAGATCAGTGACGTCACTCAGAGCCGTTTTCAATATGTTTCCATTTCCAGAAAACAGGATTGAAATTGAATCAATAATCAAGTTTCATTTTATTTTTAAACCTTTCTTTAAAATAAATGGTGATGATATGTGCCCTCTGAAGTCAAAAGGCTTGCTTTTACTAATGCTTTTGACCTCTTTATTCATAAAAATAATCTTTATTGACAAAACTAATGTTAAATGAAAAACAACACCAAATTCGATAACATGCCACATGTTTTTCAGTTACACTTTCAACCCAATCCCACATCACTTGAGAAAACACGTTTTTCAACAGATCGAGTTTCCTTTACACTTATAGTTATAGTATTGCCGTAAATTGAAACATTGTGCTATAATTGTGGTCCGTTTTCTATAATAGTAAAGCATTTGTGACTAAAATCTCAAACCTACGAGTCAGGACACTCTTCAGTAATTATAAACACGCATAAATTAAAATAGAAAAATCAAGCTATAAAGTATAAGTTATAATCGACCATGATTTCAGGTCATGTCACGTGTCTCTTGTCCCGTTGCTCTTGTTGCTAAGCAACCACTACAGTGCAAATCAGTGTTGCTAGGTAACGGGATCATAAGGTCATGTCACGTGACCTCCTCTCGTGACGCTTAACGTCCGGTGAGCTGGATCTCCGGTGTGAGTGGACACTGCCGTGTCGGGAGGTTTTGCCATTCCTCAGAGCTCGCTCCTCGCGTTCGTAGGATCTCTCGTCACTCCGCCCGGACTTGGTTTCTTCTCTCGTCTGAGGGGGTTATTGATATCAAGAAAAACGTTTATACTAGAACTTGTATTTTTAATCAGACCCAACGAAAGGGAACATCGCCTGTCCAAATTTTCGTGAATCGTACAATACCCGACAAATTACAGAATCATTCCTCCGCAATCTAAGGTCTAACCTGTCTCCCTGGAGACTGGTTTTTGTAGTAAGAATCATTCCTCTCCCTCCTTGACCGGTAGGACTTCTTCCTGCTATCCTTGTCCCCTGAGGAGCAACATGACTTCCTGGACGCTTCATCCCGCGCAGAGGATTGGTTGGATTTGAGGAGTTCTCCACTGCGCAGCGCATCTGATTGGCTGATGGGTTTGCGAGGTTCCGCCTTCGGATCTTCGGCTGGACTGTCGGAGCGGGTTTTGTTCTTTGAGACGCTCGTCCGGTGCTTCCGACTCCTGGATCGCTTCCTCCGTCTGTCAACGTCCGAGTCTGGGGAGGAAGTGGGGTTAAAATGATTTGAAAATGATTATTCAAATCTTTAAATTTCACTTTCATTTATCGATAGATATTACATAGAGATTTAGCCGTGATGAATCAGAAATGAGTAAGATGTTCGGAACTAGAGATTGCTCGTCTGATATCACAAATGTTATTGTTCAGCGCAACTGACCGTTACAAATACCGCTGAAATAGACTAATCCTTCATTTCACAAAACAAATTTAGCAATCAGAATAGACTGCTAAAATCACTTCGCGCCACGTTGGACTAGTCACATGATCCAAGATACTCAGTAAAACGCCGCGCGTTAATAGTTGATTCAACATCATCAACTCACTACATCATGATATAATAATGACGTCATCCAACCCGCTTATTTCTTGTGCGTGGTGTTTAATTGTTACAGGTCGAGGTAAGCAGTGTGACAACTTGACGTAACAGGAAGCAATGAGGAGGGTGATGGCCGCATAATTTCTATGTGCATAATTTTGTTTGCTGGAATTCATTGACCGGCTCTATTTTCGAATTTACAAGTTCCTTCACAACTCATTTTGAATGTGTTCAGATAAAATGCGCGCAGTATCCGTGACAAATCCCTTGAATCGACCGTTTTTTGAACTGTGAACATACTCACACAGAGGCTGAAACTGGCTTAAAATAAGGAAAACGTTTAATCCTTATAGGGAGGTATTTCGGATATTTCACTCCATATAAGGCAACACAATAACATCACAATAGTAACCACCTGAGCAAGAGGAGCAACTGGAGGAGCTAGAAGAGGAGGAAGTACTCCCGTTTGAGGAGGAGTCAGACTGTTCAGCCAGGGGTTGGGATACGTCCACCTCATCTGCTATCTTAGCAAGGTCCGGTCTGTGGATCTGAAGAGAGGAAGGAGTTTTAGAAAATGATAAAATTAGACTTTTGAAAATGGAGAGGGTTAGAATTAACAAAATTAGAATTTTAGTGGGGTTAGAAAAAGTCGAAATATGGGATTCTTGACTTGGATCATGGAAGGATCTCAATGTTGTTTGGTCTGTGTTAGGAGAGGATTCGTCAAATGAGTAGTCAGGTCTGGGCCTGATGGTGATGAATTTGTAACTTAACCTCCAGCATCTAACTTAATCCTATTCTTTCATGTCACTATTCAATGTCAGAGACTTCCTCCAGGATCGTCCTCCTAATACGCACACATCTCAATATTATGAGAGAAAACACTGACATTTCAATCATTTTCTTGAGTAGCTCTCGGAGGTAATAAAAACCTAACAAGCACAGTAGCAAATACCATGTCATAACATATTGTCATACAAACGCCGCGCTCGAGAAATAGGCGGTTCAACGTCATCAATTCACTACATTGAGCTATGATAATGACGTCATCCTGCCCGCCTTTTTCTCGCGCGCGGCGTATATTGTCGTCATTATAGCATAGCACTTTTCAGTTGAATCGTTCATTAATGTTACGCATCTTATATTCTTCTTAAGCATTGTATAAGGTTAAAAATAGATATAAACTTTACTGCTTATCGCTGCAATTAAATAGCAGATTATGTCTGCAAAGAATTAATCTCTGAAAGATTTGATCAAGGTCGAAGTTCTGTTATTTCTTCTCATTCTTATCAGTTCGTCTATAAAGCGTATTCAGTTACGAAGGCTTTGGACTTAACGCCCGCGAGAGGGCGTTGCATCATGACTCTCAAGATCAGAAGGCATTATTTCGTTATAAGCATAGGGTATCAGATGATAACCTATGCTAGGTAAGGACGCTCAGATCGAAATTCGGGAGAAATTATGATGTCACAAATTCTCCTGAAATTCCATCTGAGCGTCCTTGCCTTTACCGCATTCCTTCCCTAAAACTACCAGTCACTCAGACCTCGTACATAAACCTCCCTGAAGTACATAACATAAACACAATGTGCTGGTTTAAGTGGTTTACATGTATTCAATTAGTTTACTTCATCCCCATTTCCGTTCTAAGACCTCACAAGACCCAATGCCTTGTAATTGTAATCACTAATTCGCTGGAAACTACAAGTCTCTGCCGTCAGGGATACGAAACAAAACATAGGCTAGTTCTACGTCATCCGTAGGGAACTATGAGCTAAGAAGATGGCGTCATTACCCGTAACTGCAAGTGAGCAGTCTGCAAATCTACGTGAAATGCTCGCTGAAGAAATGGTGGGATCGACCGTGAGCCAAAACACGCGACCCGTGTTGGGCAGACTGCGTAATATCCGTTGCTTAAAATGGGGAATACAGTGACGTCAAATGGTAGTAGTAGACGTCAACTGACGTTTTCTTCGGAAGAAGTCACATGACTCATAGAATGGATTTGATTGGTTTGGGTTGGACGGGAGTGGTACAGGTTTGATCTTACTCTGTTTGATCTACGTTTATTGAAAAGCTATTCGTCAATCTCGGTTGGATACATAAGATAAGAAATAGTTTTACATCAACCTTAGCCAGTCATATTCAGATTTCATATTTTCAAGGCTGTTCATTAACTTTCTTGTTTTAATATTTTCCAAACTTTTATTCTTTTGTTTATTTATCCTTTCAAACTTGGATTTTCGCGTTTTTGCCCACTCTGAGGTTTGCTGGTCGATATTGGCAACGTATGGGTCCCTTTGACATTGACCAATCAGCGCACGAGGATACCGTCAATTAGGGCTCTAATTGGTCGATGCAAGACCATTTGTGGACCTTAGACGATGCTGATTGTAGTTACAAATCATGATTATAATGAATGTCTATAACGTTTATAACGTTTATAATGAATGATCTCCTCCCAATGATACCCGCCAATACACATATCTAGTAATTCTATATCCAATGATATATCATTATCTACTCAGAGTACACTATTACAGTTTGCTTTATCATAGGTTATTCGTGTTGTTGTATACCCCCAGTTTTGCATGTACATTGTATATGTACAATGTACAATGTATAGTTTAGCGATAAATACACAATACATTTACAAGTGGTAAGTACATTCTACAAGCCATAAATTGTAGAACTATCCATTGTAAAACTGATGATCATTTACCTCTGATTAACATTCATCACTGTATATGCGACATAAACAAAATGGTTACCACGCAATTTGAATAGATTAGAACCTTTGAGATATCCAACAATAATTACCCAAGAAGTTAAGTGAACTGTGCATAGTTTCCTCTGAATGTTTACCACTGAAAAGGTACCATGGCATTGAATAACTAGTGCGAGGGAATTATTAAAGTAAAGGAGTGTTATCACATATCTATTGTTCATATCATTGTTTATAATTCAGATCAGTTACGTATGCTGGGATAGCTAGCTCTCTCTCGGTTGGGTAATTCGTGGTGTGACCGTTAATTTGAATCATGATTCTTAATTAGATAATGACCAATTATAACCCATAATTATGACAATAACAAAACATGATGCGATATATTAAATGCTATGATTATGCTAAACTATGATAATGAATTGAATATAACATTCATAAATTAGCTGGGATTAAACAACAAACTATTGCTTTGCTGGCCTACTTACAGTTTACACCTTCTATGTTGAGACTTGAGATATAAGCAATGTTTTACCGTTTACCCTTGTTTATGCTGAGGTTGTATACATTTCTCCCTGTGTGTAGTGCCCTCGCACAGTTCAGCCGTTACGCACGGCTCTCAAAGAAATTTCCGTCATTTGGCCTAACACTAGTTAGACTCTCAAAGTGAGAAGATGTCATTTTTCTTCAAAGGGCCGTCGATTTGAATGGTTTTAAGGCAGTTATAACCCTACTTAGCTACTTTAGTACTTTAGACTCATCCTGTACTAGGTATCTTCTATATTTTCCATCGATTAACCCATTTAAAAACTCTTATCAATTGACGTGAATCATTTGAGCTCTTTTCTCCCCGTAGGAGATTGCCGCTGAAAGGACAAAACCCACACAAAACCCTTCTCAGAATACTTACACATTTACAAAAACCATCGTGCAAAATGACCACGTAAAATGCGATGGATGACGTCATAATCATAGCTCAAAGTAGTGAGTTGATGACGAGTGTGACTCTAACTTGGAACCGACAAAAAGGAGGGCTCCAGGCATAGACATGGCACGGACCGACAGAAATTACGGCTGCTAATTTTGATAGAAACGAATGATCCTAGACGTTCCAAATATTATACCTTTCGGTTCGCCTCCTCACCAAAACATCTCTTTTTGCCAAAACCGTACATCTCTTTTTGCGCTTGGTTGGTTGTCGGAATCATAGTTTAGTGTTATAGGTCAGTTGAGTTCGGTTTTGGAAAGGACTCCCAGTGCTAGATGGTTTAGGATGGTCCAAAACCCTTTCCTCTTGGCACTTCCCACTTTCCTTGTGTATTTGGTTGATGTTTCCACTTGCCCTTTGATCTGTTATCAGTTATCAAACAGTACTTGTTTTATGAGCATCCTAAACCAATGACCAATGTCAGAAATATACAAAGTCCAAGAACACATTATGAATATATATTCTAATTGCCAATTAAATATATCAGAAAACCGTTTTATTTACTGCAAAATAACATCCCCAGTTCTGCATATGGCTTCAGGGGCATATACGGATATGAAAAGAGGTCACGTCCACATTTTAGAAGTTCTCGAGTGACGTCATTATCAGGATTTAACATAGTGAACTGTTGACGTTAAACCGCCAATAGCCGGGAAGTAACCCCTCTATTCCACTCATGAGTTCAAGCATTGAGCTGGATATATATGTATGTATATATATATATGCGTGGACTGGCTCGAGTAATGACTCACAAAGAAGAGAGGACCTTGATACTCTCTCCTTCTTTTTGGACGCCCGTCTGACGTCAGGACTAAAGGTAATGCTTGTACAATAGGCTCCTTGACGGCAACAATTCACCATTATAACCCCTGATAATGACGTAATCTACTCGCATCTATTGTCTGTGAGGGTCCTTCATTCCTACAATATATATTGAAGCTCAAAAAGATGATGGGAGACGCAAGCATTTACAGCCTCTGTGTGGACAGTGTGTTTTTGAGGTAGATGTTTCTGTGTTCTTCAAAGTTTATTATTATCATTTTATAAGTATCTAAGAACGGATTGTTGTGGGATTTGAGGGATGTTTCGGTGTTCTTCTCATCATTTTATGTATCGTAGGTTGATAGATGTGGGATTTCGAGAAGCCTTGGTAAATATGTGTGAGAGATTTGAGAGGTTTTATCGGATTGGCTGACACCCTGATCCTACTCGAAAGTATTGATTTTCGAACCTGAATAGGTGTTTCAGATTGTCATCATTGTCATAGTTTGAAGTGTTTAATTGATTGCGTTTTGTATGCAAGCAGACTGCTGTTACCATCTCTCCTCAAATGTGACAGTAAAGCTATTGTACTAGGACTTTAACGGTGTCACACTATCGGCCGTCGAAAGCTTGCACTTCCAATAATTTGAAACTTCAGCTCAATCAAAGACAATTACTGGTCGCATATTTGTGAGTTTTTCTTGGCGATCGCTCACATTTGAAGAGCATATCGAAGCTCAGCTGATCATATGAAACTTTAGAGGGTACCCTTTGTTTTTCCTTTTCACACAGATTGTAGAATACTGGTACTTTAACACCTGGTTACGTAATGAAACAATGATATAAGTGAGAACGCTTTCGGCTTTTGAGTCTTGGCTAATCAATTTCTTTGTACTAGCAAATTGAGTACTTATATGATTTATAATCCTTTGTTTCGTTCACTTGTTTCAAATCTTAGTGCCCGTTTACATGTCATGAAATAAGCAATCTTTGTCAGCTTCCAGAAGTTTGTGAGGCAAAATTGTCTGCTTTTATGATCATTATTTACTAAACCTCCAAAATCCAACGTCTCAGTTCTCACGTACTAAAGTACTAAGGTTAAGATTAGAACTTTAAATATACTTAGGTTAATAGGACTAACCTGGGGCCCCGCGAATATAGCTACATTTCGCTACAAAAAGATAATAATACACATGTTTTGTACTAAAGACGTAGTCCATAATATGAACATGTACATCTGAGAAGAGCAGTTAAGTTACTAGCCACTATTATAGCTCGCTGGAAGATAGAATAAGCTGGTCTTATCGTCATTAACACACAATGTTAAGCCCTGATAATGACGTCATAAACAGAGGGCACTGCGAGTGAGAGTGACTCTGCAGAACACGGCGAGTGATGGGGTGGGCGGTGGCAGAGTTTTGTTAGTGCTAATTATTAGAGTCTTGTTTATTAGTGTTCATAAGTGGTGTTTATAAGAGTTTATTCATGTTTTGTTCATAAGTGCTGATAAAAGTGTTTATTCATGCTTTGTTTATTAGAGTAAGAGTCTGAGAGAGTTGATCAGTGTTTTTAAGAGTTTATTGGTATTACTGTTTATAACTTCATAAGTGTTTTGTTTATCAGTCTTTATTGGTGTTTGTTCTACTAGGTACTTGGTGTTTGATTTACCAGTGTTTGTAAGTGTTTCGATTGGTGTTTGTAAGTGTTTTGATTAGAGGCTGAAGTACAGATGATACGGAGATTAGATGTTTACTTGGTTCTATCTTCAGTTTGGAAAGTAAGAGCTTCATTCCAAGTGAAGGTGATCATCAGTGTTTACAGCAACAAGTTTCGTTGATTGTTCCTAAGCTTCTTGGGAAGAGGGCTTTTCTTTGAAATGCTTTGAAATTGAGGGAGTTTATGTTTGGTATTCAGTTAACCTAGTCTAGATCCACAGTTGGATGAGTCTTCTTGAGAAGAGTTAAGATCAAACGTCTGTGGAGACTGATGTGTACCCACTTTTAGGAGGGGGTTTAGTCTTAGAGTCTTAGTAAGGTCTATGGGCATATTGTTGAGACCGTTTAAAGCCTATTTTAGCTGTTTTGTCTACTTTCTCTTTCCATTGTTCATTTAACAGACGAGGGTTTCCCCTTTTTGACATTTAAGGCTTCCAAAGAATCAGCTCATCGATAACCCAATAATTTCCTGGATGGCCTTTACCTAGAATTGGCCAAAGAATTTCCTGCCGCTTGTAAAGTCTTATATTTCAAACTCTAAAATTTCTATTTGATAATAAATTCAGGCAAATCCTTGTGCGCTAACCCGATGGAAACAGATCTTTCTATCGACGAAAATTATGGAGAAATTTGGTGTGAAAATGGGAAAAACCGCTTCAACATATAAACATATCCACATAAAATATATTGACATTGTAAGAATGTGAGGCTGTCAGTTAGTGTGCGTCACACGTAAAAACCACCAGAACGACGGCTGAGAGTGTTGGTGAAGGAGCACACTAGTTGGCGGTAAAGTGACGGTCAAGAAACACATTTTAATTGGTCCGGTTACCAAGGCAATTACATGCAGTGACAGAAGGTCAGCTGAAGACGCTCGAACACTGGAAAACCTCTCAGGACACTCTTACAAACCTGTCTCAGTGACGCACTTTCGTTTTGTGAAGACTTAGAATATTCCATCACTTCTTCCGAGGAGAAAACCGTCAATTTTATGTGACAAAACCATTATGACATTATGTGACATATCTACTAGGCGGTGCTGAAAGCCGTCATTATCACGGGGTGTAGTGTTTGAGTAGTGACGCAAAAAACACTCACAGTTTTTCCTGAGCTTATTATTCCAAGTTCATACTACGTGTGTCTCATGTGCATATATACATATATAGTGCGTTTGTGTGTTCTCCTCATCCTCCAATTCCCATGGCTAACCAGCAACCATCCACTATATGTATTAGTTTGTCTCATGGCGATAACCAATAACCATTTTGATGATCCTCCGATTTGATTACGTCAATCGCATCAATCTCACGTATGCGCACACGCAAACATTTCCACAACGTTCGGCACTGAACGATTTCATACACAAAACTGCATCTCCCCATACCGTATACACTGTACAGTGTACACTGTACATGCGCTATACTCACACACACCGCATAAACAAACTCCTAAACAGCACTCACACAAACAAACACACAGACAAACAGTCAAACTAACGCAGCCACGCACAAACAGTCGCACAAACTCACAAACTCTCGCACAAATCTCTATCGAGTGACGTAAGACATTTCAATTTGCCTGATTAATTTTAACACAGATTGCCCTCCTCGTCGCTAGCTACTCTCACTGTGTCGCATATTATATGTATGTTTCAATAATATGTCATAATATTTGTGCGCGCGCATGTGTTTTATCGCATATTTGCACGCAGTTGTATCGTAAATTCGCACGCAGTCGTTTGGGCGAATTCGCACGCCTGTGTTTCATTGTACACCGCAGTTGTTTAGGCGATTTAACGCAGTTTTTTCATCACACATTCGCACGTAGCATTTGAATTTTCGTCTTCAAATATACATAATCTCTGAGAATTAATGTTCTGAATCTCGTGTAATGATTATATGAACTGCATGTATTCCACTGACGTAAGCGAGATTTGAACAATAAATTATTATAATTGCAAGCCTCATTACGTCTCCTGCCCTCATGCTCCTTTATAATATTCTCATGGTGTACTATGTATTGAGGTTTTGTTATTATACCTGCATTATATTATTCATAGAATTAATCTATATAAATACACACAATCTTCACAATGTCATAGGGTGGTTTTGTCATATTTTACCAAATTTGGGCAAAAATCGCTGAAATAAACCTAAGAAAAATTCCCAAGAAAACAGTGAGTCATCGTTCATGTTATAATTATTATTTGCTATAATAATCAGCATACATAATTATATTGAATCTACACTTCACTTTTTCGAGCCATATTATAGAAGTTCTCTTTGAGGGGACACATGGAATTGAAGAAACTACTATTTCCAAGTGGCACTGCAATATTTCACCTTCACTAAACATTGTCCTCCGTGTAACGTGCAGTCTACATGAAAAAGTTGCAATACAACGTCACTAATTTACAACTTAACCAATGATAATGACGTCATTCTTAATAACAACCTATCCCTATGCGTGTGTAAGAGCTATGAACCGTGCTAACTATAGAGACTTGTTAGAGACTTCCTTACATCTTAAGTATGTGTAGTGCGGTATTATAACGAGTAAAAGGCTCACAAACTTTAGATTGTGCAGTGATGACCAGTTGTCGATATATACTATTATTTTCGTGTTATTTATGCCTATAAATTTGAGAAAATCATATTTTTGTCATTGATGATTTCAGGGACCAAAGTCAAAATTATCATGTGAGAAAAATTTTGATTTGAGTATATTAGTAAGCGTCAGATTTCTGAATTTCACTTTTAGACCCACTCATTAATCATGCTCATACCGCAATAACATCGAATAAGTATTAGATAACATATTTCCACTGGCGGGCAGTGGTGAGTAGAAACGTCAATCAATAATTTCGCAGTTTATTTATAAACAGAGCGTCAGAGCCCACGTCAATGGGTTGTGCAGGAAAAGGCAGAAAAAATTCATTATACTAGATCCACGATCACAGTAGGTATTAAGTTTAGTTTATTCTAAAGTTTAGTTTAGGTATACTATAGGTTAAGTTATTCACGGGTTGAGTGGCCAATGTCAAGTCCCATTTCGGGGGTTCTACGGGTAAGTTAATACCCCACTGATATTGAGTTGAGTTCTTTAGTTTATATTATTGGACAGTATATTAAGTTTATTTTAGTACCAGTCGTGTTAGAATGGAAGGCAGCCAAGAGCTTCGTTATTTTCATGGTTTACAGTTGAGAATTGTAGTCATGAGACTGCCTAATTTTCATTTAACACCGATGTTTGGACCCTTAACACCATTATAAATACATCAGGAGATCAATGATGTGATTCCTCGTGAACTCCAAAGCACTACATTAAATTTAAACGTGAATATCCTTCCGTTTATATATCATTTCGTTTATATATTTAAATATTAATAAACGAGCAATGACATAATTATTTGAGTAACTATATGTACAAATTTTCCGGGCACTTTCACTTTTCATAATTTGTCCACTCTACCTAAAACAAAAAGTCAGTTGGAGGAGAAAAAATAATGAGCCACGAGAATAATGACACAACATGTGAGTAGAATTCCATAATATGTAGACTGTAGAGGGGCAAAACGTTAATAAGTTCACAGCACAAAAGGTCTGTTTGTAAATATATATCATAATCAGAGTGTGAGGACAATGCCATATAACACACATTTTATATTCAGATGATATAATAGACACTTCCAGCTCATCAACTCAGCACTTTACACCATGATAATGACATCATGAGAAGTCAACTATTGCAGGTTTGGGGGCCAGAGTGAGAATTATTATATGCCCAATGTTTGTGCTGTTCTTCATAGCCTCACAGTCAAACACATAACTACACATAGAACTATAGATTAGAGAACACCAGTTGTTTTCAGAGTTTTCTGTTTTCTTTGTGATTATATACGCAGAAATATGCTTTATTTCGTCAATTATTTTTTGCAATTGATTATTTTTCCTTTGAGAAAATATTCTATTTACAGAGGAGCTTTCGTTTTGACCATATTTCTTGTTTTGCGCTTTGGCTGACTGTTGGCGTGCTTTAAATTACCGCTTATTTTGATCACTGAAACCTAAGAACCCATGGAACACTTCGATGCTGTCACTTATTTCGCGGCATACTCAATAAAAGACAGCTGTACTTCATCATCATGATTTAACCCTAGAAATCGATGATGCAACCCCCTTTAAGTTGTTTGTGACCTTCTAATACCTAGCAATAAATGATGAGTCCTTCATTAAATGACAAAAGTTGGAGTTTAGAAACCGGTTAAATGGCTTTTCTACACCACCAGTAGTAACACCTTAAACGTTTCCTGTTAGCAACTAGAGAGGTGCTAAACGAACCGTAGCCGAGTGACATGACGTCATTATTATAGATTACAATAGTAAATCAGTGACGCTCAAACGCCTGTTTTCCCCGCGGGAACTGCTAAGGATATACGTCAATCGCAGCTAAGGATAGTGTCAACATCAATAGCAATAAGTCCTGTTGGGTATATGTTTGTAATTTACTAGGCTCGAGTCTCGAAGATATAGACTTCACAGTTTCTAGAACGTGTGCTCAAAGTTTTACCGTTACTTATATAGATAGTTTTATTTAGTGTGATAAATATAGTTTAATAATTGGATCATAGAAGTGTTAATTACGTTATCATTTTCTAAGGTTTTAGTAATTCGATTATAATCTTAAACGCAAAAGTTTTGGAAAGTTTTTTTCCGTTATAGCCAATAATTTCCATGTCTTCACTCTATAGAATTTCCGTTTTATAATTTGGGTGGTGAAAGGTCTTAGTCGGAATTTTTATAGCGTATTAAGAGGTATTAATGAGAAAACTCTGTTATTTTGGGTTCCATTTAATGGTGTTAGGATGCCTTGCACACCTGGCTGTGGCTAGAACTTTCCATGGAATTGCATATATAAATACAATCTTGCCAAAGGGATGCCTCAGTAAATTCACGAGTCTCTACGTTTTGTTGCTATTTCCATTGTGTTTATCAAGATTAGAGATTTGATGACAAAAGACCAATTATCGCGATGATTCATCTTTTGTACTCAGTTGATAAACGTAAACCAAAGTTTTGTGAATCGTTGATTGCCCCTGTCTGACAATAACGCGCCGCGCGCGCAATCCTCAGACAGCCGCTTCGCGGTTGGCGTCAGCCAGTCCAATCTTTGTTTGTGTTGGGAAGCCGATCGTATTGATTCAAGATAGTTTTGACTCACCCTGAGTTCTGCTAGCCACTTTTTAGACAGTTTAGGTCGTCCCCTCACAGTCTTATGCCAGGAGGAAGGGAAGTTTGCGGAGGACACGTAGTTCTGAGTGACAGCTATGGAGTCTGAGACGTTTAGCACAGCATGCCACCATCCTCCGGGGACGAATATCATCTCACCGGGGCCTTGTAAACACTCGATCTGAGAAAATAGGGGTGGTTGGGATAATATCCTAGATTCTAGTCTGAAAGCTTGCCTAAAATATTGTCTAAAATAGGAAAATAGGGGTTAGTGGTGCGAGTAAAATCTTGTTTTAGAGCTGGATTTGTTGAAACTCAGAATCATGGCTGGCAATAACTTGAGGAAATCATATTTAAATTTTTCGTGGATGGTATTAGCTTAATCAAACTAGACTAGATATGTTTGAGCTGCCAGTTCAGTATAATCAGCATAATGGAATGGTTTGCACTGCACTTAATCGTATAATTGAAATTATACGGCCATTTTCATTTTATGCTCGAATTATGCCACACACAGATTCGCACATTTTGACGGTTAGAATAGCGACAATCGGCGTCATGATGTCTCCGTGAATCGCTCCATCTCTCTACTTTTCTAGCTGAAAACTCACGATATATAACATTATTTGAAATATTTTGAAATTATCACAAATATTCGTCCTGAGCTTAGTCGCATGAGAGTTGACCGCATTCCAGCCGTGAGATGTACTGCTATACCTCACGTGATCATCGTTTATATCCGATCAATCCAGTTGAATTATCTCTAAATGTTATAATTCTAATGTTGAGTTGAAGGTGTGTCGTGCTTTAAAGTGACGTCATCATCATGGTTTAAGGTGGTGAGTTGATGACGTCACACCGCCTATTTCTCAAGTAAAGCGGCAAGTATTAAGTAAAGCTGTGCAGCAGCTGTGATGGGAGGCCCCACATGGCTTGAAGTTTTTGTTTTCCATGATTAGCATTGTGTGTATCATGTTGAGACACTGTAGCAGATCATTTTTATAGTTGTATACATATATCATCATGTAATCAGGGATCGATACACTCCTAACCGATCGTACAACAGCCGCACAACGATGATAAGCAACCATTCGTGACATCATTGTCATAGTTTAAAGTAGTGAATTGTTGACGGTATAGCGTCAACTATTCCGTGCCATCTAATCGATACATCTGTACACGGCTAACCAGCAATCTGTTCATTTGAGGTCATGTAATTTGTTGTTCGCTACAACCTATCTGGCTGGAAATAGTATCCATTAGTCCGTTTCCATAGCGATGGATCAAGTTATGGAAAAATACTTGAAAAACGAGAACGGAGTAGAAAACGGCATTCCGATGGACAACGTCAGAGAAAACGAGACAGCTCTTGCAGAACTAGACTTGGAGACGGGAGGAAACTCGAGCGAGAACAGGAACCACACCAAAGCAAACGGCGGGACAGACAGCAATCAGGCGCAGACAACAACAGAGGATTTGGTGGACAGGAAGATATCTTCTTTTGAGTGGTTCATGGTGTACACTGGACCCTTCATCATGCCCATATTCAGCTGTTTTATCTTCTACTTTGGCTACCAGCACCACCTTGCAAAGGAGAAGGGGGAGCGAATAACGGCTATTAAGACTAAGAATGCGTTGGTGGGGCTGGGACAATGGGCTTATAGAACCGCAACAACGGTTCTTGTGTTTGTTATCCTGTTCGTATCCCTCACGAAACTTAATAGATTCCCTTCAGAATGACAGGGTGACAGGAAAACAGGTAACAAACAGGAGGTCGTGACAGTAGACCGTTACAGGAAAATATCCGATTGTGACTAGGGGAAAACAGGAAAATGTTGTGTGACTGTGTGGAATAAACAGGCAAATCTTGGGCTTTTTTCAGGGAGAAAAATAGCGCGTTGCATGCAGAACTTAAACGTGGGGCAACTATATTGACATTGTTGAGAAACTTGATGTTCTCACACAATTATTATCTGGGTAAATTATTAATTGGTATAAAAACGGTTTCTTGAATGAAGATTACATAAAACATGAATAACATATTGAATTCATAAAACATGGATATTATATTGAATTCCACCAAAACATCACAAGCACAGTTACAAAAAGGTATTTCGTATTAGCTTACCCGTAAAATCCTGAAATCGTCATGAAACTGTTCAGTCAACTAGACTAGTGGGTAAGCTTATACATGTCATCGATTATGAAGGAGCATATTATGAATGATTGAGTGAATCACTAGTTCTATTAGTGCTATTTGAGTATCGTTTGAGTGTTAAGTTTTTATTTTATAGCACAGAAGCAACATTAACGTTATATTAATAAATTAGATTTGTACAATTTACGTTCAGTGATTTTTGTATAATGAAGTTTCTAAGTTTGTGCAACTTAGAGTGATATTAGTTAAATTATTGTTGTATAAAGATTTAAGACGTTTGTTCCTCTGACTATTTAATCATTTAATCGGTCTTACAATTTGACAATATCAATTGTATTCATTAACGTACCAATAACTCAATATCTGACGTTTGGAGATGAATTGCAGCTTCAAAAATCGTCATATCGTTATAAAGCTTCCTTGAATGCGAATTATCCTCAAACTTTTCAAGTCCTCGCAGGTTCAACTCCTAAATTTTCCACATAAATCTAGAATCTAGAATAACCATCAAACTTGGACTGACTTCGCTTCATGACTTATGTTGTCAAGACTAAGTCAAGTTCGAAGTCAGCAGTATATAGGCTCAGGACGTGTCAATGTTCCCCTACGCGTCAAGATGCTTAGCACTAAAATACCGCCAAGACAGGCATCCTACATCTGAAAGCTTGTGAGATCTAGAAACGTAGGAGTGACGGGGGTTTGTTCCCACCATTCCAGGCTTCTGCTCATTTCAAAATCCTTATGCCATTCTTTATGCCGCACTGGAATATTCCCCTGCTAAAATTCCAACACGATTCACACTTCACAGTCGATTAGAACTGAGTCACACGGCGAATGCTGACGCTCACTGCTCTGTACATAGTCGGAATATTAGTGCATATTTTCCAACATATCTCTATCAGTACTTTCGGTATATTCGAGATGGATATATATTTGAGAAGAGACCGGAGGTTTTCCGAAAATGCGCCTCATTAATAACGACCAGGAAATTTTAATGAGAACATCACGTGTCATTCAAGGAAATGGAATTTGTGACATAAGTAGGATGGAATTTTCACGAAGATCAATAAGTATGGAGACGAAGAGGTAAAGACGATCGACCTCATTCACACCTGTTGAGGTGTCAATAGAGTTCCCCAACAGTTCATACTTAAGAATCTTCACATATTACGCTATGATGACAGGGATACGGGAATGTGAAGGATTTACGACATTCTTCGATCCATGTTCATCAGACTTCAGTATTCGATTTACTATCAATATATAGAGTCAACAAGTACAGTAATTTTCGCACGTGTACTGCTAACTTCAGACTTCCCATGTTCGTTCTACAATCTACATTGCATGAAACGCGTTTAGTTTACATTACCAGGGGGATAAAACCGCACAAATGGCCATGTTTTTACTTACTTAAGCTAATATGGGACTTGATTTTTGATAGAATTCGTAAAATGTGTAAAAAAATTACCGGTTTGAACTCTGAAGGCCAGTTGATATCGTTGGTCTGGGGGTGCACGTATTTGAACCATGTGATGGCCTCACTGTCAGGCAGGTTTTGTTTGAGGAGCCACCGGGGAGTGTTCGTAGGAAACAGGATCCATCTGGGAATGCGGGGTGTTAGGGGCACGAAATGAGATGACGAAGTGATGAATCAGTCATCACGATATGAATTTGGAAGGGCCGGAGAAATTTAAGGATGTACACTTGATACTTGTGATGTTTGAAACACAAGGGAGACAAGGATGGCACTTCAAAATTCCCATCAGCCAATCATG
Source organism: Beroe forskalii (assembly GCA_011033025.1). NCBI lineage: Eukaryota > Metazoa > Ctenophora > Nuda > Beroida > Beroidae > Beroe > Beroe forskalii. Next base: position 167,718 of record WFMF01000325.1, read on the forward strand.
GTACAACAGAGGGGGTTTGCAGCCAAAAACATAGCATTCCGATGAAATTTCGAGCATCGTATGACGTCATACCATGACATAAATAATTTGCATATTTGGGAGCGCGCATTTTGTGCGCGCAAGTCACCAAAATCTATCCGCGTCCTACGGAAATCCCTGATTTTCGAGAACATTCTTTACAGATTTTGCACCAATCGCTATGCAACAAGGGCACATTAGAAATCAGTGTCAAACTGACAAAACAATAACAAACACTTGACATGTCGTGCTGGTGTCAAGTATGTGCCTTTAATACTACTGAGAATTAATTTGCAGGGAGATCTTAGAATGGATCGGGATGAAAATCGTTGAAGACCTGTATTCCCAGTACAGGTCTTATTTCAAGCCTCTATTTGAATCGTAATTAATCGATCGATGACCAGATTAGATATTAATGATGAAGCATTTTGTGAGAATACAATTCACGTTTTCCATTATCTTACCTCTTGTACCCTGACACGAGGGCATTCCATGCGTGAGTTCCCAAGGGGTCAATATGAACTGAAGTTCCAGACCTCTTAGGACCAAATACCACCCATCTGTAAAACATAGATATATTAGAATTTGATTAAAACTAAAGCCATTTCTGTTTCATTGTGGGAAATTGGAGCCAGCAGAAATCTATGGTAATCAGAGCTCTCAATCGAAATATAAAGCCCCCAAATTTGGATTCCCACACAGATAACAATGATCAAGACTTGGTGCATTGTACCTATCATAACGCAATAAATATGTAAAATACGTACAATGACTACCTCCTATTAATACAATGATTACGTATGTAAGTAATAAGTCTAATAATAAACCTGTAAGGAGGCCTCCTCCTTCCCCCACGTAGTGGAACAAGTCCTCATCAAAATAGGGCGAAACAGTGTAATCACCCAGTAACTGCTTCTTCTTACGATGCTGAGGGAGGAAGATTATTTCAGGATAAGTGGTATCAAATAATCATGAGTGTGCTGAATTATTGCAGATGATTAATTATTATCATTGACAATTGATGTCAAATTTGATGTAAAGTGATCGAGTTTTCTAAGTCCTCCCATAGTGTTTGCGTGAAAATATCGAATAGCTGTTGGCAATCAGACGGATATTTATCATTCATGTAGAAGCGATAAACCTCTGGGTATTTGAATGGGTTTTGAAAAAAAAAGAAAACAAATTTCACCTCTCCGTAGTTTCCATCGAATATGTAGAGGGGGCTGTCATCCTTGTTACAAGCCACGTACTCCTTAAAGTACTTCATCTTCAGCTTCACTGAGTTACCTCGGTTATCTTCTCCCACTTTGAAGGCTTGGTTCTTGTACTTCTTAGTAAACTTCTGAAATGCTTCGAGGTGAGCTCACCTCGCAAGTGGTGCGGCTTTTATTCCTCAATAATTTTATTTTACCAAAAACATTACCTGTATAATTTAGAAAGGGGTAATTAACCTGCATTAGAACTAGACAAAGCAAAATATAAGTGAGAACTCATCTTGAATCATCAATGGAACTTGAAATCTAAAAACAGTTTCAACATGCTGCCAAACACAAGTGGAAATCTGAACATAAAGTAAATATTCTTCATACTTTCAAAGTCCATTTTCTCATAGCTGGCCACTCGTCCATGGCATGAGTCAATACAATGGGTATTCGTGGTAATTCATACTTGCTCCTAAACGCCTCCGGACTAAGGGTCCGGGAGTCAACACGTGGTACGGTGTCTACCACAGGGGGTAGGAGGGTGTCTGCTGATTCGTAGTAGCTGTTCTTAAACCAGTCTACTTTCTGGTTCTTTAGTTCTGGGAGAGGAGGATGGTGTGAGGGACTCGAATAAGGAATAATGAAATTTTTAAAGTACAGTAATCGTAATTTTGGCCAATTACAATCTTATAGGATCATGAAAATCATGTAAGTTGTATCATAGCGTTTATTAGTTTGTGGCGAGACCTCCATGTTGCATATGTTAGCCAATCATTCAATCATGGAAAGCCACGTGATGAATAACTCGAATGATAACAAATTCAATACGTGCATTATCAGATTAATAGAATGTAAACCTTCTCTGGCTTTGTACCGGGCTCTGTTTATCCTCTTCAAAGACTTGGCTGACAGTGACGGGAAATCCAACTTCTCCATTGTAACCCTAATCAAATGTGAAATGATTAAATTGAGAAATCCATAAATCACTATGTAAACAGTAATTTAAGGTTTAGTTAGAAACAAGGAATGAGAATTAAACAAGCTTGACTATAGGGTCAAGGGTTTTAATGAGTTTAAAGTTGAACCTATCATCTGAAATTGTGTAAATGTTATAAATTAATCTGGAACTGTATGGTAGTCACAAGTTTGTCTATCATATTCAGGCATCGATAATCAATGAAGCATTGAGACTGGCAATCACTAGATAAAGACTAAAGTTTTTAAATACATGATAAGATGATAAATGGAACAAAATATATAAATGAAACCAACCTATTTAAAAAGTTAAAATCTGAAAATGAAATTACTCTGAACAAAAGCACTTAGAAAATGTAAATAGTACTCTTTATACATACAAAAAATATCTTAGACTCTACATATCAAATAAAAACTATTTATCCTTACACACAACCAAATTAAGCTATAAAACTGTTTCAGGGTGCCTCAGCAACATCCTGACTTAGGACCACAGCATGCTGCCTCAACCTTCTCACCTTTGTCCTCCTTGGATTTGATAACCTCAAATGGGTCCTCCCCTTCAGGAGCTTTGGCACAGCAAACCTCCTTCACACCAGGATCAAAGTCAAACTCATCCTTGTAACGACATGACTGAAGTACAGTCATTACATCACTTGAAACACAGGCAGGTGCTTCTGTTTTGAGGTCGGTTTTATGGTCAAATAGGAATGAATCTTCATGCCCAGGTATTTCCCCATTGTAGATCAACTGACCCCCACCGAATTTTTTGTAGTCTGATGGTAATTTGAATAGCCTATATGTTACTGAACAAAAACGGGCATTGCCAAGTATATCTTTGAAGTCTTCCCTGTCAATATTGATAGGTGAACAGGAAACAAGATATGGTTTACTAAATCCAATCTCTTTAGCAAGACTATGTAGTCCCTTCCAGTGCAATGCTCCAGAAATGCATTCACCCCACAAAACTTCATCTTTTCTTACTTCATCTGATAGCTCAGTATCAGTGTAAACATCTGAGAAATATAGTTCTCCACCAGGTTTCAGGACATTGAACGCCTCAGATAGGACACTTTTCTTATCAGGTGAAAGGTTAACCACACAATTTGATACAATCAGATCAAAATAATTGCTTTGGAGTCCAGCTCCAGACAAGTTCTCTAAATAACCCTGAACAAACTTCACATTGGATTGGGCATAGTTAAACTTTTTAGTGTGATACTCTATGTATTGATTTGCAACATTGATCTGTTCAGGAGTCATGTCAATTCCAACAACTTCCCCAGAAGCACCAACTAACTTGCTAAGTGCAAAACAGTCTCTGCCACTCCCAGATCCCATATCCAGCACTTTTGCACTTGCAACATGAGGTGGAATAACAAGACCACAGCCATAGTATCTGGCTGAAACCTCTGGGTGCACTTCAGAAATGGCCCCCAATACAAACTTATTTACAGCCTTGCCTGGTGTGACACAGGCTTGAGTCTTTAGATCATTGCTGGACTGTAAAACTTTTCCATAGTAGTCTTGTACATTTTCCAGTATATTTGATGCTGGGTTCTCCATCCTAGCCTTACCTAAATAAACTACATTGGTGAAACAAAAACAGGAAATGGTAAATCAGGAAATAATCATATTCCTCACACTTTGATTGAAAAATATGGATGAGCAAAAAATACTAGTTATAACTGAGGCAAAACACCATACACCAAAGTATCATACATTATCAATACAAACCTCTTGCTATTAGGTGGTGTCTCAGTGGGGATTTCCAAATACTGGACTTAAACTTGAACACATGCATCCTGTGAAAACTATATATTTGAGGGACTCAAATAATCATAGAAGTTAACCAGTGCATATAGAGAAATCCTAAGTCAAGAAATTTTTAAGTGAAGGAACTTAAAATCAAGATTAAATTGCAAATTGAGATAAGATTGTAAAACAATAACAAAGCCATGAGGTCTCCCATGTGGTTGGCCAACTTGTCTGCTGTTGACAGACTCTTGTTGGAATACAGCACAAGGGCTTGCCTCAGCAGATAAGACAACATCTGACAATGACAAACTAAACCTAATCCAACATACTGTAACAGCCAATGGCAGGAATCAAAGGATTCAAGTGCAATAAAACCAGTACAATCAAGTCAGGTTAATGTATTCCCTGTTTCATGTTTTTACCCGAGACTTTGCTGCAATGAGCAGCTCCTCAGACCTCATGTAACCCTCATGCACAGTTTCCAGCACACTCAGCTTGTAGAAATGTAGAATGTAAATGAGAATTCTCATGCTTTGTACTTACATAAAATAATAAATAAATAATCTTCATTGTAGAGCAAATACAGAAATCATTGTAAATGAATAATCAATGGTATTAAACCATGACACATTAAGAAGGACAGCATTGAGAATCAAAATAACCTAACTATTTCTTGATAGCATGACTTATTAGCACTCAGAATTCCTTAACCTTCAGCAAAATGTAAAGCCGTAGAGCAATGCAAGTGTATATGATCAAAACTTAATTTGAACATGAGGTGCAATAAATTTGATTTACTGATTTAGTCACAAATCAAATATTTGAAAATACCAGATAGTTTATCATGGTCCAAGTGCAAACGTTGCGCTGTGCACATGAAACTAATAAGGGCAACATTGCAACAATGCACCATCCTTCGATTAGTAAACCTGTTAGATATAACATATGCCTAAGCCGTCTGAAAAGTGAATTATATTGTAATTTTCTGTTTTCCAGAATCACTTTGCCCTTGCTTCAACCAAAGCCCTTTTGCGCGCGCGCCGTCGTGATAATCATATAGCGCGCGGCGCGGCGCTGATGTTGCCGTAATGCCTAACCAGGGCCGTGGTACAATGTACAGAGTATTGACTTGTCTGACGTCGTCAGACCCATCATTTCACGACTCTGCGCCACGACTCTGCGAGTCGTTGCCCTAACCAGGGCCCTGGTTACGCGCACGGAGTGCGCGGCGCGGCAAGCGCTAATAACACCCCTGGTTAGGGGAAGCGAGTCGTGGCGCGCGCGCGAGGGGGTCAGGCAACCTCGGTCGCCTGTTCTTAAGCTTGCATAGGTGTGTGTACGCGCCACACGCTTCCCTGTTCCATGAGGAAGCGCGACGATAACAGGGGGATACGTGTTTAGCAACTTTCAAACTGGAGTTAGTATTGCTCAGTGCTGATTGAGTTTACTGTTAAGTTTAATTAAATTTTTTCATTCATTTGGTCACTTTGGGTAATGAGTAAAATTTTCAAATTCCACTTACATTCAATTCTTCCTAAGCCCGCATAGGTGTGTGTACGCGCGCGGCGCTTCCCTACAGGAAGCGCGCCGCGCAACGCAGACAGGGATATACGTGTTTAGCAAATTCAATTCATAATATATTATATATATTATATTATATTATTATATTATCTTTGGGGTACAAATACAGTCATCTTTGTACAGTCAAGCCACAAAACTTTCCAACAGCTCTTTCCTTAGTCTTTGACAGGATCCAAGTGAGATACCTTTATCAGAGATCTAGGCAGATCCAAACAAATGATAATGAGACACCAAAAATGATATGGTGTAATGAAAGCTAACACTGTGGCACACGGACTTGCGACCGTGTTGTGGGGTTGAATGCATTTGACGGGCGCCCAACGCTCCCCCAACCACTAGATGGTGTGTTAGTCTCATAAGCTTCAAGTTCATTCAGGAATTTAAGTTCATCATTAGTCTTTTGTCCAGTGTAGGGAATTCAAAGCTCCATCTGGTCAAACTAGATCAAAAGATCAAGTCAACTGTCACATAAAGTGTTATGAGCACATTTGAAGGTGACCCCGTAGAGACGAAACAACCAGTGAAACAATGTCTCCATTCTGGGCGACTGTTTCCTTGCAAGCAAGGTATAAACAATTATCTTTGGGGTACAAATACAGTCATCTTTGTACAGTCAAGCCACAAAACTTTCCAACAGCTCTTTCCTTAGTCTTTGACAGGATCCAAGTGAGATACCTTTATCAGAGATCTAGGCAGATCCAAACAAATGATAATGAGACACCAAAAATGATATGGTGTAATGAAAGCTAACACTGTGGCACACGGACTTGCGACCGTGTTGTGGGGTTGAATGCATTTGATGGGCGCCCAATGCTCCCCCAACCACTAGATGGTGTGTTAGTCTCATAAGCTTCAAGTTCATTCATTATATTATTATTATAATCAAGAGGACAAGAATACAAAAATTTTATTATTTCATATTTTTGGCATCAGTTGGTTCTACACTGCTGAGTGTAAGTTTTTTTCTTAATAGTGGTGTATTGAAAATGCAATTATTATTATGTTTGAAGTGATTGATCATTGATGCAGTGAAACACAAATCTCAAAAATGATATCAAACCCACACACTATGTATACCACTAATCGACTGACAGTTTCAAAATTGAATATTTCTTCTTCAGGATCTCCACATAGTGTAACACAACATTCTCAAATTTGATTGTAATTAGTAGTTTTGTTAAGTTTATTATTTAAATAGAATAATATGATGCCCATACATGATAGACTTGGAATAAATTTCAGCAAAAGTTTTCAGAATCAAGTAGAATAAACGGCACTTCCTAGTTTGGTGATTGATTACTTGAATGTGGGCTTAGGATAATGGTTTTTCGAAGTGGACTGGGTTCAGTGATGTATATCTTCTTGGGATTTAAGAGGAAAAAAAATTACCTTTAAGTTTTTCAAGCAATTAGCAAATGTATGGGAATTGAGAGGTTTGGCAGACTTTGTTTAGGGTCAGTGGTGCAGTAGTGGTATCAATTTGGGCACAGGATCCAAGTTCCTGAGTTTGAACTCTGGTCAGCTCCACTGAGCTAAAGGCAAGGGATTTATCTTGAGCCTATGCAGCCACCAGCCCAACGGTTCACTCAACCAAGCATACAATTCAATTTATTATTATTATTTAATTCAAGTACATAAAACTGTGCGGGAGGGGTGAATGAGGAGCTGCCCATTGCAAAAAAGTCTTGGGTGAATAAAGTACTGATTACACTTCACTGGCTTGATTACTTGGATCCTTCAATTCCTGTCTTTGGCTGTTACAGCTATTGGAATTGGAGTAAAACTGTTGAGATAAGAAATAAAAATTAAGAAATAAAGGCTATTCATTGGATTATGGTTACTGTTTCATGAAAATTCTTGCAGATTGATGTCTTGAAGAAAGATTTCTTTTTAAGTCAAAAGATGTCAAATCAAAATATTTTATTTTATTGGGTTTACTTTATCTTTTTTTCAAATCTTTCCTTCTGAAGTTACATCTCATTTCTTCCTTCAAATGACACAATGTTTGTATATTTAGAAGTAATTAATTAATTAGTTGGGTCAAACTTGAATGTGTGCATTAAAATTATAAGAAAGGAAGAAAAACTTGAAAGGAAGAAAAACTTGAATTGCTGAATGATTTTCTGGACTTGGTGACATGCATCCAAATCACACAAAACAGTTTTCAGTCATAGTTTGAAGGTTCATGGATGTTTCTACTGCAGTACGTCACATTCAAAATTACACTATTCAATACAATTCAAGTAGTTATTAATTTCTGAGTTCTTGGTTGGATAATAACAATGCCATAAAATAAGTCACCAAGTAGGCCTCCTTTTCAGTTTAAATCCTTTAGTGCTACCCACATAACCACATAGTTCTTAAAGATTTATTGCTGTTTCTGGCCTCACTCTGGGCCTGTTTTGTTGTTATTTAAACAAATTAAGCTAAGGGGTTATGTCTGAATAGTTTTGTTTGGAGGTCGTTTTAGTTATGTATATCCATGAGTGCACACAAATATGAGTCCGCCAGCCACATGTTGAGATCTGCAGGTTGTTTTGGATTAACCTGGCTGTCATTTGGTCCATATAAACCACAAAACTTCTAAAATAGTCTACTTTTGTTCTGAAGCTTGTTCTGTTGAACTGAGACACTGTTCCAAGCATTAAGTGGGATGATACAATAAATAGTTTTAGATTATGTAGGTATTGAATTCAGGCTTTGCTAACTTCCTTTTTTACTGATGGGCAGTTAAACAGCTTTCTGTGGAATCATAGATTCTGATTTCTGTGGAAGTGGTAGAAAATAGGAAGGAAAACGAAAAAATTAAGGAAAACGAAAAATTTTATTTTACTCAAACACATTACAGAAATTTATATAAATATATCATGAATTTCCCTTTTCATATCAAAAATATAGTTGGTTAATTATTTAATAGGTACTTGGATTTCTTGATTGCATATCATGTTATATGTGAAAACTACTTTATAAATTCAATATCACCTTTAGATAGTTTGACATTTTAAGTTATGGTTATTACCTATATATGATTTTGTTCATGCCATTTGTTATATTATAGGGAACATACTGAAGTTGGTATGGCTTTGTCCTATATATACACACCTTAGAACTCTGCTCGATCATACCCTTCTAAAACAAAATATATCTTCTAATTCATAGGGTTCTCTTGATAATAATACGAGTACTTATGTAAATAATTATATTTGAAGGAATTCGTTGCATACCTTATAACCATAACTATGATACTTAAGTAAATAATTAATGGGTTTATTCTCTTTTGGCAATAAGAAATTATTGTAAAATGGTATTACGTTCAGTTCTGGATGAACCGTCGAGGTCATCATTACTCATTCACACAGTCGACCAGTACTAATTAAATTTACTGTACTAGGCAAAATTGGGGGACAGGGAAAAATTCACTTACATACATTGCCAATCATAGTGTTGAGTATGGAGAGTACGGGTAATTTCTTACCTTCTGTACCCACCAGCGCCTAACTTGAGACAGTTAGGTGGGCCAGTTAACATAATTTACAAGGACAAGAGGCGTATCTGCGATTCAGTGGTCGTATTTTAGTATGCAGATGACTAAATACATATTGAATTGTTGAAGTCCCTAATGGGTTCACAGAACCAGTGCTATTTTGATTGGTTTTCTCTTTTTACATTTTCAGCAGCAAACATGGTAATATTGTAAAAATATCGAAAGTTTTATAGAAATACCTAGAGATAAGTCAAAAACACACACACTGCATATCTTGGATATGCCTATCACAGAACATTTAGTTCAAAAAGTCGCCATGCACAAACACACACATAAGTAGATAAATACTGATGCCTACCTATAACAATATTGTTACAACAGTGTTTTCATTAGAAAAATTGATATGGAGTAACATTATGAAACTGTTTGTACTGAAAAGCGCTAAAGCCATGATTGTTGCTTGATGCAATGTCTCATGGCCGTAGCAGCTCTTCGAAGTTTTGCAAAGAGAAGTTTGCCTGCTGTCAATGGTGCTTATTACTATTAAGGTAATAAGAATTTCATACTTTACTAATGTGGTGAAAATCAAAATTCATAGGATACCACTCAAGGTCACAGTGATCATTTTGCACAGTTTGGAGAGATTTTCTCAAATTTGCTTTAACTGACTTAATTTCGATATCATCAATAGATTTGTCACTCATAAAAGTTTTTTAGCATTTTATTCCAGAGTGGAGTTGCAGAATATAAAAGCCCTTACTAGGCGATTTGGGCATTAACAAGAGGGTCTTGTTATTCCTGGAGCTGAAATTCATTTTCTGAGACAATGCATGTGGTAACTTATATTTGATGACCCTGGCAATTTCCAAACCGAGACCATAGTGATAACAATTTTTAAATGCCAATATTTGATTTTTATTGAATATGGGTTTGGTGTGTTCTTTAATATAAAATTCATAGCCTGGCTTTTGGTGGCCAAATTCCCTTACTCTTGCACATGTCCTGAACTTTTCCAGAAAAGCTTCCCTGTCTCCGAATAAGACCCTTATGCAGTGCTTCTGAATGCGGAAGAGCTGTTCAGTATAGGCCTTTATTGCTCCACCAAAGACTGTTATGCCATAATTCATGTGACTTTCAAATAAAGCATGATAGAGGGCTTTATAATTTTCAGAAGGAATGTATTGCCTTATGTGGTTAATGATGCCTGTAGCAGATTTCAGCTTCTTACTTAGAAAATCAATGTGCTGTTCCCATGATAGCTTATTGTCTATAATGATACCAAGAAATTTGGCAGATTCGACTTCAGGTATCTTAATACCATCAATAAAAATTGGACTCAGATCAGCCTTTCTAGAATAAGTTCTGTTGCGGGCACATGTACCTCTAATCAAACTAAGACTAATAGATTTAGGAACGAAATGCACAAAACAACATTTAGACAAGTTTATATGCAGAAGATTACTTTTCATGTACATTGCAATTGATGAAAGAATATTGTTTGCAGCTAAGGGCAGGGGACCATTGCAAGGTTAGTGAAGAAGATTAAAGTGAGTTTTGTGAAAGGAGGTGACAGGGAAATGTGTCCTATGCTGCTTAACTTATTACTCTAGCTAAGACTATTCTTTCTGTTTATATCAATCAGTATTCAGTTGGTATTTGGTATAGACTGCAATACCGTTGGTAGCAGCATTGCTGGATTTGTTTCAATTAGGAGAAGTGTGGTGTATTGAAGACAGTTCTGATTAAACATACAAACAATTAAAATGTTATGTTGTCATATTCTGTATTCTAATCATATTATATTCATTTTCTTGAATTATTCCCTAAGTGCTTTATTTTATGAAAATATAGAAAATTTATGTACAGCATTTCTATATACTTGAGTAATATTCCTTACTACAAAATCATAAATTTTCGGCAAATTTGCGACTGCAACACTCCTTAAAGTCTGCAACATTCTTTATCAAAGCTCGAACTGCAGTATTCACCACGATGGTGTGACTCCTTCCTGAATAGTGTTACTTGACACATCTGTTTAAGGCTTGGTTTTATCTTCTGACCTAGGAAGAGCTTTCTTTTCAGTCTCACGTGATCTCACACGCCAGTATCATATTTCAATGCAAGGCCACGAAATTAGATCCATTTTATTCTACTCTTATCTCACTTTAACTTTGAGCTGCTCACCTTTGGTCTGCTTCCTTTACTCCGATAATATGCTGGTGGTATATTGTGGTTAGTGGTTAGAAGTTTGTAATTCACATCTAACATTGCCCACTGCTGTTCTTCGTCACTAGATTTTAAGATCAGTGATCCTATTCTTCTATTAATATTCTAATAATTGTAGTACTATACGGGTAAAGGGTACAGATTAATAATAAATCATTATCCTAGTGCCATTTAATATTGAAATTCGTTTTTAACGACAATTATCGAAAATAACACATACCCTTCTTTCGTATGACCTAACCATCCAACTATTTGAGTGTTTAGCTAGCTCCTGCCATGGCTGACGAACAAGATCCTACCGAGACCAGGGAATTCTTCGACAAGGTAAGCACTTCCTGGTATCCAAAATCATTCATCATTCTATCATAACATTGATAAGACACTAATTGCCCGATTATTACTTTGTTTAAATTTAAATTCCATCCACATTCCACACCCAGCTGAAATGATCCAAAAAGTCAAGAGGACCGAATTTCGTTAACTTCTCTCACAAGTGACCACAAAAAATCGTAAATAAAACATTTTGCTCAGCCTCATATTTTCTTATTCCACGTATATCTTCGGAGAGCTGCATATCTCCGTTCTTCAGTATCTGTTACATCCACGCAGTCCACACTCGCTCCGTTCCCAAGGTCCTTAATCCCTCGTGGCATTAGTGCTGTTAGTTGCATTAGTGTGCAGTATACACCGTGGTTATTGGTGGTCATGTGACCTTGTGTAAAGCTACACATTTTCAGCAAGTTGGTAGTAAACCTACGGAAAGTCTGAAAATTATAAACGTGTAAAAGTTTTTCACTGTCAAATTTAACTAATAACCGTAATTCTGGTTGAGACACTTACTTTGAAATTTCCACTTTGTTTTGAAGGACCAATATTTCCACACCTAATGAAGGCGACCTCTTCTTAATTTCCTCGTAAACTTACGAACTTTGAGATCAGAATTTAGACTTATCAAACAGCCGGACAAATTAACTACAAAACTAAAAACTGCCAAATTATGGTAACTATCGCGTTTGATGAAAAGTGACAACACACTAAAAGTAAACAGTAAAAACATCATGACACTATCCAATTGAAAGCTGGCACTTTGATGCGAAACCTAAGCAAGGAAGAAATTGCGTGGAACCCTCAGTCAGACTTATTGCGGAACAGTCCCTGAACAGCGCTAAATCAGCAGCACTATATAACACAACATGTCATCAATGAGGCACTCTATATATATATGAGTATATATGGGTACTCTATATGACACAAACCCTGTCATATTCTGTAGTATTCTGTCATGTTCTGACTCTTGTCTCGTGTGAGTTCCGCCCTCTGACATCACCCCGCTGCGAACAGGTTTAGAATCCTGATAAATCCCTCCTTCCTGCACTATCACGTGACAGTAGTGATCTTACTGTGTGAAGGGAATTAGGAGGGGTTGATGAGTTGATATAGTTCATCGTGCAAGAAACCATTTCGTTTCGTGTGTGTACAAAACGCTGCTCCTTTCTTTGTGCATATCTTTTTTTTCATCAGAGTGATATCTTTACACACCGTGTGTAATTAAAAACATTTTGGTGATTTAGCAGTTGATTGCCCATCTGGTAAATTTGAGAATATTTATGTATGATGATCACACACATTCGAGTGTAACAATGTAAAGTAATAAATATGCGGGAATTTTATATGCGTGATGAATGAAGCCCTGACGTAATAATCTCCTTTAGTGAGGGCTATATATTACAGTCTGTGGACGAGAAGTAGGCGAATTTGCACCATCAAATCTCCATTTTAAAGCCTGATAATGACGTCATTCTCAATCACTACACTCACCACACTCAATGCTACACTTACCCCATTATGTGTGTGTTTATCATCATATCGCCTACAATGGGTGTTGTTACCCTTTCTTTATTCTTTCTTTTCACCACCCGTTAGTTTGGTTAGTCCGTGTTTGAACCCTTTCTGTTACACATCGTTTACAAGGTTTACATGACAAGTGGCGGTAAACAAGATAAACTGAGTTCATCTTGTAAAGTCAGTTCTGAAGAAGTGGTAAATGTGTAACTCTATACCGCAGTGAACTAGTGAGGTAGTGCAGTCGTGTCAGATCGTTCTAATGAGATACAAGTTTCTGAAGTGTGGAACCGTATCGTATTGTTTCGTATTTAAAATAGACTGGCCTTGTATGGGTTAGACGTCAGCTTTGTCGCTGAAACAGCGTGAAAACTAAGGATTTTCGACTACCTAGTTGATCAGTAGAGTTCCTAGTAGAACTGGTTTGAATTTGTATTTCCAAGGTTTGATGTAATGGTTTTGGGCGTGTCTCCTGTTTGAACTGTCAACTGTCAAAGCGTCAACTGTCGGTGTAAATAATAATCGACTCTACTATTTCATATTACACATTCAACCTTTATGGTATAAACAGGGTTTGGTTTAATTCTGTTAATTGTACGTTATTGATTCATACATTGTGTTACACGTATATTGTATCATCTAGCCTAGTGCACGTGATTGTCCTTAGACCAAACATGTCGAGCTGAGATAATTTGACTTTGATTGTGACGTAATTTTGGCATAATTTGCGAAGGCCGACCATCGTTACTAAGCGCCTTAGTGGAAGCTTGATGGAAACTTGGTCAAAGTCCGGGTTAGGGTTGTAATCCATGCCCTGCGAGATAACAAATGGGTTAGAGTTATCGATATCGCCGAACCGTGTATGATCGCGTGATTATAATTCTGCACTCTCTTAATTTGAAGATTTGACTCTCCTCTCTAACATGAAACTACAACAATAGGTTTAAATTACATCACATGGGTACTCCGAACCTTTTCTATCGGACTTATATGCCGTCATTTCTACCAAGATTCTCATTGGCTAACACATGTCACATGATCATTTCGCTGCAATTTGATTGGTTAGTGACACACCTAGCAGCGAGTATTTACCCCGAATATATTGAATATGTCAGAGCGCATAATCCCTTTTGTTCACCAATGATTAGTATTTAGTGGCTCAAGATTCCGAAAAATACGTAGCCGCAGGCAGCGATTTTCTGCGATTCACGGCGTTTGGCAGCCCAATTCCGGGCGTAATTAAGCAATTAGAAGTGATCTGTACATCAGTATAGTACTAGACTAATGGTAGGAATTAACTTATTATGATATTACGTGGGGTGAGCACTATTAGATGTTAGGATGAAAGCTTGGTTGCCTTTTCTCTGTTCTTAGACCAGACTGCGTATGTGTGTTCTTGTTGCCCATCCTCGGTATTTTCAGCCTTCCCCAGTGTTTTGTTACAACGGAAACTTATGAATATTTTCAATAAATGAATATTTTCAATAAATTATTTGAATCATTTACATTTTTACAAACTAATTTACTAAAATAAATACCCTTTCTGGTAAAGTAACCATACATTCGCGAATTCCAAAAGTAAAAAGTATTACGATTGTCCCCACTGTCCTTATATTCGAATCATGAATCCAAGGCTCGGATTACGAATTCTGATGATTTCAGTTAATAAAGTGTTAAAACTTAAAATCTTTGCGTTCCTTTTCTTACCCTGTGACCAAGAGCTGAGAACTTAAGTTTTGGTTTGAAGAATTTCGTCCAGTATCGACTGTTTGATAGTTTTATCTGAGGTGACTATCTAGTATCTAACGACTTAACGACGTTAGATTACTAGTAAACGTTAGTTTTTGAAAGAAAATGTTCGTTCTATTTCTTCATCAAATTCTTAAGAATCCCTCAAACAATGAACATATTCCGTCATGAGAAACGTATGAACAGGTCATGATTCATGCCTACTACCCAGACCATATTATTAGCTTCTGTCTGTATTGAGAGTGTTGTTACAAGCCCTATGAGGCGTTGGTTTCTGAGACTATACACTCGTACCAGAACATTATCTACACTGGAATTATACATTCCATGTACCTTCTTGGAAGAGAAGAAACACATTCCATGGATGTTTCAATACCACTGTACACTGTGTATAGTGTATACTGTACTTCAATCAATCAATCATGGACATGTTACATTAAAATGTAGATTAAATAACTTTGCGGAGAATATTCCGTATTCTCCAGAAGTTCACAACGTCACTTGAATAATGCCGAATACTTGACGATTTGACACCTCCCTAGATCCTTAGAGAGTTAGAGATGATGGTTATATGTTATTTTAACTTGGTGTAAAATCAGGGAGGCGTGTAAAGATAAGTTCTGCAATCTGAATGTGTGTAAAGATGTTTGCAGAATGCAGATTGTTGCAAATTGATGGAAGTACTGCTATAGTTTAGTGGCAGTGTAATGACAGTGTAATTTGGAAGTAATAACCTGATAGCGGATATGAAGGATCGTATAGATAGACTGCCATTGCTACATGCCAACCTATCCGAAACTTTGAAATTATGACACTATCCGACAGGAGCTAAACTGATGCTAATATTTGTTAATCGGGAGTATTGGACAATCAGAAGAACAATGGTATAATTCTCGTGATGTCTAAGCGAAAAAAATGTAAAATAAATGCATTTTATAGTCACCCATATCAGTTATTCGTGTGTACAAGTTAGATAAGAGTTGTTATCAGTCAGCCATTCAACTTGCAATGAATTTACCATAACCGTGTGTTACATTCGGTATGAGTTGAATTTGATTTAACTTTTTGATTAGAATCAGGCCGCTCTTTTGCCGCTGGTTTTGTGATTTTGCGAAAATAAAATTCCTATTTGCTATTGAATACTTTGTCGAATATCGCATACTATGGCAATTAATTTCACTCCAACTAGCTATCGCATTGCTCAGTCACATATCATAGGGCTAGTTATTGTTAGCAAAGGTAGATCTGAGTTGTGGCTGACTGCCGATCAGATAGTATAAGAATATCATGAGAGGATGTACGATTAATTTAGAGATTAAAATACGGCGCATCCCGATTACTTATCTCTATTATCACTGCTAGAGTCGGCTATAGTCCCTATTGTTATGTCAGTGTGTCCTTTGTATGTTGGTATGAGTGTTTGAGCGCATCTGATGATAGTCAGTTAGAGAATAGAGATATATTCCCCTGAGAAATAGCATAGATTGATAACGTCATCAACACAACATTCTAAACCCTGATAATGACGTCACTATCAACCGCTGGCCGCCTGGGTGCAGCATATTATGGGAGCATACGGTAATTTATCGGTATATCGTGAAATAGTGAAGTAGTCCCGGAATAACTGAATAAGCATAAAATATGCCTCTGAGCATCACATACAACTGTTATTGTGAGGCTGATAGTCAACTGTAAGTGGGGCGGGTAGCCTTTTTAATTACACCTCCCTGGCCTAGGATTCTCTGACCTTTGATTCTCTGACCTTTGATTCTCTGAGAGTTAAGACATTCTCTGATTCTCTCACTCTCTGAGTCTCTAATGTTTTGCTGTTTGTGCTTCAGCTCTCTCGTGTTTTCTCATTAGTTTCCCAACCAATAACCTCGCTTGGAGAACAACACTGAGCTTGAAGACACGCATGTAAAACTTATAGGTCCAGTTCAAATGGTGACTGGTTGAGAGTGACGTCATTATCATGGTTTAGAATGGTGTGTTGATGACGTTGAACCGTCTTCTGTTTTTGTACTGCGTGTAGGTCACTATGTGATGCAGATCAAAACCACCAGATGTTTTGGACGTTGTATCTGGATATATGAAGATGTTGCTTTTAGTGTATCAGCTTTCAAGTATGAAGTACAACTATGAATATAGATAGCAGACAGCAGTTTATGTTGCGAAAACAGCGGCTTATTTCACGTGATAGCTCAAGATACGCACTTTTACAGATAAGTAGTTTCGAACGCATTCACACTTAGAATGTAACCAGATGGCGTAATCCCCTTCTAGAACACAATCTCAATACCAACGAGAAGTAATGAGGTTAATTAAAAATTTAACAGTTTCGTCACAATGAACTTAGGGAACTTAATTATTTCATTTAATCAGTGGTGCTGGCCGCAACATAGTGGAGCTAAAAACTGTTCTTACTGATTGTATTATGTAAGTACGGCCTTTTCACTTTTCAGTATTTGTTTTTCGACTGTTTTGCGCCATTGACTTTGGATTATTGTCTTGCTAATTTCGAAATACTTTTGAAATCCGCAATTCTTCCATTTGCAAATTTATCACACCCGCGGAAATTCCTCGTTTATTATGGCATCCCCTTCCTGCTTTTTTTTCGCGTAGCTCAATCTGGTTGTCACTTGCCTAGGATACCCCTACTTTATGGCTATTTCAATACTTGGTACTTTATGCATAAAGTAAAGAAGTGTAAACTGGTAAAGATATGAGTTTTAAGCGAGTATTTTTGCGTGATTCGCTCGCACTAACTTCATGCTATTAAGTGCAGGTGCAAACTTGAAAAGTCAATACTTCTATATTTGGAGTTTTTGCAATTGGAGAATGAGGCGCTATTGTGGGGATGCTCTGATATTCAGTAATTCTTAGTAGGATGGAAACTAAGTTATCACGAAAACAAAACTGACTTTTTATCATGACGAATGATGACGAATTGCATTTCCAGGCAAAAATATCGTGGAATGTCTTCCGCAATTACGTAAGATAAAGGAATCAAGAATTTTACTTCTACACCAGATTACTCGTAAATCTTTCAACACATACGTAGTAACTTAGTAATTGCAAAGGACAGAATGCGTAACAGTAGGTACCTACTGCTTGCCCGGAATTAGGACTGACAACTTGAGGTTGGGTAATACCACCGAAGCCCTGATCGTAGGATAATTATTTTTGACTATTTCTAGATTGCAGCTATATTTGGTCATATATTTTGAAAAACCGGTGAGCTAAAATCCAAGTGATTAATGACTGTCAAATCTTGATAATTAGTATGTCTCGGTCTCAGCTATATTTGGTCCCATATGCCAATATTAGAATATTGCTCCATGCTGGGGTATTATGAATTTAGAGTTTTTGGTCGTTTGAAAATAAAAAATGGCTCGCTTGATGCTCTGGAATAGAAAGTATGACACTGCAGTCAGCAAACATTTCAATCTGAAAAAACGAAGGAACAATATGATCTGTATCGAGGAATGAAAGGTCCATTGACCACTGTCTGATCGCTAGGAACTAGGAAGTGGTATTGTGTTTCATTATCAAATCACCGTAACCTAATCTTAGGAGCAGTAAATTAAATCAAATCTTCATTTCCGAGCTATATCGATCCCATCGGCTGGGTATATCATTGTAGTGTTGGTATCCGATGGATGCAGAACGTACTGTACTCTTTTTTACTTTTTTACTTGGAAAATGCAAAGTTGTAATATGAATTTGCTTGCATACACATTTTCTTTCTTTTTAGATTATTTGCCTAATTTACTGATAATATTTGCTTATTTTGTAGAAGCAATAATCAACAATACTCAATTCTACATGTATCATTGTTAGTTGCTCCTTTTGAAAGTTTCCCTTTCCAGCCCTGTTCACCATTCAACCCACACAATGCTACAAAAATAGATTACAATAACACACGAGACCCGTGTAGTGTAGTTGCTCAGTAATTTTCAATCACAACACTTTCTTTCTCTTCTGTTGACGTTGTGGCTTTGTGGGTTGAAGAACCCCATTCAAACGTATGTTTTGAGTTTTGGTTCGTTTTTAATTTATAATTATCCTTTATAGTGAAAATTATGTCCTGGTATAGTGAAATGACGATTCGATTTAATTCTCTTGTCATCATATTTGTGTTTTCGAAGTTGTTTTTGCCGTATTCTGTCGTCGGGCATGAGCCATGACGCAATGTCCTATTTTATGACTCAATTCGAAATAACGCAAGCCTCCTAGAAATCACAGCAGTTTTACCTCCGGAAGTTATAGCGACATTTCCTGGAAATAACAACATTTCGCGACATAAAATCATAGTGCCACTTTAGCGAAAGTCACAGCCTTTCTTGGAAAGTTCCCATTTGCTGAGATCAAATTCACAACTCACCCCTCTTGAGCTTTCACAACATGTCTGGCGAACATCAGCCCCTGGCTCGAAACTTCTCCACAATGACTCAAGGCGAGTTCGAGGACGCTTTCAAAGAGGTAATATGGTCGGAGATGACACTTCGTATGAAGTGTAGGTATTGAATGTACATTGTACATTGCTCCTTGTATTGTACATAGTATTGGGTATTAAAGCCCCCAAAACAAGCTGGGACAGCAACCCAATGTTCACAGCTTACTGAAAGTAAAGTTCAAGTTATGCAGCACTTTACTTCTCTTTATCCGATGGCTTTGGAAGCTTGGCGATGTCATTGGTATAGTAATTTGAATAATATACAATGCAATTTAAATAAGGAAACATCTAAAATTATCTCCGTCTACGTCATGATTTCTATAATTAAAATCTCTTCGATCTATGAAATATAATCCCAAGTATCCACGACAACACCGGGTGTTTCTACGAAAAGTCCGCGGTCCCCACTCTCTCTCATTCGGTTAATTAGCTGAGCACCATGTTCGATGCACCCACTAATGGTCAGCATTGATAATGGATTCTGTTCAGAGCATGCCAAACCTGAACATTCCCTGATGTGACAAAGACAATGAACTGTTTAGTAACGGTTGACTGACTTTCTATACTTTACCCTCCTGTGTCTTGTAATGGAAAGTAGTGGGGGCTTCGTCCATCAAATCTGAACTGTCAAAAGACCGTGATCCAATTAGCCCCTCACAGCTCCCGCCACCTGATTCGGAGCACTGAGAACATTATTTGGTTTAATTGTACCCCTTTTATATTCGTTCATTGTGCTGCAACACCGCCTCATAATCCGTATTTTATAATGTGCACTCAGCTCTCTGCAACCGTTGCTGGTTTATTTAGCCTGGAGTATTTTCACAGGATTTTCGAAATTTCTGCGTGTTTCATCCTTTTTTGTACGACTCACCATTCTTTTGGCTTATGGTGAAAGAATGCAAGTTCAATCAAAAACGATTGACAAGGGTTTAATACATACGCCATACCTAGAATATAAAATCTATTTGTTTATTTCCAATCCCAGTATTTACTGAAGAAGAAGACATGTCAAACCACTTCATACCGCGGTATCGGCGATCCCTGACTGAAAGTGGCGCTTTCCACCATGTAAATAGTCATACGTAATATTTTAAAACTCAATGTCGTCTGTTTTAAACTGTTTTAAACGACCATGCAAATAATCGATAACTTTATAATCGGCTTGTCTCCTTTGACACTGTTTTCGAAAATCAAGCCTCTCTTCTGTACCATCATTTCCCAATTCTCCATTCTCCAAACCGTGCTGCTCTCAATAGCTGCTCCAGTAGCCATAGCCTCTCCTTGGCGGCATGGTTTAGTCATCCCTTCTACACTCACCTATACAGCAATGTATGCAATGGCCTGCAACCCACGTCCTTTGCGCGTATATTTGCATTCTGCACATTCGAATATAAAAGAGGGGGTAATCGATAAGTTTATACCCTGCATACGAATTGAAGGCGTGGTGAAATCCTCAATTCACCACTTTGAAGTATGATAATAACGTCATCCTCACACATATATTTATGCGAGGCTTTTAGGCTACTGAGTTGGCATGATTTGCATAAGACGCTGTGAACAAGGCCTGAGGGTAACATGTAAATTGTGTGAAACGCTCTAAAACATATTCGTGTCTAATTGCTACTCACTCCTTTGCGAATATACGCAGAGCTTTTTCTCCTGCTCGACAAAGAGTTTAGGAGCGTAATTTCACCTAAAATAAGACTCCGTGCTCATTCAGAAGTTATTGTATGTCGCTGTGCTAGCGTGCAATCAGCTTAGATTGCAAGGAATGGCAAGGAACAAAAAGAATTATAATGGGGACCCTCTTGATTCAGACAGTACAGACACTGTCTTCATCGTTCATGCTTTGAATTTGTTTTACATTTGATACCACCTTTCCAAATCTACCATAAATATGATAGCCAAAAGCCTCTTCATTTCATTCCTTCAACGTTCACACCGTCTCTCATTTCAGTACGACACCCAAAGCAAGGGTTTGATTTCCGTTAACGATCTGGGTGATGCTTTGGCTGCCTGTGGCGCCAAAGTTCCGGGGTTCAAAGTCAGGGACATTGCGGAGGGCTACAAGGATGGAACGCTCAATTTCGATGACTTTCTCAAGGTTTGTAGTTCGGAGGATCTATTTTTAGTTTTTGAGTTTTGAATGTTTTTTATGGTACCTACCTACCAAATGGTGTGGTTCCGCTTTTCAGAATAATTCTCGTATTAGTGACCAGTAATCCATTTTCAGATCCTAAGTCAAGTTAAAACCAAAAACACATTCAAAGACAACATCAAAGCTTTTGATGTCAAGAAGAAGGTCACTGTTCACGCAGGGTCAGAGAAATCTTCTGACTGGACGACTCACACTTACGCTGAGGAGGTTTGTATTCAAATAAATTTAAAAATTGAGATGATTAGAAACATACTTCTGTGCGATATTCGAATGTGAATTAAAATCATAATTTCTCATGGAGAATCCAAGTTATCTCTGATCTATTTTATTATTAACACATTAACCCGAACTTGCAGAACAAAAAGCGGGTCTATCTAGCCCCAAAAATATCAACGTTCGAAGGGGTATTATTTTGCTTTGTTTGTGAATTGAAAAGGGCTTAAAACTTGAATTAAATTCTTGTATTAAAAGCTCCTCTGACTTATTAATGTCAAGCTTTTATAATAGCAATATTAATTTTACTCTCCACTTTAGAAGTCAAGATTTTGCATCTTTCTGCTTTTACTGAACTACCTTGCTACTTTTCTCACTGCCGCAGTAACTTGGACAGTTTAAATTCCTTTGATGTTGCACGATGTGAATGTACTAATGTACAATCTACACAGTGTATCTTGGCCATTAAGTATCTTCTTTCTCAGCTTCATGCAATCTTACATGCATATTCAGTATTCAGTGAGGCGTGTTAAACGCGCTCCCACTATTTACATATTTTATGTAACTACTCATATACACATTTAATGGTCATGTTTGTAACAACGCGTATTATTCTCCATTCTTGAAAGCATATTTTAAGTTTTGTAACTTTTCTACATTCTTAAATACATGCAGCCAGATTATCATTGTGGAGATAGAAATTTCAAGAGATAGAAATTGTAGCCTTGTATTCAAATGATTAAAACTTTATATGCTACGAATTAGGAATTTTGGCTTTATTTCCTCATTTGACACTTTGATAGTTTGAATCCAATTACCACTGAACACAATTAATTTCAATTGGCAAATTTTCAGAGACAATGATTACTATGACAAAATAACCTATAGAATAAGTCATCACAGCATCATGAGAATCTTATCACTTTATCAGGTGCATCAAATTGATGATAGAATGTATTTCTTCAAAACACCACATAAGAGTTGATATTTAAATCATAACGGCCTTGGAAACATTACATGCTATGTAAACTCAGCTATGAAGATTTGAAGGTATAATGAAGGGTCAAGGAGTGAGATCCAGGATGTGTTTCTGGCAATACCAGTGGCTTTATATCCGGCATCAATTCAAAGCTTAATCATGCAATACTGTATCAATACTGATTGACAAAAATCGATGTTTTCGAACTTATTAAGTTCAAAAATCAAATTTGCTTGAAAAAAATAGTCCTCATGAAATTAAGAATACATGTCATTAAGGTGCATGAAATTAAGCCCTTTTTGAGACCTTAGGGCTTAATTATATGTAAACTTAATTTCCTGTAATAAGGTAATTCATATAATTTCAATAAATTAACATATCTTTTCTTATGGAGCGTGCGAGTCGAAGTTGCTAAGTTGGCCTCTCGGGAACAGGCGATTATTCTTCAAACCCCCTTCTCATTTCTTAAATTCTTAGGCCAGTGTCCTTGTGACCATAACAGAGGAGTCGTTCATAGTTGGCCATTGCCCAAGAATCTCGTCGCATAGTTGGAATGCAGATTACAAACACATAAGACTACTTTGGTTCGGGGTTCATGGATAATTCCTTGATTTAAACTTCCCTAACTCGCAACCTCCCTCAGGAGAAACTAGCGTTTGTGGACTGGATCAACTTCAGGCTGGTGAATGACACCTACCTGACGAGGGACTGCAAGGACTTCCCCATCCCGGAGGAGGGAGAATCCCTCTTCAAGGCTCTGCGAGATGGTATCATCCTC
The DNA here is from genome assembly GCA_011033025.1 of Beroe forskalii. Classification (NCBI taxonomy): domain Eukaryota; kingdom Metazoa; phylum Ctenophora; class Nuda; order Beroida; family Beroidae; genus Beroe; species Beroe forskalii. Next base: position 191,137 of record WFMF01000325.1, read on the forward strand.
AACAAGGTTTTAATGCCAGAGTCTAAGAAGAAGTAAAACTGTATAATGTGCTACTATAACAGTTTGGTTTCTGAAGCTTATGCCGAAAACATTCGATTCTCCTTTGAATTTTTGTGCCTCCTATTCAATATTCATCCCTCTGAACATAGCCTCTGTTTTCCATTGTTCTTCCATGGTGTTTAGTTATACAAAAAACTATTGTAAATCCAGAATGTACTCTAATTGTAAAAGCAGAAAGTCTCCTGCACAGCAATGCTCGCACACTTCACCGCATACAGGAGTTCGAATCACAGCGCTCCGTGCTCCTTACAGTCTAACTGATGAATAATAATTACCTATAATTACCTATAATTACCTATAATTAGTAATTACTACTCCTACTGTCTACGAACAATGGGTGTGATCCTTGGATCACTCCACGCTGTCTGTATTACTTACTCTCAAGTCATCCATCCTGCTGCATATATTGAAGGAAAATAGAAATACATGAATTCCAAATCCCTGACTCCAGGTTCCCATTGAGCTAACACCCCTCTCCCCTCAACAAGCTAGTTAACGATGCAGTGGAAGACACAGTCGACGAGAGAGCTATCAACATTCCAGTGAACGGGAAACTCCATGTCATTAAAATGCAGGAGAACTTGACTCTGGCCCTCAACTCTTGTGTGGCTATTGGGTGCAATGTGGTGAACATTGGAGCTCAGGATCTCATCGATGGGAAGCCACATCTCTGCTTGGGACTGCTGTGGCAGGTCAGTGCAGAAAATTAAATAAATCATGTGTGAATTGAGACTAAATTTTGACACTTTCCCAACCTGAATATCTTAAAATCGCAAAGATTTTAATGAATTCAACTCTGATTAATTTCCACGAATCAATGAAAGAACTTGCCCTCTAGTTCACTTCACTGTTCTTTGACGCACAAGTCTTGCCATTGAGTAGTTGCAACAACATTCTAACATTCGAGACGTGTCTGTTATTGTCCGATCGTTTTGAGTATAACAATTACACTACGATTTACTTCTCTCACTACAAAAAACGTCGGCCGTTTAGTTTCGTGCGTGTATGTTTTATTTGCTCACAATGACACGTAGAGCTACTTCGAATTGCGGACACCAGATCCAATCCATACTTCTAACGAGGTAATATGCTGAATCCACATTGAAATATCTGTGACGCAAATAAAATTGACATTTTAAATTTTCTTGATCATTTCTAGATATATTTTGACCTAACACAGTTTAATTTCACGTTTAATCTTTTAGCGAAACTTATATCTTCAGGTTATCAGAATTGGGCTGATGGCTAAGATCACCCTGAAAGACTGCCCTGGACTCAGAGCCCTGCTGGACGAATTCGAATCCCTTGGTATGAATTTAAATCCTTACTTTTAAACCCAATTCTCTTTTGATTGAACTAGATTTGAGAAATTACTTAATTCAGTTAGCCCTCAGTTGGTGATTCATTGAATTGGTGTGAAATTGCATATTTGAATTGTAGATTAAAATATTCTAACCCTGCTACATACCACGCTGCGTTGCTGCGCAAACAACTCATTATGCAATATTGTTACACATTGTTGTAACGAATTGGCACTCATTAAAGCTGTTCATCCTAGTGTAGGCTTCTGCACTAAAAACCTGCTCACCCCGCCCCATACCACATTGCTGTAAAACTTCTAATGTTGTACGTGAAAGGCTAAAGTTGAACTCCACATGCAACCTGAATGCTACGTGTGCTAAGGCCAACTGTGTTACGAAACTTCAAACTCTTGAAAGGTTTCAAAGTACGCTCGTGAAAAATAGGCGGTTCGTCTCCATCGATTTATTGGGAACTTGGTCTACTGTCGTTGCATAATGCATGGATAGGGCATGGTCGGGGCAAAACATGCCCCATGTTAGGATTGCCATAACTATGCATCAACATTTGACTGAGTTGCTGATTTATCTTCAAATACACCGCCTATTCCTCGTTTTGGAAACTATCCATATTGAACCCATGAAACCCAGACTCTAGGAGTAAAGAAGAGGACACTATGACCATATTAGGAATTTCCATCAGTAGTGAGTACAGCTAGACATTTCTGTAGACAGCATGTCTCTAAGTAGTAAGTACTGCTAGACAAGATCCGGTGGATTAGAAAACTCAAATCATCTGCAAGACAATCGGAGCTAACATCATGCTACTTTTCATATGGCCTGCTTGATCCTGGCCATATGACTATATGAGTATTTCCCGCGAATAAATATCAATTCGAGATGAATTTACCTGAATTGCAATTAAGTTGGTGCCAAGCTTACTAATTTGTGACGTATATCAAAACATAATTAGCACATTAGAGATAACATTTCCTGCCACTGCGAAACTAGATTTGTCAATACGACAATTGTTTATTGAATTCAACAAAACACGGTTTCCAACAACATGTCACTTCTTCACCTTTTTACTCTTATATTTTAGTCACAAACTGTCATTTTCAAAGTAGCCAGTCTCAAAATACTAAAACTGATACAATTAGATGGATACAGGTATTAAAATGTTGCCAAATTATGGTACAGAAATTTGTCCTTGCTTCCAGGGATTTGGCGACGATTAATGTCACGAATTTTCCATATTTGGATGAAAATAAACCTCATATTTCCAAATATGGTCGATATGACGTCACTGTTTCGTTAGTTCCAAGTTTGCTTTAATTCTGAAACTCTTTGAGTATCTGTCACTTCATCAGTATAAGGATGTGTAAATGATGTGCAAATGATGTTCTCTTTAATCTGGCTCCACTAAAATACGATACATTCTGCAGTACAATTTACTAATATTTAGTAATGTTATTGTATAACAATATATTATATAATATGGTGATGTGTGGTAACTAACTTCCAGTAGTAATGTGGTGCCATGGTAACTATGGTTACCATGTCTTGTAGTTCATTAGAGAGAGGGGAGAGGGAGGGGGTTATCATTTAGTGCACAGTTAATCGGATGTATGGAATGTTAAACATCAGTCGTTACCCTGGTTTCTGGGGTCGCCTCTAGGATGCAGCTTCGTTTTAATTGAAGAGATGGGCTAAAAGATGCAGATTGGACTGAGCTGGAGTATCTTGTGACCCTAGATTTTAATCATCTGTAATGAGACAATCTTGAATGGGGATTAAAAGATCTGGGATTGTTAAAAGATTCCATAACTTGTGCTATGAGCACCTGTTTGCTGCAAGATTTACCCTCGTTTAAATAAAGCCTTCTCCATGACTGTGTATAATTATCGTGTTTATAATTAAGTAATTAAGTAATTACTCTAAATAACCTGTCCAAGTATATCAAGTTACAAAGAACTGAGGTCTAATCTTGAGTAAGTCAGACTACTGAACCTGACCTGAAATTAATTCTTTTAATAAACTCCGATTCCTGAATTTAAAGCGACCAGGCTTATCTCATAATCTAAGCTTAATCAATAGACATGTACACGCACTGACCTTATACATACTTTCTTCATATTATCCTGATTATCACAATTTTTGCATAAAAATAACCCAATATAAAATTTTCTTCAATCCCTTTTGACGGCTGATGGCATGAAAGTTCCATACTGAAGGGGCTGCAATGCTCGTCCATATGATATTCTGAATAGTGCCTCCTTCTAAAGTTCTGAACACTGATCAGTCCCCCTGTACAAGATGTCTTGTCCCGAGGGGCAGGGCAGGACCCTGGCAGAAGATGTCACATGTAGTGACCGGAAGTGTGGTAGAAGTGGGGGCCTCCGATATAAAGCTATAATTGTGTAGGTACTGCTGGAAGTATGTATTGGTTATAAGAGGCTTATCTCAGTACATGGGTTATTAGGTTGTTAGTGGTGTGGTGCACTTTATAATGGGCAATTATAAGGATTTCATGAGGGGAATCAGGAAGGTAGTTCCATTATCCCTGGTACTAAAGGGTTCACTATCTTTGTGCTGAAGTTCATGTGTAGGAAATGTACCTTCTATTTCATGTACATTGTACATTGTGTGATTCATACATTACATTGTACTACAGCACAATTTGTACATTTTTGAGGAAATTACTCCTTTGTCAGCTGTGTATTTAGGAATAAACGCAGAGACGTACGTTATAATTCATTTAAGAATTTCCCCAAATCACCTGTCTGTTCCAGTACACTGAATTTACTTCAGGCTGAGTAATTATATGACAGTGTTCACACAGCTGTCTAAATTCCAGTACAGCGTACATTGACACATGTTACATATACCACTACATAACCACATATACAGTACGTGTACTACCAAGGGCTGTATAAACCACACAACCGTGAAGTGATAAGTATTCGGTGGGTGCTAGAATTGGCAACATTTAAAAAATTAGAGAATACACATAGATTAGCCAAAATTGTTTACCAAAATGAGGAATTGTTCAATAGTACAACTACCCAGTAACAAAGCAGCCTTCCTCATGATCTCTTATTAGAAATTTCATTTCTTTTCTCAGCAAATACTTCTCTATTCTCTAAAAGCCCTAATTCTCTAACACATCTGTCCCTCATCCTAAAACCTTTTCCCCTCAGAGCAACTGTTGGCGATGTCCCCCTGAAGAGATCCTGTGTAGGTGGGTCAACTACCAGCTCAACAAAGTGGGCTGCAAGAGGGTCATCAAGAACTTCACAGCTGTATGTTTTCCGATGGGGACAATTTCATACATGTTTCAATGAAATTGTGGCACTATTTCCATCATAACACGATTTGCCCTCATTCCTCGCCAAGTCCCCACACCATGATGACTTATTGACCTAACCCTCCATCCCAGGATATCCAAGACAGTGAAGTGTATGCTAACCTGCTGGTGGCTGTAGCACCCATGGAGATCGATGGTAGTCCCATAGTGCCCTTCGGATTGGAGCCTCTCAATGTGAGTACAATGTTCAGTGACGTCATATTTGATTATAGTTTCACGATGTTCTGTTCATGTTCATAGATGGTAAGTGGATAGGGTTCGTCATCATGGGAAATAGTAATGAAATACCTGATGTTTATTGAATGACCTATAGCTAAACCTCCCCTATTTTGATGCCTTATTAGTTAGTACTGAACATTTCAATTCTGAAGTCATAGCTATTAAAGTAAATGCTGGGACAAATGACACAAAACGAAACGTCCCATTACATTGCGTCACATAATTAGTGTCTGCAGAGATTAACATAGTCAATAGAATCATATCATTACTCAGCTCCATTTTGGTTCATTTCACTATGTGATCTCACTAAGTTGCACCATCCTGAATGCATGAAGTAATAACTCAGGTAATGCACACTATTCCCAAATAGCTACCTGCTACGAGCTACACACCCCATTCTATTACACAGTAGAGTCTAGGTTTGAACATGACGCAAGGTTTACCGATGGCGTAAGATCCCGTATTATACCTTTAGACCAATGTGGGGCTGGATTTAGAGAATGTCGAAATGATCAGAGCCCCAAACCTCAAGCCATGCCTTATGACATAAGTAATGTGTAATGTGTCTTTGTGGAGACTAATGGAAAAGCTTCAAACTAAGTCACACGCCATTGCACACCTTTAACGGTTTTTACACATCTTTAACCAGTTACACACCATTACTCTTGCTACACACCATTACCCTTGTTACACACCAATACACACCACCACACACTCAAGTAATCACTGATCGTAAGGTCTATTTATAGAAAGTTGGTGTGAAGCAGAACTTTTCTCTCATCTCATGTACATCAAGTGGCACTCTTGCTCTATCTTATCCTCATTTGATTGGATGAAGTGGCTTTGTTTGTTTAAGTCAGACGTGTTTAGCGACTTCTTGCTTGTTTGAACGAGTGTAAGAATGCTCCACTGTGTTTTACACAATGTAAATTAAATGTAATAGTATGATCTGAGTCATGAGTGGCTACAAAAAACCAGTGAACCTCTAAACTCTAAAGCTACAAACTTATCAAGTATTTTAGATTTTAAAGTATTGAGCACTGGTGTGAATTCTATCATCTTCATGCTTTGAGCTTTGCACTAAGATACTACTGAAAGAATCATCCACGTACTGATAAAAATTGGATTAGTTTTATCAGTGAAGTCACTTTTTTAATTTCAGATATTAAAGTTCTTGATGGCAGACATATGTCCAAGCTACTTCTTGATAACAGGACAGACGCTATTATTTCACAAATCAATGCACATAATATACCAAATAATGGTCCTTTGCATATAGATTATAATCATTGAGTAAGGTATTATAAAGCATCTCAGTGAATGAATGAATGGTATCCTCTATTTTCAGATTTACTGATTGTTTATATTATGAATGGCTCCTATTAATTTACTAAATCATGAATTATTAGAATATTAGATGCATCTGTACATTTCAAAGATAATACAGATTACTGAGAATCTCTATAATATTTTAGAGCTCCTTGAGGGAGAGCAGAATCTAAAATTAAATGTCTGCTCCTACTCCTCGTCCTCCTCCTCCTTCTATTCCTAATGCACTGCAGATTATAGTTTATATTATTCAAGCAGAGAGTGATATCACTGAGTGATGTAAAGCTGTTTGTACACCCTTATATGGCGCTTTATTTACTTATTTCTATGGGTGACCAAATGTTGGAGAAAATAACATTAGCTCTTCCTAAAGATAAGAAATGAATAAGAATTTTACCTGATAAGGTATGAAATGATACCATTCCAAACCTTATGGCATGGTACCAGCAGTTAACTGTCTTACCCCATATTGTATGAAAGGACATGAGATATACACTTTATTAATTACTAGTTATTAGAAACACCCAAAACCATGGCAATACCGCCAGTGTTTAACGTCGCCTATAATTCATTAACTAGTTAATTCGCAGACACCCTTTGGGGGGCCTTAATTCATGGGCTCTGTCAATGGCTTTGCAGGTAACCGGTACATTTAGAGTACAAGTTTAAATGCTGTAACTGATACACTAGAATACTACATCAAGTGTACGTATCATCTTATCATGTAGTCCCTCTCAGAGTTTGAGTGTGGATATCATTTTGTCCCTATTGAGCTATTGAGAGTTTGAGTGTACCTACATTTTAAAACATTCCTACGTCGAGTGTATCTCAGGGATAAATGTGATTCAATCGAAAGGAAAATCAATACAATATCCTGGTGTATGTTGTATCATGGCAAAGATAAAGACACTACACTATGTATACTAGGGTTCTATTTACAATGTACATTGTACAATTTCTGGATGTGTATCGTGTACAGTATCAACTAATTGATATTGTGTGAAGTAGCTAAGTAGAGAAGTGTGAAGATCAAGTTATCACTCATTCAAGTGGTACAGCCTCTGGCTTCTTCATAAGTTCAATCATGGCGTTGATTGCTTTCTCTACCTAAATTAAGAAACAGTTAGGTATTAATTAACTTATATAAGTTTGACACTTAAGAAATTAGCCTATCCTATCCCCCTCAGATTGCTGATCTGACTGCAAGAGCTGAGGCTGTCCTTGCCAACGCTGAGAGCATTGAAGCTCGATCCTTCGTCCGAGCCAAGGATATCGTAAGCGGAAACCAGAAGTTGAATCTTGCTTTCGTAGCTAATCTCTTCAACATGTACCCTGCAATGGATGATGCTGGGGAGTTCGAGATCATCGAGGAGACTAGGGAGGAAAAAAGTGGGTATTCTTTGATATTTGATATTCTATAACTTGTGTACCAAGTATAGCATAGGATGGTTTCAGCAATACATCAAGAAGCAACCGTTGTTCAATTTTTCCTAAAAACGCGCGCATATATATCTTGTGTTGTATGGGGGTGGGGGCAAATCCCCTCAATTTGAAGACTATAAAGAATCGGCTATAGGGGATGAATGTTGGGGGTTTAAGTTTAATAAGGGGCTTGGGTGCTAAGGGGTTGCTGAAGGGGGTTTGGGGTGCAAAGGGGGGGGAGGAAAAAGGGGTTTTAGGGGTTAAAGTTTCGTAGGGGTTGGGGTGCTAAGGGGGGGGGGGGCTTGGGGTGCATAGGGGTTTGGGGTGCTAATAGGGGGTAGGGAGAGGGGGGTTTGGGTTGCTAAGGGGGAAGGGGAGAGGGGGGGCTTGGGTTGCTAGGGGGAAGGGTTTAGGGTGCTGAGGGGGGTCTGGGGGTTTGAGGGGTTTCGCCCCCTCCTCCCGTGTTTCCCTAATGCCGTGTAGTACATGACTTGTTGGATGAAGTGGAAGCTGCTCTCGGCAAGGAAGGCAGAGAAGAGCTAGGTGAGAGATAGTATGTGGAGTATTAGCCAAACACAAGTTTATATTTCTAAACACATATTTTCAAACACAAGTTTATATTTCGTTCAGCAGTGAAGTGGTGTACACCGTGTATTCTACCGTTGTGGTGTTGTTTTGGTATCAAAGATCGGGTGGTTGTACAGCATAGTTTCAAGTTTCAAGTAGTTGGTGCAGTCTAACTTTGAATTCTGTTTAAATGCATAAATTTATAAACTTTGCATATTTATCAATCTAAACCTTATTTGTGATGGCCCATAGTGACATGCCTCACGCGTAGGTTTATTAAAAACAATAACACTACAACATAATGTCTTAAAATATAGAAGAGTCACAAAGTTAATGGAATTTGCCAAAATTCCCCGAAATTCCCAATGTTCAAGACTTAACTGTTACATTTCTACAATCTTCTGATTAAAGTTTAAATGCTATTATCATTATCATACACATAATATGATATTATGTTTCATACTTTAACTCTATGCGGGAATGTCATTATGCGATTAAAAGCTTGCACAGTATTCAAATGTTGCTTTGATTGGAATCAGGGGCTAATGGAAATGTCAATGTGTCAAGGGTTTTGGAATGCTATGGTAGATTAAAGCAGTGGGATATGCCTGTTTGAAATGAAATGTCATTTGAAAAAGGGGAATTTATAACCATGAAATTAGAAATAGGGATCATTCTACATTCTACATGCTTTAGTAGTGAGGTATTGAGTACTGAGTTGGGTGGTTACTGTTGGTTTTATTTAAGTCACCGTATCAAATTCACGCCTCGCGATTATGAGTTCTTCTCTTACACAAATACCATCATAAATACCGGTATTTTCGTTGGAATTCAGAGCTGTGGATTACTGAAACTTATCTTTGAGTAGCCTCTCTCGTCAGCATTATTCAAAAGAGGTGCGTCCCATGATTTCATACCAGAGTTGGTCAACTTAAGGGAATAGTAGAGTCAATAAATCCATTGAAAAGTGTAGAGTGTGATATGAGTAATCAATAACGTAGGTGTGTGAATGTTGGTGATGAGTAGCAGCATTCTGGTATCAGTTACGTCTTATCTTGAGCTAATTATTAGAAAGGAATTCAATCTTCAGTCGATATCCTCATTATTGTCAAAGTGTTCTTACTTTCGCTAATCGTGTGATTAACCACGCGTTAGAATGTTTAATCACGCGTTTCTAACTCCTCTCCATTTCAGCAATGAGGAACTGGATGAACAGTCTGGGTGCCACGCCTCGAGTGAAGTACATTTACGAAGACTTGAAGGACGGTCTGGCCATTATTCAGCTAAAAAACAGCGAATAGCTGTTTACTGTTTAGTAATCGTGAAATGGAATCCATTCAGTCACCCTGTCCTGACAAAACAGCAGCGATTCATGCATGACTAATCTACTTTTACAATTTACAACAGATGTTTTGTGTTACTTGACCCTTTCTGCTATTCGCATGAATTTAGAATATATGCCCATGGAAAGGAATGTAGAATTTAAACGTTTTTCAGAAAATTAAGAAAACCCTAAAATTTATTTGATACCTCTAAGTAAACATTCGAGTTTGAAATGAAGACTGTTGGCTCCAAATATGCTTCAGAACTTATTAAAGCCACGTGAAATTGATTGCATGCAAGTTGAAATATTTTAAACATTGGCAATAAAATTTGTACCGCATTTTGAGAGTTTTGCTCGTATTTGTAACGCGCGCAAACTTTATTCATTCTAAATATCTGAGAATTCCAATGTTAGCAGCTACCTTGACAGCGACCGCGCCGCGCAATGCGCGGCTCAAATATTTCCCAGTAAAAACATTCTTATGAAGCGCTGCTGCGCCAAATTAGCATGCAATCTCAATTCTAAAGAACAAGCCAGAGCCAACGAAAGTTATTAAAAGGCCACCTTTTGCATTGGATGCAGCAATTTCTGATCGCCATTGGTTACAATGTTACAGTAAGAATTAAGATAACTTTTCTGAAGAAGGCTGAAGGGTTGTGAGATAGCACCAATATGCACAATCCAGTGTCCCTCACATCTGTTAACTCTATCACTATTTCAGCTGTTCGACAAGATCGAGAATGGCTGTGTGGACTGGAAGCGAGTGAACCAGCCACCTTACAAAGCCCTCGGCGGTGGAATGAAGAAGATCGAGAACTGCAACTACGCTATTGAGTTGGGAAAGAACCTCAGCTTCGTCATTGTCGGTAAGTGATGTTACAGTGTTAGGTAGAATTATTTCAGGAAATCTAAGATACTTCAAAGGATTCAAACTATGAAATTTACTGCTGTTTTCATTGAATTATTGAAATCAAAGTTTGAACTGTTTGACTAGATAACACTGCGGTCCCCAAGGATTCACCAAAATGTAAGTAAAATACTGCCGTCAATTAAATGCCAGTAGTTTAGGAGACCCTAGTTCTCATAAAACTTTGCCAAAGTGCTACGAATTTCGCCTTCATTAATGACGGAGCTGGCTAATCCAAAGTCTTACAGAAATAGAAATGCTAGGATAGCTAGAAGCGTGCCACTAAAGAATAAAGATGTCTTCTTACATGACTGCAATTCATCAAAAGTTAATGATTTGAGATCACTAAGGGCTTTATGGGCCAATATTAGAGCTACAAGCAATGCTAGCCATATACTTAAATTTATAGAAAATATGGGGAGATAATTGGCCATACTTTCCTTATGATAACTGTTCAATTGAATAATTCCTAAATCATTTGATATTATAGGTGAGTTGACAACTAAAGAATCCTCTCATCAACCTTTAAATTTACTCAATCATCCCTCCAGGCATTGACGGTAAGAACATCAATGACGGAGACAAGTTGACCCTCGGCGTTGTTTGGCAGATGATGCGACATTACACCCTCAAGATGCTGACTCACGACGGCAGACTTATCAAGGATAACGAGATCATCAAGTGGTGTAACGAGAAACTAACTTCTGGTGTTTTCGTAACATTGAGGCTCGTTGCTTTGGGTACAAGGTAATTTGTACGCCGGGTACCTGACTGGGCACCTACGGGTCCCCTTTTAGTGGTAATAGGTGATTTCATACCGTTTGTATGAGCACCAGATATTGACATAATCTTCACTAACGCAAATCATTAACCTTGTGGTAAGCTGGGATCCTGGGTACTGCTTCTGAGATCTTTAGATCTTCTCGGATCGTTTACTTTTTAAGAAGTAAAAACTAGATCTTTTCGGATTGTTACCTTTTATAAAGAAAATCTTCTCGGATTGTTTACATTTAGCGGGGTTTCCTCACCCTCCCCCTCCCCAGGAAACTAGAAGAGGCTGGAAAGACGTCTTCCTTCTCCAGTTTCAAAGACTCCCATCTCTCGAACTCCGTGACTATCATCGACCTGATCGACTCCATCACCCCCGGTCACATCAACTACACCCTGGTCAACAACAAGGACACACTCTCCGAGGAGGTGAGAACTCAGTTCTTTTTCTGGAAATTCCCAGATTCTAGTAGTTGTCGCGAATTCTGAAAACGCCTTTTGAAAATTCCACATTACCGCCATTTGTACGTGTGTGATACTGATTTAGCAGTATTACACGTTCACGCCGCGCGACTCGGAAATATCAGAATGATTCTCATTCCCCCTTTACTACAGTTACTTTTCTCGTCCACTTATCTGTGTTGTAACAGATTAATTTTGCAATTATTGACATTTTCCTCTTTTCAGGAGCAGTTCCTGAACGCCAGATACGCCATTACCATGGCCAGGAAGTTAGGTGCCCGAATCTTTGCCCTGCCAGAAGACATCACCGAGGTCAGTGCGCGCCATTTACTCATTTAAGAATATTTCCTTGTGTTCAAATTCATATAATTCATAAGATTAATTACACGAAATCAATAAACCGTTAAATCCCCGATTATTTACATCATTTGAGAAGTTTACCATTCTGTTGCTTCAGGTCAACCCTAAGATGATAATGACTGTCTTTGCCTGTCTGATGAGCGTCGGTTTCGCCAAAGATCAGAAATAAAAGACCCCTCAGAAGATGCCAAGAACAATATCTTTTTCAAGACATAGTACATCGAGTTCCTTTTCTTGTTTGTGGCGATTTTTAACAACTTAATATATGATAATCATTTGAGCATAATATATTACATAGTCATATATGCATGAACGTTGCGCAGTCAAAGTGTTTGGTTAATAATGATAATTTGAATTTATATCTTATATAATATTTGAAGATTAGATTTGTTGTTTGTAGCTTCTTACACGGCTTGACTGGAATGATATCCATCTTGAGAGTTCCCCCTCCACTCCACCTTTGCAAGCGTGTTTTATATATAACGAAATAATAATTGGTAATGGAATTTCTTGATTTTTCTTTTTTATGTTGTATAACTATGATGTATTGAATATGATTATACTTGATACTAGTCAGGAATAATTTGATTAAGAATAGTCTTTCAATGCTTTTGTGACATTAACTGAAAACCCCCTTATCCTCATAACACACCTTTTAGAGTGTGTGCACGCATTTCAAGGTTACGCGCACTCCTATGAAAGGTGCAAGGATGCCTCAAATGAGGCTGCGCGTACGCCTTTTAAGGATGTGCGCAGCCTTAAAAGGCGTGCGCGCAGCCTTGAAAGGCGTGCGCGCAGCCTTAAAAGGTGTGCATGCAGCCTTAAAAGGCGTGCGCGCAGCCTTAAAAGGCGTGCGCGCAGCCTTAAAGGCGTGCGCGCAGCCTTAAAAGGCGTGCGCGCAGCCTTAAAAGGCGTGCGCGCAGCCTTAAAAGGCGTGCGCGCAGCCTTAAAAGGCGTGCGCGCTGCCTTAAAAGGCGTGCGCGCATTCTTAAAAGGCGTGCGCGCAGCCTTGAAAGACGTGCGCGCAGACTTTAAAGGCGTTCGCGCAGCCTTAATAGGCGAGCGCGGCCTTATAAGGTGTGTGCGTGCAGCTTTTAAAGGCGCGC